>PVLD010001638.1:0-192992 GCA_004027595.1 Dinomys branickii | reverse complement strand
CATACATCTACAATTCGAAGATATCAATGGATAAAGCAACAACTACTGTTGAGACCATATCACCTTGTCTATAGATTAGTTGTGATTGTACTATTTTCTATGATAATGGGTGTCTGTTTGTCAATATGTTTTTGTACTTTTATGTTTCTAAAATAAAAAAAAAAATAAAATAAAATAAAATAAAATTCCAGAATCCCATTAATTGATGAACAAAATATTGTAATATCTCAGATAATTTTGTATAATTAGTGTTGGATTTTATACCTATATATGTAAATTAACAATTTTAACAATTAAAGAATACAGGTTTTATGATGCAAACTAAACACATGGAAAAGGATACCAAAGCAGGAGAAATCATTTGGACCAAAGAATATTGAAGGAGAAAGCTTCCAAACAGAATTTTTTAAATGTTTCAGTTAAAATATTATTAGAGATGAGAACTGTGGATTAGACTGAAATAAACTGGCTTAGAGAGAAGTTATAAAAAGAACTTTCCTAAAAGAAATCACAATGCTAAAGAGGACCAAAAAATGTGGCACCATCCATATTAAACAGAATAATACATATTCCAAAAAAATACATAGTCCATCAAATAAATTCACCCTTTTCTTTAATGCTTCTGATGGCTTTTATCCTCATTTACTGAATTACTTGGGAAAGAAGTGCTTTCTCCAAAATATAGTCAGGGAGACTACTGTTTATTCAGTGTTCCACTGCTAGCACTTGGGGGTATAAGAACATTATCAACTACATGCCATTTGCATGTAAAGATTTGATCAGAAGAAATAGAACTCCATTATTGGGGTAACCTTGGGAGCTGTGGCTGATCTGAGAGATATAAACAAACTCTTTTTAAATACTGTTACATATATCAGGTACATAGGTTTGAGGCTGTGATGTGTTGGATATGACTAATGTTAAGCCAGGAAATTTAAACCATCAGTTTAATTACACAACAGGTGTTTTGTAAGGGTATGTTACTCAATGTGGTATGGTCTATGAGAGATATGATGAACTCTGGTAAACACTGTGATACTTCTTTAACAATGTCTAGATTATAATCAAAGCAATTATGCATTTCATTATATACATAAATGTAAATTTACAGTGTTACAAAAATGAAGTACTTTCAAAGGTATAATACTAATCTATTATGTTCCCATTTCTTCTTTTAATATTTAACATTTTGTGTCTCAGAATTTCACTTATAAATTATATAGCATATCTGTCACAAAATTTCTTTAAAAGGCTAGTTTAAAGTCTGAGCTTTTCTACAAGATAAAATTAAGGCTGTGCCTCTGGAGAAATTTTTTTCTTGGAAAAAAAGATTCTAGGAACAGATGTACCTGGTTTTCTTGTTTAGCTTTGGCAAACTGTTCTTGGAGATTGTCATTGTCGTGAGCCAAGATATCTCTTTCCCTAGCAATTTGAGCCAGCTCATCATTTGTTTCATCTAGTTGTCGACGCATTCTGGAGATATCTTGTTCACACATAATGAGGGCTTCAGTAGACTGTCTATTCCACAAATCAAATAGTACATAAGAGACATTTTACTGAAACAGAATAACAAATGCTCGCAAGACAGAAGATGAACAGTTAGTATGAAAACATTTGAAGACACTTAAACATGTTTAAATGTATAGGAATATTGCAAAGGCAGCATGTTAGTTTCTCTACATTGCCATCATTTTGGTATGAAAGGCACTAAATATATGTAAGAGTCAATGATTTGCTAGACATTTCACAACTTTTGACATTCAACAATAGGAAGGCCTTCATCCTACCTCTAGCTGTTATGGCTTTGTCTCCTTTGTAGATTCCTCCTCTTCTGCCCCCTTAAAAATTAATGTTTTTCAGGGCTCAAACTTTGGCCTCCTGATTCTCCTCACACTAGCCTTCCTTTCAGAGAAATCCCATTTACATCCGTGGATCTAACCCCATCTATAGTCAGATAACTCCAGAGCCATGAACTCTAGCCTTTAGCTCCTCTGCTAACACTCCGGACTCATGCTTACAGGACCTGTCTACAAGGACTCAAAGGTTCTCTAAGTGCAGAGGCAAAATCATCTTTCTTCTCACACTCTGTCATACTCAGTATTTATTCCTGGCCAGAAACTTGGCATTCTCCCAGCCTTTCCCTCATAAACACCTCATTCTCTCTGTTCTCCACCCTAAAGCCAAATTCACTACCAACTCTTCTGTCTGGATAATCTAACACACACACACACACACACACACACACACACACACACGCATGCACGCACGCACGCATGCACAGGTCTTTAAGTAAGTCTTCAATGATTTCTTATGGCCCACCAGGTGAAACCAAGATTCATTTGTCTACAACACAGGCCTCTTCAAGCCTATTTAGCTTCTTGTTCCTTCACTTATATTTTGGGTTGCAGCAACATTTGCTTAGCTGTACTTCAAGAGTCTTTTGAACATGATTTGTGGTTCTTTGCCATTTAAAGCTTTGATGCCCTTCTCTTTATTTTGCTTGGCAAACAGCATCCTCTTTTAGTTCCCTACACCTTCTTAGACCTCCCTTGAACATTAACAGAGTTATCACCTCACTCACAGTACTAAGCCCCTTGTTCTTTACTCTCTGTCCCCTACACTGTACTTTGCCCCCATGAAGTGCTCAAATATTTGCTGAATGCCTTACCTTGATGCCTGTTCCATCTCAGCAATGATATTCTTCATGCCTGAAATGGTCTTTTCCTTGAAAAGTAATATAAATATTAAACAAAAATTATCTTAAACTATTACTTCTGTGAAAACTGAATGAACAAAAACAAAATGTCACCTCCCTTTCTGATTTTCACTTCACTTTGAACACATGTCCTATTTTTTCTTTTGTACACTTTAAAACTTACTATATCAATGCAAATATTTGGAATGGGCAAAAAACATAAGAGTATGTTCATTAAAGCAAAGGCTACACTTAAGTCTACTAATCTAAGATCATATATAAAATACATTGTTAAAAGATTTGTGCAGTCACCTAGCAATAAAGAACCCCCCACCAATCACCCTGTTTTACTGTTCCTCTAGGGAAATCAGTGGTTTGGTATTGGGAAGTTCTATAATGAGTAGTATTCACTTGCTTCCTTATATTCTTCATGTTATAAAACCATGGAAGTGAATCCCATGCAACTAAGTTTATTTTATAAGAAAAAGAACTATGATTGAGTATACTGTTCATATTAGCCAGCAATCTCATCTTCAAAAAGTTGCTCCAATTGAATTACTTGTAAGATATTAATACATAAGCATGAGATAGTGAGGACAAAGCAGTAGTCCTAAGCCAAAGATATAATAAAATAACTGTTTATATTCCATCTCCAGAGATACAGTAAGGGAATAGAAATATTAGAGTTCATCAAGGCTGAAATGGATTTGAATATTTTTAAATGCCTTCAATACCATTTACATATCTCCTTTTAAAACTTTAATTGAGTCTAAGCTATTCTAACTATAAACAGATACTTAAGAGTTAATGTTAACCTTTTTAAAAATAATAAGAAAATTATCCTTCCACTAAATAATAACTAGTTTTAACCTCACCCTTTGGATTTTAAATTCTTAGTAATGGAGTAAAAAGTTCAAAAGTGAAACGCATTTCCCATCCAGTGCTGAGCCTGTCTCTACAGAGACAGCTCAGTGCGTGTGCAGTCTTTCTTCACTCACACCACCCTCCTTTATTCATGTGCGTCCTCTCCTGAGTAGCTTTGGCTTTAGTTTCCCTTTCTACAGTAGAAAGAATGGTGAAGAATCTACATCTGGCTACAATGGATATTGCAGTATAGTTAAAATAGCCACTAATAAAAACAGTTAAATCTCTTTAAGGACAAGTTTGTGGAGGAAAAACACAGAAAATACTGCTAAATCTAGGATGTTTACATGTTCTAAAGATATAATTTGATACATTTTAAAATTCTAAAAACCTAACTGAACTTCATTACTTGGTTGACCTTGAAATACACTGTATAACCTTTAAAAGGTCTTTCCTCTATTAATAAAAGTTTATCTTGAAAGTAGGGCTCTGCAGGGAACATTGTTAAATATCAGAGGAACGAAAATACTCAATACAATCTAATAATACACTTTCTTAACCTATTTTTTTCTTAACAGGACCCCAATACCACCATTACATTAGCAATTTAACATTCCTTCTACAGCCATAGTATGTTCATCTAGTCAGGAACACAGATTCATGTTAATCATTACAATTCGGTTTAGACAGGATGGTCATAAATGTATTTAGAAAGAAGAAAAACCATAAAGACTTACACAAATAATTCTGGTTTTTCTTACTTAAAACTCTATGAGCTTGCTACTCAGTTTTCAACCATTAATTGGTAGAGCAAATAGTAAAACATTACACTATAATGTAGACTTTTCCAAATTAATTTATTTCTGTAATCATCATATTATACTATGAAGCAGTCCTACTTTCCACTGAAGGACAATTGTTTGGTCAGTTCTGAAATGCCAGTATCTCTTTTAATTTTCTAAAACTGCCTTTAAAATTGTGTCCTTCAGAAGATGAATGTGATTACTTTCATAAAATCTTATACAAAGTTCTTGATTTTGAAGTACTTAAATTCAGTATTCCTTGTGAAAGAAAGTTAACAATGGTATAGTTAGCAGAATGAAAGAAATGTTAAGTATTAGATATAGCCGAGAGAAATGAGATTCAGGAAAATGTGAAAAAATGTGTTTCTTGTAAATGTTAGTCTTTTGAAAGGAAATTGTGTTTATTGAAAAATGTTTTGAATGTAAGGAGAAGCAAAGTTCCAGGTAAGTTTTTAAAAATAATGAGTCAGGCTTTTTAGCAATTAGGCTAACACTTATTATCCCATGCCCTTGGATGGCTTCAGTTACGCCCTTGATCCCATATCTATTAACTTCACTTTTCTAACACTGAAAGCCCAAGAGCCTGTGAATATTTTATGTACATGTCCCAAAGACAATTTAAACTCATCGTGTGAGTAGTCCTCCTTGCTAGGCATGTTGTATTTTCTGCTTCGGCGCAGGCACTATTTGTGTGTTCCTAACATGGAATCCACATCTTGTCAACCTGACCTCCCTAAGAGATGCGTTTCTCCCATTGAGACCTCCACTGTCCCCACACGGGTCTTGTAACTAGTGTCCCTGTCACTATTTTCATTTCCTTTGTAATTTTTTATATGGATTATAATGCTGATATTTGTCTTAAAATAGAGAATCAACGACACCATTTCATTTACATCATTATAATGGCGCTTTATATCCACTTGGCTTTTCGTCCTATCTCATAGCTTGCTGTCCCATACCTACGTCTTGGCAACCTGTTCTCTGCCATACTAAGCCACCAGGAGGTCTCGGGAAACCTTCTCATGAGAGCCACCGGTCTCCTGGAAACTCCTTCACCTGTCTGATCACATTCCCACTGTGCTTTCCCTTAAATCTTTTTCTGGCTTATTTCTAGTCATTTTTCAGTGAAGCTTAAGGCATGTGATGTCTGGAAGTTTTCCTGGATCTTTATCCTCCCTTAACCCAACTCCCAGGTTGAATCAGGTGTGTTTCTGTCAAACTCCAGTAATTCACTGTGTGAATGTCACTGTGGTACTTAAGATAGTCTATCATAATGATATCTTTATGTTCCTATTATAGTCACCCTCAGTTTTTAATTTAACATCTGGCACATGTCAAAAAATGTCTGCTAGAAGAACGGATGGACAGAGTGATGAATAGTGCATACTAGGTCCTAGTTCTCCATCACCAAGGCCATTTTTAATGAAATAAACATTTGATCTCCCAGACTACCTGAAGAAATTAGTTTTACTTCTTCATACTAATATTTGAATTAATTATTATCAGCAAATATTAGCCACTAATTCATGGCAGAAAATCAATTTAAAATATTACTGAGTGAATATGCACACATACTTCCTAAGACTATCTTTAGATATTTCAAAGTCAGAATTTAAGCTTTCAGCCCCCTAAGAGAACTTTGAGAAACTACTATTATTTTATTCAGAGTCAAGTAAACCACAGTTTAATATTTAAACATCTCATTTAAACATTTCTTGTTCTCAAAACATACTTTCATTGCCAAACTCTCTCCAAGGGATGCAATATTCTCAGATTTTTTGTCCAAACATGCTTGCAGGCATTCCTTTTCTTTAGCCAGATCATTGATGGTTGCACCAAGAATGCTGATTTCTTCTCGCTGTGCAATATTTTGCCTTGTAAAATTATCTAAATGCATAATCATAAAGGAATTGTTTTAATCAAGGCAAAATATTTTCCAGTTTAAAGACAACGAAGTACTTTTCAAAGTTTCCTTTTATTATGTTCAACTACTAAAAATAAGAGTACTGTATCCAATAAAAAAGGTTATTGTTGTTAGTGGTTAAAAACTGCAATGAATCATAAAATTCTAAATGGCCCAGACATAGAAAAGCACAATTAATATCTGTGAATTGGAATAGTAAAGGAAAACCGTATAGGGTAAGTTCTCAAAGCAGATTCGCAGGTGTGGTGGGGACTAGTCGGTAGGAGGATGAAAGAGGTGAAAGCCAGCCGTGGCCTCCGGCCCCTTCGTTCCCTCTCCCCACCCTCCAGCCCACAATGACTGCTGTACATAAAGCTAGGTAACGAAGCTTAATAAAATATTCAGTTAGCTTATCTTTACAGCCAACTACCTTCTGATATTCAGATATTCTGCCTAATTTTTCTAAAGTTCCTAGGGAAAAAAATAAAATTCCTAGAGAAAAAAATCACAGTAGGGAGTCAGATTCTCTTTTTTCTCTGTCACGAGAACTTGCCAAGCCGAAGGCAATGCTGAAAGCTGAAATGATTGGTGTGGGACAGTGGCTTCAAATTAGCTTCTCTGCCAGCATCATCAGCATCACCTGGGAAATGGAAGCTCTCAGGCCCTCAGGCCAGACTTAAGGAATCAGAAGCTCTGGGAGCTGGCACAGCAGTTAATGTTCTAACAAGCCCACTGCCCCCTTCACTCCACAGCGATTCTACTGCGCAACGGAAGGTGAGAACCACTGGTGCAGAGCAGGTTGTAGGTACCGGAACCACCTACAGGAATTGTAGAGATGGGAAGGCTTTGGTACCGCCCACCCCAGGAAGTCTGGGTCCAGTAATCTCTATCGGCTTCCAGTAACTGTGATACACACCGAAGTGTTACAATCACTGGTCTAGCTACAAGGCCGGCTCCGCTAGACCAGACCTCTGGATTATACCTGACTAGTCAACGCCCGCAAGGCCCATCAGACGCGATGCTGAGAGGTGAGGCCCTACTGTCATGCGTGGCATGGCACCTGACAATGTACCAGGCCTCTTTGCAGGCAGTAGCGACTTTAAGGCAACCCACTGTTTGAGATATTTTGATATCTGAGCTCATTCCTACTGCCAATCCACCCATTAATTTCTTTAAAAATTCCCTTACCGCTTTATTTTCTTGCTGCCTTTTAACAGCCAGACTTCTCAAGAGACTTTTCTAGTCTTTCCCAGCACTACTTCACTTCCCTTCATTTCTACACTTCCACATCTAACACTCCATTCGAGTATTCAATGCCACTCAAACATTTTTGGTCTAAACTTCCACCTTATTTCACTTGTTTATTTTTGTTTGTTTGTTTTGTTTTTGAGGGTTGAGGGTTTTTTGTTTTTGTTTTTCTGACACAGAGTCTCACTATGTAGTTTAGGCTGGCCTCAAACTCACAGCAATTCTGCCTCAGTTCCTAAGCACTGAGATTACAGGCGTCATGCACCACCAGGCCCAGCCTTTACCTCATTTCTGACAATGGAACATACTCTCCCTTTGAAAAAAGCCTGCCTTACAAAGCAACAGTCACTTCCAGGTTTTCTTCCTACGTCTCTGAGTTCTTTTTACTTGGTTCTGGGTCCTCTTCTCATTCTCTATATTTTCCCAAGGTGATTTCATGGTATTAAAGTATCGCTTACATGCTTATGTACCCCCATTAGATTTCTCTTCTGAGATACAAACCTATATATTCAGCTGCTCACCTTATATCTTTACTTGGTCTCAAAATATTAAAAAATGAATTCTCCTTCAATATTGCTTTTTATAGTTCCCTTGTAATATTTTTGTCTCAGTAAGTAGCAACTCCAGCTATCTAACTGTTCATGTCAGACATTTATTGAACTACATAACAGAAAATGTTAAAAACAATTTTCTGTTTTAAAATAGGCTCTTTCATAGCTCTAAAAAATTTACCTAAGAAGATTGTTATGCCATACAGATTGTTATTTACACATAGATCACCAATAAAAACATAAATAAAATATTTTATAAAGGTGATTTTTTATAAACCCAAATAATATCATAGATATAAGCCAAACATTTTACACTTTACATGAAAAGTAATGAAACAGTAAAGGTGCTTCATTACAAGAGCTATGAGCAAGCTGTATCATCCAAAAGAAGTAAACTTGAAAGTTGATCATATACTTAAAGTGTTGCTCCTCTGTTTAGCTATTTCCTCACTGACAAATTTTAAACCCAAATTAACTATGGTCCAAAGTTTAAGTTTAAAAAAATCTTACTTTCAGAGAAAATTGCATTTTCCATTCATAAACTCTTATGTTAAAGATCTATCTCCAAGTTTACCTAAAAAATTCAGTAGTAACTGAAGAGAAGAAAACCCATTTTTCTACCAGATTAAAAAATAGTAATAGTAACAGCAGGAAAAAACTCACCAATTTTTTCATCCAAGCACATAATTTTCTCCTGAGTAAGCTGAAGCTCATATTTTTTCTTAGCAAGGTGTCGCTGAGTATCAGAAAGGTCTTTTTCTGTGTTTTCATATAAAAGTCTGCAAATATTTTAATCATAAAACTAATTCTGAAATTTTTATGTCTTGTCAACTTTTAGTGTATCTAAAATCTAAAAACTTAAGGACACTAATTTTTTAAATATTTTCATTTGTAAATGCATCCTACAGAAAGTTTTAGAAAATAAGGGATAAAAAGGACCCTCAATCCCCTATTCCAACAAGAACTACTATTAGCACATTCACAATTCAGCATTTTTTGCTATGTACATTTTCAAGCTAATGTATCATAAATTCAAAACTGAATCCTGATTTTTTTCACCTCTACTTAATTTTTAATATTTTTAAGTCTTGCTATAAACTTCCAAATTATTATTTTCTGGCTAAAATATATTACATGAATAATACTCACTGTTGAGCAAAAATAATAACTTACTTAACTACATAGTCCTCTATTATAAGATTCATTCCAGGTCTTCACTTTTATAAATAAATGTGTGATAATAGCACTTCATTCATTCCAAAAACAATTACTAAGTATCTGGTATGCACCACATAATAGGTGTTGAGGAAGTTATGGTGAATCAGGCTGGCACTGGTCTTTTCCTCACGGAGTTCATAGTCAATAGATATTCACCCTTTAAACGTGTAACAAACTTAGAAGAATTTGTAAGGAAATACTCCTATGGCCAAATCAGAGCAGTAAGATATATTAGTTACAGTTGGAGTTTGACTATCTCAGTAGCCAGTGATCTTGGGTTTTAAATTAGAAATAGAAAGTGAGACTACAGAAGTTTTAGCAACACAAGAATGGACTAAGATTTCCCACAATAAACCACTGATAGCAGCTATACCATTAGTGAAAAGGCCAAATTAGAGACCTTGTCAGCTGTTGCTAGGCTTAGGGAAATAACACTTTTCCCAAGGAATTCTTAAATTCAAGGGAGGAAGAAGGCAGAGGAAGATGTGAAAAGAATTAAGATGTGTTATGTACATGTACCAACTTCCCACAATTAATGTAATCATTATGTACAAAAGCATGTACTAATAAAAATTAAAAGACAAAGTCAGGAATGAGACGTTTAAAAAAGACACATCATACCACATCAAGCCCATTTAGCATATAAGAGAAAGCAGAAATAACTCTAATATTAGGAAACAAGAATAACAAGCTAAATGAGTTGCACATTATCAAAGAGGGGAAAAAAGTATCTTTTCAAAAAAAGATAAGAAATCAAATAAAATTTGGTTCCAGGTTGATCACATAATCTGAGACACTTGGGGTTAAGGTTAGGGTTAGAAAAAGAAAAGATTCAAATTCATGCAATTAGGAATGAAAAGGGTGAAATCATAACAGATCCTGCAGAAATCTAGATCTTTAATACTTACTTTGAGAAGCTTTAATAAGATTGAAAACACAGAAAAAATGGACAGATTCCTAGATACATATGAATTACCAAAGTTGGATCAAAAGATATCAAATTTCTGCATAACCCAATATTAGTCAATGAAATTTAAAATGTAATTAAGAACTTATTAACAAAGAAAAGCCCAGGTCCTGATAGATTCACTGCTAAATTCTACAAGAAATTTAGAGAAGATCTAATGCCATTACTCATCAAACTCTTCAATAAAATTGAAAGGGAAACAATACTCCCGAAGTCATTCCTGGAAGCAAATATTGCCCTGATACCAAAACCAAAGTACCCAACCAAAAAAGAGAACTATGGGCCAATCTCCTTAATGAATATAGATGCAAAAATCCAAAAACAAGATACTGGCACACAGAATGCAGCAAACGATCATGAAGATTATACTCTATGATGAAGTAGGATTCATCCCAGGATGCAGGGATGGTTCAACACATGTAAATCAATAAATGTAATACACCATATTAACAGAACCAGTGACCAAAACCATATGATCATAGATGTATAAATAGAGTTTGACAAAGGCCAACACCCATTCACGATTAAAAACTCTACAGAGCCAAGCATGATGGCGCATACCTGTAATCTCAGCACTTGGAAGGCTGAGACAGGAGGATTGTTGCAAGTTCGAGACCAGCCTGGGCTGTAAACTGAGCTCAAGGCCAGCTTGAACTGCAAAGTAAGACCCTGTCTCAAAAAGATTAAAAAAAAAAAAAAAAGTACAGATAATTGAAACAAATGGTCTTTATCTCTCTTTTTTTGTGTGTGTGTGTGGTACTGGGGATCGAACTCAGGACCCTGTGCTTGCTAGGCAAGCGCTTATTCCACTGAGCTATATCCCCAGCCCCTATGGTCTTTATCTCAATCTGATGAAAGCCATCTATGACAAAGCAACAGCCAACATCATACTGAATGTCAAAAACTGAAATCTTCCTCTCTAAAATAAGGAATAAGATAAGGATGTCCACTATCACCACTCTTATTCAATATAGTTGTGTAAACACTAGCTAGAGCAATTAGACAAGTAAAAAAATAAAAAGAATAAAGACAGAAAAGGAAAATGTTAAATTATTATTTTCAGATGACAGGATACTCTACATAGAAGACCCCCAAACTCCACCAAAAGACTTGTAGACTTAATAACCAAATTCAGCAGAGTAGCTGGATACGAAAGCAACACCCAAAGATCAATAGCCTTCCTGTACACAAGCAACAAACTCACAGAGAGAGAAATTAGGGAAACCACACCTTTCACAACAGCTCTGAAAAAAATGAAGTACCTAGTAATCAATCTAAGAAAGTAAAAGATCTCTACATTGAAAACTACAGTACTTTGAAAAAGGAGATCAAAGAGGATATCAGAAAATGAAGAGATCCCTTGTTCTTGGGTAGAAAGAACCAACATAGTAAAAATGGCCATACTCCCAAAATTCTTATACAGATTTAATGCAATCTCAATAAAAACACCATGTGCACACCTCACAGAACTAGAGAAAACATTCCTAAAATTCATTTGGGTCCAGAAGTGACCTAGAATAGCAAAAACAATTCTGGCCAACAAAGGCAAAGCAGGGGGCTTTGACTTGAAATTATATTAAAGAGCTACTGTGATATAAGCAGCATGGTATGGTACTGGCAAAAGAGAGAGACAGAGACAAAGACAGAGACAGAGAAAGAGAGAGAGGGAGAGAGAGAAAATTGAGGATCAGTGGAATAGATTAGAAGATGCAGACACAACTTCAAACACACACAGCCATCTTATCTTTGACAAAAGGGCCAAACACATTTACTGGAAGAAAAAAAGCCTCTTTAATAAATGGCACTAGAAAAACTGGCTTTCCACATGTCAAAAACTGAAACTGTTACATCACCATATACTAAACTAAAATCAAAATGGATTAAAGATCTAAATATTAAAACAGAAACTAAATCTGCTGGAAGAGAGAATAGGCAGAACTCTTGAAGACACAGGTGTGGTCCAAAGAAGCTAATGGAACCATAAATGGCTGGGGACTTTTCAATGATAATTTTCATGAATTATTGGTAGATAAGTCTGAAAAGTTCCTTCCAAGACAGAAGCTCCTGAGGACCAGAGTCTTGAAGGAGATCCCATATTTTAGTGTGTTTTATCTTCAGGAACTCTACCAGGTACTCACAGTAAAGATCTGAAAAAGATTCCCTTGTGGCTCTGACAAGGGAAAGGCAAGAGTAATGATGGTAAATATGCTCAGAGCACTATTCATACTAAATGTTTACTGTCCGAGTGGACAAACTTTCCCACAGCTTTATCCAGACTGGAAGAGCACATTCCTTTTACCTAGCTTTCCTGTTTCACCTAAGGAGATTAAAACAACAACAACAACAACAACAAAGCAATACACTTGGAAAAACCCTTGTGAGTTTCTGTTTCTCTGCTTTCATTACCCACGTGTTACTGCATGTGGTTTATGATATGATATAAATATTTATAATTTTTATACGTCCATTTAAATTTTTATTTAAAACTCAGCAAAACCTACCACCACCCCCTCTGAAAATCAGGGCAATAGAGGAATCTGCAGCCTCTAGAATGTTCAGCTACAGCAAGCACCGAATATAGCCAACTCATAACCAAAGTAACAAACATTCACACTTAATGTAACATGTTCAACTTCAAACAGAAAGAAACAGAAAATCACAATACACATCAAAGTCCGAAGGATCACAATCAGACTCAAATGTGAGATAGATACGGGAATTATAAGGTAAAAGATTTAAAATAATCAGGACAAACTAATTTAGGGAATTAATGGAAAAAATAAACCACATGCAATAACACATGAAAGCAGAGAGACAGAAACTCTGGGAATCAAAACGAGATGCTAGAAATGAAAAACACACTGTAACTAAAATAAAGAATGCCCTTGATCAATACATCAGTAGGCTGAACATAGCCAAGGAAAAGAATTGTTGAGCTTGAAGACAGTACAATAATAACAACTAAAATGCAAAGACAAAAAAATTAAAATACTAAGCAGTATATGAAAAATATGAATATTCTTGAAATACAAAAAGGAAAGAAAAAATATAGAATGTAGTATAAGGAATACCTAGAATGTCCTAGAAATTTTGATAATATACAGTATCTATATATCTACATATAACATATATATTTACACATTTAATACAGTATTAAAATACAGAACTACGAAAAATTCAAATATCTAAATAAATGAAATTCCATGTTCAGTGATTGGAAATATACAATATTAAGATATAAGTTGTTTCCAAAGTGATTTAGATTAAAATTTTGGATTTAAAATTTAAAATTTTAGGAAGCTATTTTGTAGATGTTAACAAAGTAATTCTAAGTTTATATGGGAAGGCAAAAGACTCAGCAGAGAGAATATACTATTGAGGAAAACAAAATTTGAAGATTTACATTATCCAGTTTCAAGATTTAATTCAAAGTTATAGTAATTAAGACAGCATGGTTTGGCAAGAGAATAGACACACATTAATGAAGTGAATTTAAAACTTAAAAAATATATACTAATGAAGTTTGACAAAGGGGTAAAGGCAATTAAATGGAGGAAGAACACTCTTTCAACAAGTTATGCTAGAACAATTTTTGGATGGCCGTATATAAATTAAATGAACCTAGACACACGTTTTACATCTTTCACAACATTAACTCCAAATAAATCACTGACAGTAACTGTAATAGAAAACTATATAACTTTTAGAAAAAATGCAAGAGAAAGATTGATATGCTTTAAATAAGACACCAAAAGCACAATTCATGAAAGGAAAGATGATGGGTTGAACTTCATTAAAACATTTTGCTGTCTAAAAAATACTATTAAGAGAATGAAAATATAAGACACAGACAGGGAGGCTATAATTGCAAAGCATGTATCTCATAAGAAAATGCATCCAAAATATACAAAGAACTCTGAAAACTCAACAATAAATAAACACTTCAAAAATGAGCACAAGATTTAAACGAGCAGCTCATAAGAAGATATACAAATGGAAAATAGACATATGAAAAGATGTTCCACATCATTTATTAAGAAGGAATGGCAAAACAATGTATCAGTATACATTTATCACAATAGTAAAATCTAAATCTTTGGTATAGGGCAACTCATCCAGGATCCCTCCTGTCTCTCAGGAGCTGTTCCTATTCCTGAATTCTATTCTTCAAAAAATTTTCCTACTCTTAACCTCTAAAATAAATAAATAAATAAATCTTTGGTATGCACACACTTTGGAAGAGAATTTGGTGGCTTCCTATAAAGTTAAGCATTGTTTTACTATATGATCCAGCAATTATGACCTAAATATTTACTGAACTTACTTTTAAAAAACCTGCATGTGAAAGTTCATAATGTAATTACAAAAAGCATGTAAGCAGACAAGATATCATTCCTAAGTACATGGATAAACAAAGTATGACACACCTGACAATGGAATATTATTTAGTGAGAAGAAAAATGAACAATGAAGGTATAAAAGCCATGGATGAACCTTAAACACATGCTGCTAGATGAAAGAGGCCAAACTGAAAAGACTGTACCCTAGATGATGCCAAATACAGCAAGTCAATCACTATTGAGACAGGTAATCAAGGTCAAAGTCAAGAGTGTTCAATCATATTGGCTGTGAATATGCTTCATATATACAACCCCTAAATTGGCATTTTTCTCTCTGTGATCTTTTTCCTAAAACTATACCACCTCAGTCTAATCATGAGAAAAACATTAGAGAAATCCAACTTAAGAGACATTCTACAAAATACCTGATCAGTACTCCTCATAATTGTCAAGGTCATCAAAAACAAGGAAAGTCTGAGATTGCCATAGCCAAGAGAAGCCTAAGGAGACATGACAACTAAGTGTAATGTGGTGTCCTGGATGGGATTCCTGGAACAGAAAAAGGACATTAGGAAAAAACTAAGAAAGTCTGCACAAAGTATGTGCTTCAGTTATTAATAATGGATCAGTATTGGTTCATTAACTATTATAAATATACCATAATAATGTAAGATGTTAATGCTAGCAAAAATTGTGTGTGAGGTACATAGGAATGCTACAAATCTTCACAATTTTTCTGAAAATATGAAACTTCTAAAATAAAAAGTCTATCTTGAAAAACAATTGTATTTTCATATGCTAACAATAAACAAATGGAAAGTGAAATTTGAACTCCTTTATAAAAGCATAAAAATATGAAACACACATGGATAAGTCTGACAAAAGATATACAAGTTCAATACACTAGAAACTACAAATCAACGGGGTATGGTGACATACACCTGAATCCCATCTACTCAGGAGGCTGAGGCAAGAGGATCACAAGTTTGAGGTATGGGCACTTTAATGAAAGCCTGTCTCAAAATAAAGCCAGGCATGGCAGCTCACACCAGTAATCCCAGCACTCAGGAGGCTGAGGCAGGAGGATCGCCATGAGTTCGAGGACAGCCCAGGCTACATAGTAAGTTGAAGGCCAGCTTGGACTACACAGCAAGAACTTGTCTCAAAAAATGTTAATTAATTAATTATTTAATTAATTGATTTAATATGACTGGAATGTGGCTCAGCACTCTCGGGACTCAATCCCTAGTGAAACACACACAAACACAGACTCATGCATGCGTGCGCGTGCACGTGCACACACACACACTACTTCCAAACAAAATGCCGAGTGAAATGACAGACTTGAATGAACGAACAAACTGTGTTTCTGAGTAGGAAGATTCAACATTTTTATTATTCTTCCCCAGTTCCAAACAAATTCTCAGCAGGATTTTTTTAAGATTCTAAAATTGAAATAAGATGCAAAATCTAGAATAGCCAATGCAACAATGAAAAATAAAAACAAAATTGGGGAGTTAATACTATCTAATAGGAAGACTTTTTAAAACTAAGATGATCAGAAATATTATATGGGCATCAACATATGTAAGTAGACCCATAGAACAAAACAGACAATCAAGAAATAAAACCACAAAGACCAAAATTGATAAATTTTTGCTAGACAGAAAATCTTGAGAGAGAACAAAGTTGGAGGCCTCATGCCTTCTGATTTTAAATTATATTATGTTGGCTGCTACAGTAACAAAACATCATGGTACTGACATAAAATAAATAAACCTACTGTAATGGTTGGTGCATGTGTCAACTTGGGAAGTTTAGAAGTTTAACTAAGAGACTCAGTAGGGGGCCAGGGTCCTCACTTTGTAAACATCTTCATGGTGTGTGAGAGGAGGGTACGAGATGGTGTGAGGGCTGCATCGCCTGCTTTTTGCTCTTGTTGCTTTTGCTCTCTTCTGCTGCCTTAAACTGTTGCCCCTGTGCCCTGCCTTGGAGCCAGCTGATTATGGACTGAAACTGCCACAAACAGTGAGCTAAATAAACCTTTCCTTCCTTAATTTGGGGCATCAGGTACTTTGCCTCAGCAAGGAGAGAAAAACAACCAAGACACGCACATACACATGGTCGAATGATGGGAAGTGTGGCATAAGGGTAACCAGACTACACAACAGGGTAAGGTGATCCTCTTCAGCAAATAGTGGTGGAAAACTAAACAGCCGCACACAAAGAAAGCGAACTAGATCTTTATCTTACACTGTACACAAAAATCAGCTAAACATTGATTAAGGAATTAAACAGAACTGGAAATATAAGAATCCTAGAAGAAAGGCTATACTTCCAGGGATCATTTCTATAGTAAATTTCTCAGATCATAAGGAGTTCTAGAAGAAAACAAAAGAGAAAGTATTTCACAACATTGTAAATTATTTTTCAACTATGGTACCAAAAACACAGGCAAAGACCAAAACAGACAGGTGAGTCTACATGAAACCACAAGGTTTCTGTGTAGCAAAAGAATCAACAGAGTAAAAAGACAACCTAGAGAACTGGGGAAAATATGTGGAAACATGTACCTGCTAAAGTGTTAATATCCAAAACATTTTTAAAATGCATTCAATTGAATAGCAAAAAAAAAAAAAAATCAAAAGCAACAAACTAAAAACAAACTACCCAGTTTAGAAATAGGTGAAGAGATTGCACAGACAATCTCCAAAGAAGACATACAAATGATGAAAGATGTTCACTATCATTAACCACTGGGGAAACGCAAATCCCAGTGAGGTGTTACTTCACACCCATTAGGGTGGCTATTAAAAATAAACAAATAACAAATGCTGGCCAATGTGGAGAGAATGGAGGCTTTGTACACTGTCAGGGGGAAAGTGAACCGGTGCAGCCACTATGGAGGATGGTAGAATCTCTCAAATTATTAAAAATAAAAGGAGTGACACCAGCAAGATGGCTGAACAGAGACCAGTATTTCTATGCCACAAAAAATTGAAAATAATTAGATAGCTATCTATTAAAGAAACTACTCCAGGAAGGGATCAGAATTAAGAATCTGTTCTAACACACAAGAGCAAAAGATGTAAGGCTGGGGATCTAGCTCAGTGGAATAAGCGCCTGCCTGGCATGTGTAAGACCCTGAGTTCAATCCCCGGTACCACAAAATAAAAACAAGAGCAAAAGATGTAGCATATTCACTTAGAAGGATTTCTGCAGAGATCAGCACGCATGACACATTGAGATGCCTAGAACAAGACTGGGCAAGGTCTAGCAGTGTCGGCCAGGTAGTGGGCACCACCATGGTCCCCGGTGGCCTGCTCGGCAGCAGACATCGACAGCTTCACTACTGAGGTGATTACCACTGGTCCTCACTACAGACCCCCTCCATAGAGGGAAAAAGATATTCCATACAAATGGAAACCAGAAAGAGTAGGGGAAGCTATACTTACATTAGACAAAATAGACTTTCAGTCAAAAACTGTAAAATGAGACAAAGAAAGTCACTGTATAATGACAAACTAGTCAGTTCACTAAGAACGCAGAGCGGTTATACATGCAAATGCACTCAATACTGTAGTACCTAAATATATAAAGCAAATATTAATAAATTTGGAGGGAGAGAGAAGCAACGATGTATAATAGAGGGGACTTTGATATACCACTCTCACTAGTGGGTAATTATTCTGACAGGGATCTAACAAGGACTGTTTTATGCCCAATGTACTGAACACATAACATTTTATAAACTCCATCCGACAGCAGAATTACGCCTGTTCCTGAAGCGCACCAAAACGTACTCTAAGACAGACTATACGTTAGGACACAAAACAAACAAAGAAACCCAACAAATTTAAGGGGGCTAAAAACATATCAAGCATTTTTCTGGCCATAATAGACTGAAGTGAAATCATTAATGAAGGGATGCCTGGAAAATCCACAACTATGGGGAACTTAATAGCATACTCTAAACAGCCACTGGGACAACATAGATACTAAAAGCAGAATTTGTTAAATCTTGAAACAGAAACAGAAACTAAACAAAAATTTATGGGATGCAGAAAAGGCAGCTCTCAGAGGGGACTATGTACTGATAAACATCTACACTCAAAAAAGAAAAAGATTTCTAATAAACAGCCCAACTACACCTCAAGAAAGTTAGAAAAACTGAGCCCAAAGTTAGTAAAAGGAAGGAAATAGCTAACGTCAGAGCAAAATTAAATGCCACATAGCACAAGGCCACAGCTAACGCACAATAATGGAAACTAAGGCTCCCACTAAGGTTAGGTAAAAACAAGGACGACCGCCATCACATCTCACTCAAGCCCAACACCGCAGTCCCCGCCCGAGGGTCACACAAGGGAAATGCAAGGCCGCCAAGTCAGCAAGGAGAAACACAGTGGTCTATTTAGAAATCACATCATCTTTCTGTTTAAAAATGACATGATATAGAAAACTCTACAGGTTTCACAAAAACCCTTTTATAAGTAATAAATTCATAAAAAGTTGCAGGATCAAAATCAAAATATAAATATATTGGGTTAGGACAAGGAGAAAGGGTCTTGCTATGTATATAGTTCAGGCTGGCCTTCAATTCATTATGTAGCCCAGGCTTGTCTCAAACTCATAGGAATCCTCCTGCCTCAGGCTCCTGAGTATTAGAATTATAGGTATGGTTGCCACACCAGCTAAATCTATTGTATTTCTATACAATAACAGTAAACTACAATATCATACTGAATGGGGGAAAACTGAAAATATCCCCTCTAAAATCAGGAAAAAGAGAAGGATGTTCACTCTTACCACTATTGTTCAATATAGTACTTGAAATTTTAGCCACAGCAATCAGGCAAGACAGAAAAAGACAAGAGATATGAATAGGAGAGAAAGAAGTCAAACTATCCCTATTTGTAGATAACACAATTCTTTATATAAAAAGACCCATAAAAACACCAGAAAGCTTTTAGATCTGATAAACCAATTCATCAAAGTAGCAGGATATAAGCTGAATAACAGCAAAATAAACTACTCAATTAAAAAACAAGCAAAGACCTAAATAACCATTTTTCCAAGGAAGACACTTGAAGGGACAATAAATATATGAAAAGGTACTCACATCACTAAACATCAGGAAAACGCAAATCAAAACCACTCTGAGATATCACTTCACACTACGAGGGTGGCTAGTATCAAAGGCAAGTTTCGACAAGGGTGCGGGGCAAGTGAAAGCCTTTACGTTGTTGGTGGACATGTACACTGGTATACATACTACGGACAACGCAGGGAGGTGCCTCAAAGAACTGAAAATACAACCACCATATGATCTGCCAACTCGCTCTCTCTCTCTCTCTATATATATATATATATACATACATTCAAAATAAATAAAGTCATCATCTCAAAGGGAAGTCTTCACTCCCATGTTCACTGCAGCACTATTCAAAAAAGCCAAGACACACAACCTAAGTATCCATCAGTGGATGAATGAAGAAACTGTAGTACATCATACGCAATGGAATATAAGTGAGTCCTGAATATGCACAAGTCCCTGCCATGTACAATGCGGATGGGACTGGAGGACATCATACCAAGTGAAGTACACCAAACAGACAAATGCTCCATGTTATAACTTATATGTAGAATCTTCAAAAATCCAAACTCAAGAACAGTAGAAAAGTGGTTATCAATGGCTGAGGTTGATAAGATAAATGGGGATATGGGTAAAAATTGGTCAAAGGGTAAAAACTTGCAGTTCTAGGATGAAAAAGTTCTGGGGACCTAAGATACAGTGTGTTGAATATAGTTAATAACAATATGTCATACACTTAAAATTTTCCAAGAGTACATTTTAATATTCTAACCACAATAAAATAAAGGAACTATGTGAGGCAATGATATATCAATTAAGCTGATTAAAATAATCATTTCATAATATTTGTATATCAAAAGATCACAATGTATGCCTTCAATATATATGTTTTATTCAACAATTACACCTCAGTAATGTTGAAAAATCTTTCAAAAATTAAAATAGAACTACCACGACCCAACATTCCCACTTCTAAGTATTTATCTAAAAGAACAGATATCAGGACCTTGAAGACATTCTCTGCATTCCCACGTTCACATCAGCATTATCCACAGTTGCCAAGACGTGAAAATAAATAATCTACATATCCTTCAACAGGTAAAGAGATAAAGAAAACGTGGCGTATATATTCAATGGAACATTACTTAGTCTTTAAAACAAAGGAAATTTTATCAGATACTACACCACGGAGGAACCTTGAGAACACCACTTGTGTGACAGGTGAAACAAGACCATCATAGAAGGACAAATGCTGTACTATATCCCACATACTACAGGTAAACCCAAACACAGAAATTTGAGTGGTTACTGCCAGGAGCTGAGGGGAAGGAGAAGCACCCATCTTCAATGGATGTAGGTCACTTAGGTGTGCAGCAGGCAACAGTTCTAGAGATCTACTATACAGTTAATATTATGCAATACACTTAAAAGTTTAAGTATATTTCATGTTATTTTTTTTAACCACAGAAAGGAAGGAACAAAACAAGAAGGAGAGGAGGGAGAGAGGCAGGGAGAGAAGACATGCATGGACAACTGAGCCCCACGGTGCGGGCCGTTCAGTGAAGAGAGATAAGTATTTTCAACAAATGATCCTGGAACAAGTAAACACCCTTATGCCAAAAAAGTGGAATATCATTTACATATTATATCATATACAAAAGTTAACTTGAAATGGAATATAGATCTAAATGTAAGAGCTAAAATTATAAAACTGCTAAGACTAACTATGGGAGAAAATCTTAGTTACCTTAGGCTTTACAAAGATTTCTTTAAAAGAACATAAAACACTGAATTATAAATATATTAAATTCAATAAATTTCACTAAAAACATTTCCTTTTTTAAAAGATACTGTTAAGATAATACAAAGGCAAGCCACAGAATAGGAGAAAGTATTTGCAAAACATATCTGACAAGTATTTTATGCATAAAATATGGAATTTTTATAATTTTATTAACATAACTCAGTAATATAAAAGATTTAGCAGGTATCTCACAAAAGATGCACAGACAGCAAATAAATACATGAACAGATGCCAAAATCATTAATCATTAGGAAAGGATACATTAAAGCCATAGTATATATCTACTGGAAAAGGCAACACTAAGATACCTGGGTGAGGGTATGTAACACCTGGACACTCCTACGCTGCTGCTACGCATGTAAAATAAAATACACAAGCACTGCCCTGCAGCCAGCAGGGAGCAGGAGGAGGACAGGGGAGAAGGGAGAGGTGAGCGAGAGGGAGACAGAGCTTCATGGTTTATGCAAAAGTGAAATATACATCATCATATAACTTATCCGTTTTAACTCTTTAATCAAGAGAAAGGAAAGCATCTAGCCACAAAAGGAATGTTACATAGGAATGTTCTTAGCAAGTTTGTCACAGCCGCAAATTGGAAACAACCTAATGTCTACTTCTATATCCAGACAATATAACATTCGTCAGCTATTACACAGGATGATTAAATATATATATAATATGAATACATCTCAAAATAATTCATGATGTATAACTCCATTCATTTAACGTTTTCATATTTATGGTGTACTGACTGTAAGTCAATAAAACTGTTAAAATAAATGGACATAAAAAAATCCCTAATTATGTATCTCTCTGCTAGAACATTATACTATAAAAAATCCTCCAAAGAACTCCTAGTAACATGAGAAAAGGTTTATGGTATATAATTAAATGAAACTGGACAAATATAAAATTAGACAGGCCAATCTCAATCACACAAAAGCTAACATAATATAGAAAGGCAGACAAATTTCTGCTCAGAAACAGGTTATATTATTTTATTATTTTTCCCTGGAATACAGAATTAAGAATAATTTAAATTTTCCTCATGATTTTCTCAATTTTGTAAGATTTTTGGTTACTGTTGTTTTGCTTTGTTACTTTCACTTCTCCTGATCTTTCAATACTGAAATTTTTTAACCGTGAAGGAAAGGAACTGAGTCATTATCTGTCCTGACAAGTGACTGCAGTCTGTGCACCACAGTTTCCGCAACGACCCAGGAGAGACTGAAAATTCACACAAGGACCAAACATGGTCTGTAGACTCAGTAACATACTTCACTCTAGACACACGTGGTGGTGCATTCCTGTAATCCCAGCATTCCGGGAGGCTGAGGAGGGATTGCAAGATGAACCTAGCCTAGGCAATATAGTGAGAGTCTGACTCAAAATAAAAAATTAAAAAGGGCTAGGGATGTAGTCCAGTGCAAGATCTTGGGTTCAATCTCCAGTACCACAAAAACAAAACAACAACATGAAATGCTAGTTTTTCAAATGTTCACAGATCCATTAAGATTCAACCTTACTGAATTTATAGAACCTCTATTCCCCATATCAACAGATCCTAAAAGTTAAATGACAAACATAGAAATTGTCCAAAAATATATCCTTTCATATTTATTGCCTATAGGCTATTTTAATTGATATTTGTTCTGCTTCCATAATAGTATGTAGGAAGAGTTAAACATACTTAGTATTCAATTAATAGAAATTCCATTACATGCTCCTATTTTTGTGCTATGACTTTTTGTTTTGTTTTGTTTTGTTTGTTTTTGGTCTTTTTGAGACAGGATCTCACTACGTAGTTCACAGTGGCCTTAAATTCACTTTGTAGCCTCGGCTGCTCTGGAACTCACAGCAATCCCCCTGTCTCAGCCTCCTAAGTGCTGCAATTACAGTTGTGTGCCACCACATCCAGCCTCTGCTATAACATTTTTTTTTGGTATTGGGAATTGAACTCATTGCCAGGCAGGTACTGTGCCACTGAGCTATATCCCCAGCCCTCTCACCTTTAATTATGCTCTAAACTACCTTTTTTCTAACATGTCCCTCCTTATATTGTGACATCCCAGAACAGAATTTAAAGTTATACAGTAAATTAAACAAACTCAAATATGCTTGGTATCCAGAAGGGCCTTGTAAAAGCTATTTGATTAAACCTGAAGAAATCTGCAAATGTACAGTAACATCACTAGAAATATGCTTTCTAGTTAAGTGGGCCGTTACCAGTCTGTAATGATTTTGGGGAAACTGTTCATTGTGTGCTGATGTTTGTAAAACTGCTTCACAATAATCCTTCCAGAAATTAAATTTAACAAATAATTTAATTTTCATTATAAAATATATTACAAAAAGCAGAGCTATCAGTTACAGTTACTTCGTTTACCTCAAAGAATTATTCTCTGCTTTTTGTCTGCCAAGTTCACTCTCAGTATCCATTGCTTTTCTTGCTAGTGATTTCATTTCTTTTTCCACAGTGGTTATGGTTTCCTTCATCAAAGTCATATTTGACATTTGCTCCATCCGTTCGTCATCAAGCTATACAAGTAGAACAACAAGGTTACTGCCGTCATAAAGAAGCCTCAGGTGTCTTCCTGCAGAGACAGCCTCCCTCCCTCCATTCCAGCTGTGGGTTATGGAAATCTTTACATAAGATGGTCGGTCAGACCTGAGTGCTGTGGGAGGTGTTATGGATAAAGTTTTATGTTTCTGTAAGGAACAAAAACTGGCCAATGCATGGCTTTTCTATAACGTCTATCACAGAGCATTGGTTTACATTTTTCTAATCTGGTTCAATTGGACGATAGCCTACATATTCAAATTGCAAAAGCATTTCTTATTTGTTATCCACCATTAATAAATTACAAATGAGATTATGGGGATAAGTGAGATTGTGAAAACAAAAACTCTATTTCTCTTGTTTAGTGTTCTTATTACAACAAAATACTGCAGATAAATTTATAAAAATATTTAATTAAACATAATAACAGAAGTTAAATACATTTAATCCTGCTTATATAGTCATAACATTTCAAATACATATCCACAACATCTCAAATTCTTGGTATCTTTATATTTGACAATATTATTTTTAACAAAACAGAGAGATGAGAAAGTGCTGAAATCCCTGAGAGTATATCCTAGTAGTTTTTTAAAAGAACACATTTTGCAACCAAACACACAAAAAATTTACTCATGGATTTAGAAGAAAGTAAACAAGTAAACCAGTGAAGATTTGTACTATACATACCGCCTTAAGTATTTTAGGTCTACAAACATAAAAATAAAAAGAACTCTGAATACAGAAAAAAGGGAAGAAAGGAGATCACTGAGAGGCTTTTATAGCCTAGAGTGATTGTTTTTACATTATGAACTGTATACTCCAGCTCTTCTATCCTTTGTTCCAAATGGGCTTTCTCATTAAATGCTGTCTCTTGAGCAATCTGTTTAAAAAAGGAAAATAAAAGAGTGATTTCAGCGTCACTCTATCTGTGTTTCATATGTTTAGATAGATGAAATGCCTGCAAACCTTTAGCCTTTCTCTCAGACTGTCTCGCTCTGTGGTCATTCTTCGTAAATCAGTGAAGGCTACATCTCTCTCAGTCTCCACCCGCCGGAGAATAGCATGTGCTGTTGTTGATTTTGGAGACTTACAATTTTTCATCATTTCTCGTCGAAGTCGGGCAATTTCTTCCTGTGCCTGTTATTTAAATACATACAGAAATTTTTAAAATAAGCTTTAAATTAGACATAAATATAGCCACCTTATATCCAGCCAGTTACAATGCAAACCTATACTAATACACATATAGCAAGTAAATAGTAGTTTTATTTTCAAATGAGTTTATACAAATAAATGCAAATGCATATATTTGAATACAAGTTCACTTTACAATGCATTTATCAAAAATTTTAAATAAAACTAATTTGGATGAAATCATTGCATCAAAGAATGTTTTGTACGAAAATATACTCAGTGTACCTCACTTATCTATTTTGTGGTAGAAGTTTGAATACATTGTAATTCAGGCAGGACACTGACAGGGTGCAGATTATCATAGTGAGTGTTTGCCTTTCTCTACTTAAGTGCATTTGCTATTAGCATTTCCTGGCTACTTTTGCCTTCATACTGTGGTAGCCCAAGATACTTTCTGTTCGCTTGTTCAGTGATACCTCAGTCCCAAATCTATTGCATGCTTGCAGATGACATCAGACCCTACTTTGCTGCAGAAGTCTCCTTATCTTTTTCCTCAGGATTTGGGTCCCCATCTATTCAGCTGGTATCTAAGTCTTAAGAGAAAGACTCATCAATTCCCAATTTCTGTATCTTTAAGCCTTCACTAGAACTCCAGCCTTTACTTCCTTACGTGCCTTCTAAAATCTCCCAGTTTCTAATTATTTCCTGACCTTGAATAGTGCCTCTCTCTCCCTGACCCTCTGTCACCTACACGGCTCCTTTACCTTGAAAACCTGTCATTTAATACTGCTGCGCCATTGGCCATGCTGTGTCTCTTCTTCCTCCGTGGTACTTTTTTTGAAGTGCCATCTGTACCCATTGGAATAGTTCCTTACCACCCACTCTCTCATCCCAGTGTAACCAGGCTCCCACCCCCGGCATATTCCACAGAATTTCGCCTAATGAGCTCACCAGATCTAACAGCCTTTCCTCCATTCCTGTTCTTCATATTCTGGCAACATCTGCTGCTGTTTTCATCACCCTTATTCCTGAGATTCCTTCCTCACTTGGACTTGCAGCATCTTAGCTCTTTATCTCTTTCAAAAGGTCCTCTCTACCTCCTGAACACTGCATCTTGACCTCTATGTTCCTTTAGGTAGAGCATCCTCGTTGAGAATTTCATTTCCTATGCAGACTCAAAACTCACGTCTAAGCCGTAACTTCTAAAGCTACACATTACTGTCTCCTCACACCAATACCACACTTCCGACTGCCTGAGACAGTTACTACCTGAAGGTATAGCATCATCTTGCTCCCTCTGTCTGACCCTAGGGTCACAGTTTTTCCCTCAAATCACCAATGATGTTCTTTTCTTTCTTTTTCTTTTTTTTTGAGACAGGGTCTTGCTGTATAGTTCAGGCTGTGCCTGCACTCACTCTGTATCCCAGACTGGCCTCAAACTTTCAGCAATCCTCCTGCTTCAGCCTCCTGAGTTCTAGGATTACAAGCTTGCACCACCATGCCCGGCACCAATGACTTTATTTCTCCTTTTATTACAATTCTCTCACTCATTTGAGACAGACTTTTAGATAATTCGGTTTGTTCCTCCTTTCTAAATCTCATCAAGTCTCTCTGCATGCCTTCGTGTGTCCCTGTGTTTGTGTCCTCGGGTAGTCCCTCAGAGTCTCATACATGCTTAGTGGAGCAGCCTTCCAAGGTACCTGCAGTCTCTCCCTCCTCTGATTCTCGTGAAGGAGTAACCGTTGTGTAAGAATAATATAAGAAGATTATCTGAGAGATAATAAGAAGTTGCCACTGGGCTAAAACTGTAAAAACGCTATTTTGGTTATGTTTCTCCTGCTTTAAAAAAACAATAAAGTTCTGACTGCATATAAAACAAAGTATAAGTCTTTAATTAGGTTCACTGAACATCCTCTACTGTCAAAGTCCAGGAGTCAACAAACTACATAAGCTCACACACCAAAGGGAGCCTGCCTCCGTATTTATAGACCTATAAGATAAGAACATGCACATCTAGAAGCAACTGTCATTACTTGTTTGTTTATTCATAAATAAAGAATAAACGATTTACCTGTTCGTAAAGAAGGAAGGTTTTGTCTCTCTCAGATGTAAGAACCTTGACATTGCCCTGAATTTCTGCCAAATGACGCTCGTATTTTTCCAGCATGCATTTAAGTTCTTCACGGTCTCTTGTTGTTGACTTCAAAAGCTCTACGTCACAGTTGGCACCCTGCAATTTTTATATAAGAAATCTGAGACTTTTCTTTTTAATATATCGTATTTAAAAAACCTGATACTGGTGGTAGTATATGATCTCTACTTCAATATGACTATATAAAAAAGGGGAATCATGAAGAATAAATAATAAAATCATCTTCCTTTTATAGTGGCTTTACTGCAAATTACTCAAATTTGTCTGATTATTGCTTAAACACTACTTATACTGGGAATAAAGAACCAATAGAACCCTTTTTCCTAAAGGAAACCCTTTTTCCTAAAGGAACATGTCTCTTTCTCTTTACTCAAGTATAACTGACAGATAAAATCATATATATTTAGGGTATACAACACAACATTTTGAGATATACATATACATTGTTAAGTGATTGCTACAAACTAGCTGTTACAGTTAGATCTAGATGTCCCCCTAAAGCCTCCTGGGATCTTAGGATCATGGGTTGGAAGATGACTGAATTAAGGGGCATATACATAGCTGATGTGTGTTAGGAGATGCAGCCTGGTCAGAAGTGGGTTGCTGGTGTGTGACATGGAAGGGTTTATCTCCTTCCCCAGCTCCTCCCTCCACGCTTTCTGCTTCCCAGATGCCATGAGGTGAGCAGCCCTCTCCCACCACTCCCTTGAGCCAAGCCGTCCTGCCTTGGAGCCAGCCATGGACTGAGACGTGAGCCAAAATAAACCTCTCCTCCTTTAAGCTGTGGATGTCAGGTCTGTGTCTCAGTGAAAAAGCAAGGTGACTAAGGCACTAACATACCCATCACCTCATATACTCATAGCAATCTTAATTTCCTCTACCTAGAAATATTTTATAGTAGCACAAGTCAAAAACTGCTCAGACAAAGAGAAAAACACACTCAGGATCTCACTGCCAGAGAGTTAAAATCGATGAGTGAACATCATTCTAGATGATTTCTTGATATCTCTCTATACAAATGCATTTTTGAAAATAAAACTTGGCAATGCATGTATACTGTTTTGTAATTTGCTGTTTCACTTAACAAAATAGACACCTACAATAAATTCATGTCAACATGATTGATCTCTTAACAATATAATTCATAATTTCCCTACCCCACACCTCCCCCCACATTCTATTCTTTCGTCTACTGTAGTCGCCTCCTACTATCATGTCCTGTTTTTGAAGTCTACATACTAGGGGAAGAATGCAACACTCCTCTCTCCGAGTCCGGCTGGTCTGCTTGTTATGGTGATGTGCAGTTCTGCCGACTCACCTGCGAGTGCCCTAGTTTTACTCTTCCTCTTGGCTGCCCGATGCGGCGCTCCTTTGTGCACTTATACCCCATTTAAAGAACCAACATTCTCATCCACTACGCCACCAGGGGACCTCTGTCTCCCAGCTTCTTTGACACAGCAATTCATACCAATCAGAATGAATTATTTCCAGATTAAGAAGTCAAAGTATAAAAGTCAGTGAGCAACAAATTCCAAAACATTTACAAGTTTTCAAACTTACCCGGGAAGATGGAGACGGGCGTCTTGGACTTTTAGATCTATTTCTGAGCATTTTTCTCAAACGTTGAGCTTCACTTTTGTAGTAATCTCTGTCTGCTTCCAAAGTCTTGACAAAGGAATCAAGTCTAGAAGGAGATTGATTTTGTGCTTTTTCAGTCTCTAAAATTATCTGCCAAGGAGGAAAAGATCAGACCATTATCACAAGCTAAATTCTGGCATTCTTTTCTAAAAAAAAAAGAGAAAAACCCAGAATTCTTAAAAAGATTAAATTTGTTATTTTAAAAATAGAATATTTAAAACTTACTCATGAAAATAGTTTTTTAAAGGCAATTACTTTTGTTTTTTACCATTTCTGGATGTGCTTTATTTTTTCCTAAGAGTACCCCTAAATTTACTCAATAACTTTGAAGAAAAACGGTTTTTAAAATGTCAGATGCCATAAATGTGTCCAGACCTAACACAAGTATTATGAAAGGAATTAATCTGCTTTAGAAAAACTTACATGCTATATTAAAATATCTGTCATAGTGTCCAAGCTTTGTTCAATAATAATTTAGTGAATTAATAAATTAAATGGATGTTGGCTATTCCATACTTTCAAGTATATTTCTATTCACTTTAATATATTTGGAAACATTTATTTTACAATTTTTAAACATTTTTACATCTATCAGTATTTTTTAGGAAGAAAATTATAAACATTTTCAGACTATTTTGAATATTTTAAGGTTAAATTTTTTGTTGTTGCCTTTTTTGAGACAAGTTCTCACTAAGCAGTTCAGGCTACCCTTGAACTCATTTTGTAGCCCAGGCTGGCCTTGAACTTGTGGCAAGTTCAATGCCTCAGCCTCCCAAGTGCTGGGATTACAGGGGTTCACCACCATACCCTGCTAAGGTTAAAATATTTAAACAGGACAGTTTTTATTTCATAAATAAAACATAACTTAGAATTAAGTAACAAAACATGATTAAAAATACTACTAAGGTCAATAAAATGTAATATGCAAACAGATGCACCTTATATTTTGAGAACTAAAATTTTCAGAGCCATCATTTTTTTGACAGCTTCCGAAATATGAATGATTCCTTAACAAAGATTTATGAAAAATGTACTTACAGATTTAAGCCTTTTTATTGTATCTTCTAATACTGTTATATTATTTTGTTGGCATATAAGCTCAATCTGAAAAATGAGAAACAATTTCCCTTACTTTTATTACAAATTCTACTTAAACTGATCTAATTGGAAAAAGCATCAAAAGGAGGGCATTTAAAATAAAAACTTGAATACTGAAATTTTAAGAAAAATATAATCTACCACTTATGTTTACCCACCTTTGATGGTTAAAAAAAACCTACAATGAAATACAACAGTTCCTTTGAATTACACAATGTTCTATACAAGACACTAATTGATTATATTTTACCAAATTACAACCCCATGAACTAGAATAAAATGTTAACAACAATTATTACTCTGAAAATGTTAATATGGAGTCTGTAAAAGAATGGCTAGGATGAAAGAAGTTTCCCAGAATTAACCCGTTTAGAATAGACTGGTTCTTCCTCTGACAATTTTAAAAATTTAGTTCAACCCAATCCACAAAATGCTTTGTGATAAAACTCACAGTATCAGTTTCATGACACTGAATATACTCGGCCTTATAGTATCATTACCTTAGAAATCTATATGGTATGTTTCTAAAGGACAGTAAATTTTATGCAGTAAAGTTCTCTTAAAGTTAAAAGGTAGCAATCAGCTTAATGAAAGATTTTTTTATTCATCAATTTTTCCCTCATTATTCTAAACTAAAATTTGTCATGGCCTTTCTATTATATTTTAATTTTGAATTTTCTTGAATTATTGGTCTTCATTTATTCTTTAAATCAAATTATTTCTTAATATTTCTCTAGCAGTTATAATTAAGTCTATGAAATATTAATTGACTGTATTGTTTGGAACATAGGTGAAAGCTTAGATAAGCTTATATAGTGTTTTGAATAAGTAATTTTCAATGTTTTAATTTATCCTACTGTAGTGACACTAAAAAGAAGTGGGAAATGGTTTACACAATGTATAAAGATGTCCGTATTAAATTAAGTACAAAAATTTGGCAAAAGAAAACACCTAGTATGATACTTTCACAAAAAAATAAAGTAGTGCTTATTTTATACATATAATAAGTCAATTCACATACATTCTAGATATGGATAAAATATAATGAATAATATATAAATAGAAAAAGATAGATTATGGCTGGGCATATGGTAGATTTTACTTTTTCATTATACATCATGGACTGAAATTCCATGGGTCTTGCTATGTAGTTTAGGCTGGTTTTGAACTCCCTACGTAGCTCAAACTGGCCTCAAACTTGCAGTGATCCTCCTGCCTCAGCCTCCTGAATTCTGGAATTATAGGCATGTGCCACCACACCTGGCTGCTAATAGACTGAAATTTTTTTAATATACATGTATTACTTCTGTATGTATGTGATGCTTGAGATCAAACACAAGGCCTACACATATGCTAGGCAAGCACTCTACCACTAAGCCACATCAACAGCCCACGCTTTTTTAAAGATAAAAAGTGCTGAGTGGGGTGGGGTTCATCCATTATGCCAGCTACTTGAAAGGCTGAGGAAGGAGGACCACAACTTTAAGGCCAGCAAACATAACTTAGTAAGACCCTATATCAAAATAAGTAAGATGGGGATGTAGCTCAGTGTACAGGCTCTGGGTTCAATCCCCAGTACTGGAAAAAAAAACTGCTGATTCCCATGTGAAAATCAAAATTATAACTGGTTCAAATAAAAAAAAAAACAAGTCAATTCAATGTTTTCATCTATCTGATAGTTATTTAATGAATATCTATTATGTATCTCTCACTGCAATATGTGCTGAGTAAAGCAAAGAATAAGATAAAAACCTCTGCCCTCCTGGAGTTTTTATTTCAGTCAAAAGAGCAAAAATAAAAGATCATAGAAAAATAGATGTCAGACAGCGATCATGTCACTGACAAAATGCACAATGAGCACTCATGTATCTCTTCTAGGTGTTTAAGATAAAAAGGTGAACAAACAGTACCTAATGTACCAACTGGAAAAGACAATTTAAAAATAAACTTAAAATAAACCATTTGGTACATTAGCAGAACAAAGGCAGAGCTAATGAATTGGGAATGTTTGTGAGAAACTAGTTGGAATATGAAACAGAATGATCAAGAAGAGGTAACCATTGAGCCAAGACTTAAAGGAGGGAGGGAAGCAGTCATATGGAAAGCTAGGAGACTATTCCAGGCAAAAGCTGCAGCTACAGCCAAGGGCTAAGGCAAAAGAACACCCGCTGAGTTCCAAGGGACAGTAAGGGGCCCACGGTGGCTGGAGCAGAGTGAAGAAAGGGGCAGTTCCCAGAACTGGAAGGAGGTACAAAGAAAACTAAAGCAGAGAAAGAGTAGGGAGTGTGCAAGAGTCAACAGGGAGATGGCGGACAAACTTCGGGCAACCCACTGGGGCCCCCTTCTGTCCCACTCTTGGTCTGAAGTTTTCTTTCCCTCAGTAAATATATTCTGCTCTTAACCTCCATTGTTCCTAAAATTCATTATATGATTTTAGAGAACACGAACTCAACCCAGATATCTTTCAGGTTGGGAGTTTCTTTCCCCTGTAGCATTTGGAGGTCTCCCCCTAAGATTACTGGACAGAGACTTAAAAGCTACATGCTTACCCAAAATAAAAACACGTGGTATCTATCAAGGGCCTTTAGATAGAAACTCTGAAAAGTATCTCTAACTGCTGATCAACAATTACGACCCCTTTCAGCCTGCAGAAGCCAGAGCGGTCATTGCTCATTATTCCCTCGGGGCAGTTCGGGTTACTTCTTCAGAGGGGAGAATGTTGCAGGCAACTGAATAGATAGAAATATTAGATGGAATATAGGCAGTCAGACAGGGCTGGGCCCTCAAGGCAGCCAATATGGAAGACAAGACACCTTGCAACTGTGGGAGAGAGGTGCTTTTGCTGTGGGCCAGACCTCAGGACAAAAGATGAAAGAAATACATCCATATACCTCCCTAGGGATGCATATCAGAGATTTATATTTTAAATAAGTATGAATTACCTTGAAAAAGCCAGGAAGGGTCACTAACCCAACCACCTACAGGAAAAACCCATTCATGTCTGCTTGCTACATGACTCACTTCCCTTGATCCTGATTTAATCAGTCTTACCTGAACAATTCTGCTTGTAATCTTATTGGTTGACCATAATTTTGTCCCACCTCCTGCCCACCTTGCGAATTCTCATGTTTCCCACCTTGGACCCACCTTGCCTCATGCTTTTGCTCTTTTGTCCCTAGAAAAGACAGGTTTCTTGGCAACCCACTGGGGGCCCCCTTCTGTCCCTCTTTCAGACAGAAGCTTTCTTTGACTCAATAAATATATATTCTGCTCTTAAAACCAAATCAGCTTTACACTGTGTCTTCCACATGGTAGGCACTAATATAATTTCTCATCAATTGGATCATATACAAAATAATGGTAATTACAAGGATATCAGTGATCGATTCCATTAATGGCCCCTATATCAATTAAAAATACAAACTTTATGAGGAAACTAATAATGGTAAAATTGGAATTCTGCTTTGTCACACTTCAAAAAATCAAGCAGGCATGGTGGCACACACCTGTAATGCCAGCTCCTCAGGAGGCTGAGGCAGGAAGACTGCCAGTTTAAGGCCAGGCTGGGCAAAACAGCAACCCTGTCTCAAAAAAACAATTTCTTTAAAAGTCACATTTTTAAAAAATCATGTTTAGTTAACTGAGATACAGTTTATTAAGACATGAATGATAAACAACTCACAATGAGAAGATAAAGGGAAGCAGACGGTGGTGGTAGTTTTAAGGTACACGTAAAATCCTTCCTTCAGGAGGAGCTCCCTATTCTCCCCTTGAGGGATGGGGGTTATATTTAATGATTCACTTTTAACGAAGGAGTTATGGTAAAAGTGATTGTATTTAACTTTTAAATTTGGTCACAATAGACCCTGCAAATTTGTCCTTGTTACCTCTCTTGATCACATAAAATCCATCAACCCTAGAAAGCAGTCCACTCTGCAAGGAATAAGGGCTCCTGCCAAGAGTCAGCCGCCACTGCAGTGAGCCGCGTCTTACTAGCCAAGCCATGAGTGTAGCCGACCATCCTCTTAGTTACTGCGTTCTGCTGAACAGTGAACCATAACCATCCAGCTTTTGAATCCCCAACCTATGAAACCTGAGCTATAAATATCTGCTGTTTGAAGCTATTAAGGTTTAGAAGTAAGTTTTTACACAGCAATAGATAATTCTCAAAACATTTTAATGAAAGAAGTTACTCTGTTAATTTAGAAATATGACTAAAAGCAAGCTCTCCACAGTAAATAAATTTAACACACACATATTTTAGCAGTTAGTGTGGAGTGTCAGCATGACCATCTGCGGAGTCCTCCCTGGGACTGGGGGAGTGCACGTTCCTCTGTATCTGAGTGCGCCCTGGAGGCGTGGCCTTGAGGCTCTACCTGGTTACACATCGCCCCTTCGCTGCTGCTGTTCCCCTGCGCTGCTTCTGGGCCCCGGGAACCCCACAGCTCCGCTCTGCCGCACACTTCCGCTATGATGTTGCTGGCTTCGAGCCAGCCAACCAGAATCTAAATCCCCCGGAACCACAGGCCAAATTAAATCTGTCCGCTACACTGTGGGTGTCAGACATTGTACGTCAACAAGACAGCTAACATAACTATATCAATTCCACGCCAACTTCACAGCAGCTTTGGCTACTTCCACATACACAGAGCAGTGATCTCGAACACCACACCAGCCCAACATTCTTTCTTAGCAATCATCTTAGAAATTCTAATTTCAATCTCCATCCCAAAAATTATGCAAAGAAAATCTTACAGTTTCTTTTATAATGTTTAGATTATAAGCCTACAATGCAGACTCAGCGGTGGTGATACATGTTAGTGTTCACATCACATGTACATGTTGCTGTACATATTTCTAATTACCTTCCCACCCTTGGCATTCATTGAATGAGCTGATGATTTCTTCATTTCAGGGCATTCTACCGATCCAAAGCACCTGTTTCCATCTTATGCTCTATTAAATATCCCATGTTTTCAATGCATCAGCCCTCCTGTCTCCAAGACTACTGCCCACCTCTTCCTCAAAAGCTTGAATAGTATTTTAACTCTGAAATATACCCAACATTTCACTTTCCTAGAAACACTCTTCTGAGCCAGGCAAAATTTCCATCTGTAAACTTAATATTTTAGGTAAATCCTAGCTCATATATTTTAGACGTTTCCAATACTGAAATGTTTCCTTTTAACAGCAGATACTTCACCCTGCACACTCGTCCTCCTCTCTCTAGGATCTAAACACCAAGCAATACCTTAGAATAGGCGACATCTAAACGGGCATTGTCCTGGAGTTCGGCCAACTATGCTTCCCTCAGTCTTGGAAAGAGTACAGTTTTTCTTTAATCCCAAGAAAAAAGGAAGATATAATAACTGTTAAATTTAATAATTTTTATAATTAAGATTAAAGCCTCACTCAATTTACCATTAAACTATGAATCAAGCCTAACTATTCTTACAGAAAGTAACAATGTAAATGTTTAGTCAAACTATTTTTAACTGATAATTTACTGAAACAAGTGCTTTACTGTATGCTATAGGACTCAGTACAGTAAAGAATATTTATGAAATAACATGTAACAATGATTTGCTTTGGGGAATTACCTTATTACAGACAGAATATATAAATGTGATAAATGAAATCAATACCAATAAGGACAATATCACATATTATCATTGAGAATTTCAGTATAAGTTGTGTCCTGCTTGTAAGTCATTAGGCAGCAATGATAAATGAGATTATAATTTATAATTGTGTTTATGTCTTTAGTTTCTAAGTTTCATGGCAGAGTATTAAAATTCAATCAAAAAGTGTTTATTAAAATATCTTAAAACTTTCATATGTGGCAATGGCCCAGTAAAGGACAAATGAATCAATGAAATCAAATTCAGAAACACATTCAGAGAGATAGAAGAACTTAGTATCTCTCACGTAAAATAGCGCTTCAAATCAGAGGGGAAAGAAAGGGGTAGTCAACCTTACTTCCTACCAGAAGAAAAACAAATTCCAGAAATATTAAAAATTAAGACTATTAAAATATATTAAAAGAAAACATTTTTCTAATTCTTGGAGTTATAAGGCCCTCTGAAGAAAGAACCAAACTCAGGAGTCAATAAAGAATTAGCAAATTTAACTACATAGAAATTTAAATTTGGGTAAAAATCTAAATTAAAAGTATGAAATAAGGCATGTGTATGAAAATAAAGAAAGGAGAATAAATGTATTGTCTGCAGAGAAAATTGTGGAAGGGAAGCAATATTGTATATACATAACATACCTGTTGCTTTGAAGCATATGCAATGACTACAAAGTACTTGGAAAACTTTTTTGGGGAGTGATAACAAACCCTTTAGAACTTTCAATGTGTCATACGTGAGGTAGGTTTGCCACACTGACCTATAGCTATACCACCCTGCAGAGGTTGGATCTCATCTGATCTTCAAAGCTAAACAGGGTCAGGAGTGGTTAGCACTTGGATGAAAAAACTTTTTGAGCAAAACTGTTTTTTAAAAAATGTGAGAAATAATATAATGTAATCATTAGGATACACACTTCAGTATGACAAATCTAAAAAGTTTCCAAATAGCATGAGAATGTCATTATTTGATTGTATTTAATAATTACATGTGTAAAGCAGAATTAAAATCGTGATCAGTGGTAAATCTAGTAGTACCTTTGCTTCTTTGAGTTCCTTGTCAGCGGTATCCACCACAAAATTTTTCTCTTCTTCTAGTTGCTCTGCTAGTTGGTCAATTTTAATCAGTTCTTTACAAAGATGCTCATTGTGGCTGGTTAAATCATCTACTTGACTGCTTACCACCTCCTTACTATCCAAGAGTTTCCTAACATATTCTTCCAAGCCATGATTTGTATGTTTAAGATCTTCAATCTGTTACAATTAGAAAGAAAATAATCACATTAAAAGATCTCCTTAGCTTCCTTCTGAGGAAACCAGTCAGGTAATTGGAATCAGAAAGGGAGATTTATTTCCCTGGCAAGGAGACCTAACTGTGTAGCATTTTGTGCCTTCTAAATTTTATATCATCCAAGTCTATTACCTATTCAAAAAAATATTAGAAATTTTTAAATAGCTTTTGTTTATTAATTGTGGTGCTAGGGATCTAAATTAGGGTCTTTTTAAAAAATTATTTTAAAAATAAAAAGGAAATGTATTAACAAACAGACATCCATTTTCAAAATAGCATAAGAACAATACAAGCAATACTGAATTACAGACAAAGTGGTAGGAAATTAACAATGGTTGTTGTATTACATATTGGTATCTTCAAAGTGGTTTCTCAGGAAAACAAATGTAGACATGCCAGATTGATCAAATAATTAATCATTAACTGTTCCTTTAAGTAAAGTGATAGAAGTCAGTAGTATGTTAGCTATCCTATATATACACATATACATAATTTGCCCTTCTTTCTTTTCTCTTTTCCCTCATCCCAGTAGCTCTTTACTTTTGAGCAATTTCCTTTCATTTCACAATGTCTGTAGGGTCTTGTGCATGCTAGACAAGCACTCTACCACTGAGGCACAATGGTAAATTTTACATCTGTATCTTTCAAAACAACTTATAGTTTATTTTAAAATGAATTTGAACACTATTAATTTTTAACCAAGCAATTCAAGAAGTACCCAAATATCCATATCTGCCATAAACCCTACTCTTAAAATTAAATAATTACTAAGAGTTCTTTACATTTCTAGTTACTGTTATCAAAATATGTTGACTCTGACTCTTTTTGAATATAGTAACTTACTTGACTAAGCTAAATACTAAATCAACCAAGTATCTGCTGCCCAATATAGAGGACCACAGCCTTCCTTTCCAGTCCAATAGCAATCAATGGGTAAAGAAAAGGGCCTTTTTTACTACAAAGGTATCCAAATGCCTTTAAAAGAAACAACAAAAACAATACAGTAGATCCATTTACCAGTTATTTCAGGAATTATATTATTTTCCAAAAACACAAACTAAGAGAATTTCTGTTTACTTAAGGAAATACAGTATGTTAAGTGTAATCACAAAAATGCCCATGAGATAGTTATGGCACATACTTTTCCATAGTATTTGTCCCTTGTGTACTTATCAATTACTTATCAAGCACCTATTGTGTTGGTATCCTATAGAAGAAATAACAAGAAAAAGCAAATCAGAAGAAACAGTCTAAGTTTTTAAGGCATCTCTGAAATAGCTAAATCCCTAATCTCTGAGTTCTAAAATTAGTCTTGCCCTAACCTTGCCTTCTTCAACTGACTATAGCAGTATCTTATTCCAAAACATCAAAATCAGTAAAGTTTACTTTAAAAAGTAAAACATATTGTCACTAAAGAATGTCCTATAAGTCATAAAACATTTAAACTATGCTATAATGCCATGAACTATATTAAATAAATACATACCAAGAAGCATAATTCATTGTTTAATTCAACACTTGATTTGGCATTTGTTGTAAGGCACACTAACTTAGGAGATTTAAAGATAAAGTATCAAAAAGGAGAAACAAAAAATTTGAACTCTTGGGCTGGGGATATAGCTCAGTGGAATAAGTGCCTGCCTAGCAAGCTCAGGGTCCTGAGTTTGATCCCCAGTACCGCCAAAAAAAAAAAAAATTTGAACTCTTTTTTAAAGAAAAAGAGAAACTAGAAACGCACTATTTCCTTAATTGGGTCTTTTATCGCAGTTGGCCTAAATTTCAGAACTACTTCTTACTCTCTTTTGGCCTATTCCTATACGATAAAAATTCTTTGAAAGTGCTAATTTGAAGTCACTCCTGTAACCTGATGGCGCCAAGTGACACCAAGATAAAAAAATGCCATTTGTGATCCCAGACCTGTCAAGCCTAACTTGCCACCATCCCCAGTATACAGAGTCTGCCAAAATAATGTATACACACTTCAGGAGAAGAAAAATGATATGATTTTTCAACAGACTCTGTTATCCTCATATGGGGGACCCTAGAAGATGTCATAAAGTGCATAAAACCTACTACACTGCTGATCCTTGGAGAAGAAATTGAAAAATGCACGTGCAGCAATCTCAATGGGCCAAGGTTACCCAAGAAGCAAAGTTCACCATACTAATAAATATCTGGAAGTTCATGACCACCACTCTGAGCACCTTTTATAATTTTAGAGGTCACAGGTACCTTGTATTAATCTCATGATGTCATTGGAATTTAGTATTGAAATATTTACAATTTTCTTTCCCTAAAGTGTGTATAAATTTTTTTGACAGGCACTGTATATACCTAAGCTCTGATACACACCATGAGAAACCTCACTGAACTCATTTAAAATCACGTTTTAGGAAAATTGTTGAAAGGTTACACAATATGTCACAGATTTTTTTTTTTTTTGAGAATCCTCAGGGGAAAAAATTAGCTTAGACTTGGACCTCAGAAAAAAAAATTCCTACTTTGGAGGTTTATTCTTACCATAAAGGGTATGGATTATTTAATTAATATTTCCTTTCTGCATCTGCTTCATGTAAATTTAAAGCCAAATTTGTCCTAGGAGATAGCCAATTTTTAACAAGACTATTTTCCTCCATTAATATAAGCAGTCTGTGTCTTCATTCAGATAAAATATGCACATATAATAATCTACAGTGTGTATGTGCTATAATTTCTTTATTCAGCTGTTAATGAATATCTGTGTTGGGTCCACCTTAACAACCGTGAATAGGGCCACAGGAACATGGGAATGCAGGTAGCTATTACGTATGCCAGCTTAAGTTTCCCTCATGTATATAGCCAGGAATGGTAAAGTTGGATCGTGATGGTAGTTGTAGATTTTTGAGGAACTTTCACACTGTTTTTTAATAGTGGCTATACTAGTCATATTTCCGAGACCTTCTAAGGGTTCCTTTTCCCTGACATCATTGTTAGTATTATTTTTTGTCTGTTTTGATAATCGCCATTCTGATGAGGGTGAGATGGAATCTCAATGTAGCTTTGATTTGCATTTCCCTGATGGCTACAGAGGTTGAGCACCTTTTCATATGCTAATTGGCCAAGAGTAATGATTTTTCTCCTCCTCCCTTTACTTTTATTGGCACGTATTTGGAGTACATAATGATCACAGCCATGTAAACTTGGTACATGTACACATTTTAATTCTTTTTATGTACCTTTCTCCTCCACTACTTTTCTAGTCTATCTCTTGGTCCCCTTCCCATTTGCAAAAGATCTGTCTCCCTGTTTCCTATTATCTATCTTTTATTTTGTTATTATTTATACTTTGGCTCTCTCATATAAGATAAACGTGATATTTAAGTGTATATCTCATTTTTTTTCACTTAACATGGCTTGAGTACATTAATTTTCCTACAAATGACTCAAATTCCTCTATATAGAAAAGGCTATAAATACATTTCTTTATCTATTCATCTGTTGAACATAAAGGCAGTTTCCAAGATTTAGCTGTTATGGATTATACTTCTCTAAATATGGGTATGCATATATGATTGTAATATGATGTCTTCAACACTTTCAGGAAGATGCCTAAAAGAGGAATCAGCAGCTGAGTCAAGTGGCATTTCTAGTTTTAGTTTTTGGAGGACTTTCCAAATTGATTTCCTTAGGTTGTAGTAGCTTACATTTCCACTAACAAAGTAGAAGGGTTCCTTTTTCACAGCCTCACCTGCATTTGTTACTTGGTTTCTTAATGACAATCATTCTTTCTGGAGTAAGATGGAATTGTAGTGTTTTAAATTTCATTTTTCTAATGCTCACAGATGTTGAGCATTTTTCATGTATTTAATTTTCTGTACAGTTGTACATCTCTGGCATGTGTTCATTTCAAATGCCCATTTTTTAATTCAGTCTTTTGAGGGTCTCATTTTTTGAGATCTTTATATATTCTGTAAAATTAGTACTGTCTGAGGAGTACCTGGTAAAAAATTTTTCCCACTCTGTAGGTTGTCTCTACACTCTGTTGGCTGCTTTCTCTGCTATGGAGCTTTATAATCTGATATAATCTCATCTGTTGATTCTTCAAGTTATTTCTTGTGCAACCTGGGTTATGTTCAGAAGTCTGTGCCTATGTTTACATCTCTGAGAGTTTACCTATTTAATCTTTTAGCAGGTTAAGTGATTCTGTTTTAATATTTACATCTTTGGCTTGTACTTCTTGGAAGTACCTGTTCAGCTCATTTGCCCATTTATTAAGTGGAATACTTGTTCTTTTGATTTTTTTTTTTTTTTTTAGTTCTTTACATGTTCTGGATATTAGTCCTCTATCAGATGAACGATAATGACTTTCTCCAATTCTGTAAGCTGTCTCTTTGCTGTTGATCATTTTCCATGTTGTGCAGAAACTGTATAATTTGATGTAGTCCCATATGGCAATTCTTGCTCTTATTTCCTGAACTAAAACAGACCTATTCTAGAAACTGTTTCTTATGCCAAGATAGTGAAGTGTCTCTCCTAGTTTTCCTCTAGCATTTTCAAAGTTCCAGGTCTCACATTAAGGTCTTTGATCCATTTATAGTTTATTTCTCTACAGGGTGAGAGTTAAGAATCTAGTTTCAAACTGGATATCCAGTTTTTGATGGACATGGCATTGAATCTGTGGATCACTTGCAGTGGAGCACCATTTTAAAAATATGAATTCTCCTTATCCATTAACACAGGATATCTTGCCATCTTCTAGCATCTCCTTCAATTTCTGTCTTCAGTGTTTTATAATTTTCATCACAGAGGTCTTTCACATCCTGCGTTAGGTTTAGTCATAGGTTTGGGGGTTTCTGTTTTGTTAAGGTTATGGTGAATGGAATTGTTTTTCTGTTGTTGCTACTGTTATACTGGGAATTGAACCCAGGACTTTCATATTGAGCTACATCCCAAGACCCTTTCTGTTTTAATACTGAGACAGTCACTAAGTTGCCTTGGCTATGCTTACACTTGTGGTCCTCCTGCTTCAGACTCCCAGAGCGCTGGGATTATAGGTATGTGCCACTATTCCTGACCTGCTGGTTTCTTTCTCAGTGAGTTCACTGCTGATATAGAAGCAAGCTGTGATTTTTTTGTGTTGCTTTTGTATCCTGCTAGTTTGATGAATTTGTGTATCAGTTCTAAGTCTTTTGGCAGGCCTTTAGGATTTTCTCAGTATAGAATATCGTCTGCAAACAGGTATACTTTGACTTTCTTCATTCTTTTTATCCCCTTTTATTCCATTGCTGACTGCTCTGGCTAAAGTTTCAAGTACTGCACTGTACTGCAATGAGAAATGTAACTACAACATTGTGCTTAATCAGATTTTGGTATCAGGCTAACAGTAACTTCATAGAATCAATCTGGAAAAATTTATTATCTTTCCATTTTATGTAATAGTTTGAGGGGATGCTCCACTGTGGGCCCCGCGGCTGCTCTGCTGTGGGCCGTGCTGAGGGTGCCCCATGGACTGGACCTGCCCCCACCCATAGCACGGGGACGAGATGGAGCTGGGTGGTCCGCTGTGAGCATAGGTGCTTTTCCACCTCTGACCATGGCAGTTTGTATACACCCATGTATGTTGTAGTACAGTCTGAGACAGCTGTATCTCTTCCCAAGGCGAGAGTCCAGGGGTACAGATAAACCCAGGAACACAGTTATTATCACAGGGAAGATGACTGATTGAGTGGTAGGACAATGGAGATGAGGGAGGAAAAAATTGAAAGATCAAATGGGCCATCATCTATGTAACTAACAAATGTGAAGGTAACATTATGTAGGACAGCATCCAGAGCTAATTCCCTTCTATGTTCTCTATAATTTTGTATTTCCTCAATCGTTTTTGTATTAACAGAAATGAAGATAACTTTATATTATACAGCGTCCAGTGCTAATCCCTACTATCTTCTCTATAATTTGGTATTTCCTTTAATGTTTATGTGTTAACTAATGTGAAGATAACATTATGTAATACAGCATCCAGTGCTAATTCCCTACTATAATCTGTGTAATTTTGTATTTTTGGTATTGTTTATGGCTTATTCTGGTTCATATGTCTCCATTCTTTTGTCTTTAAAATTAAAAAAAAAAAAAAGAAATAGTTTGAGGGGAATTAGTGCTAGTTTTCTTTAAAAGTCTAGAGCTCAGCTGTAAATCCACCTGGTCCTCAGTTTTTATTTTCACCTGAATCTCATTGCTTGTTATTGATCAATTTAGATTTTTAAGATCCTCTTGGCTCAGTTTTGGCTGGTCATACATGTCTAGTTTTCAGCTTCTTTCAAAATTTTCCAAATTTAATGGCATGCAATTTTTCAAAATATTCTATAATGATCCTATGGATTTCAGAAGTATTCAATATTCCCTTTTCATGTTTCACTTCATTTATCTAGAGCTTCTCTTGCTTAGTTGAGTGAAGGGTTTGTCAATTTCCTTTATCTTTGCAATCAACTGTCTCAATGATCCCTTTCATAATTTTTTAGTCTGTACTTTATTTCTCCTCTGGTCTTTACTATTTTTTCCCTTCTACTAACTTTGGGCTTAGTTTGCCGTTTTTAAACAATTTTTTGATGTATCATTTGGTTGGGATCTTCATGTTTTTCTAATGTAGGTGCTCACAGCTACAAATTTCCTTCTTATAACTGCTTTCATTATATCCTACGGGTCCTGGTACGTTGTTTCCATTTTCATTTCATTCTAGGACATTTTTTATTTCCCTTCTGATTTCTTCAATGGTTCACTGTGAGATTGAGATTAGATAGATAGATAGATAGATAGATAGATAGACAGACAGACAGATCTTGGGTTTTTTTGAAACAAGGTCTCACTATATAGTCCAGGCTGGCCTCAAATTCAGTGGTCCTCTTTGGAGGACATTTGGCAAATGTCCAAATGGCAGCAAATCCCCAAATGCCTCAGCTTCCTCAGCCTCCTAAGTACTGGGACTACAGGAGTAGGCCACTACACCTGGATCAGGTTTTTTTGTTTTCTTAAGACAGGATCTCACTATGTAGTTAAAGCTGCTCTTGAGCTCACTATGAAACTCAGGCTGGCGTCTAACAGTAACCCTGTCTCAGCCTCCCAAGTGCTGCGATTACAGGTACATACTACCATGCACAGCTCAAAAGTATATTTTTCAATTTCCATGTTTTCATATAATTTCTGTACTTTCACTTACTGTTGACTTCTACTTTCATTCATTATGATCTGATAAAATGCAAGAAACTATTCCAATTTTTGTGTATTAGTACTTTATGCCTAAAGTATCTATTTTGGAAAGTTTCACGTGATGAAAAGAAAGTGATTCTGCTATTGTTGGATAGAATAATCTGTACATCTGTTAAGTCCATTTGGTCTAGAGTGCAATCTAATTCTGGCATTTTTTTTGCTTTTTATCTGGATGACCTATCCACTGGTGAGAGTGGGATACTGAAGTTACTATTATTGTACTGGGGCCTATCTCTCCCTTTATGTCCTGTAGTGTTTTTTTAAGAAATTGAAAAATTGGGTTCTCTTTTCATATATACATACATGATCATCGTATTTTCTTGATGAATTGTTCCCTTTATCAATAGTGTGACCTTATTTGTCTCTTCTGATTTTGGCTTGAAGTCCATTTTGTTAGATATGAGGGCAGCTACTCCTGCGTGCTTGCTTTCAGTTTGTTTAGAATGTCATTTTCCATCCTTTCATTTTGTGTCTGTGTATGTCTCAACCAATTAGGTGTGTTTCTTACAGACAGTGAACAGTTGTCTACATCTTTTAAATTGGAAAATTAAGACAATTTACATGCAGGGTTATTATTGAAAGCTGTGTACTGGTTCCTATCATTTTGTTTTTCTTCTGATTGTTTTGAATAATCTATGTTCATTTCTTTCTCTTATGCATCTTAGAGGTCAACTGATTTTTTTTGGTCTACTCTTCTAGTGAGATGTCTTGTACTTAAGATTGTATTTATCTTACTTCTTCCATATGTAGGATTACTTTAATATCTTTTCTAACCTTCTTTAGTGCTCATAAAGTCCTTTAGTTTAAGCTTATCTTGGAAAGTCATTATTTGCCCAGGCATAGAGAACAGTAATCTAAGTTTGTAGGCATTGTCTTTTAGGGCTTAAAATACATCATTCTGTGCTTTCCTCTTTCTGCTAAGAGATCTGCTTTCCTCATGGGTTTGCCTTTATAGGTGACTTAATGTTTCTTTCTTGCATCTTCCAATACTGTCTTTGTTCTGTACTTTCTGCAATTTAACTATAATATGATGTGGACAGGTTCTTTCTGGTCATATCTCAAATTTTTATAAATTTTTCCTATACCCAGAAGTTCATATCTTTCCCATGATTTGAAAATTTTTCTATTATTTCACTAATAGGTTTTCTATTTCTTCAGCCTATACCTCTGCTCCTTTATGTACATGTAAGATTCACATGTTCGGTCTTTTGTGTCCCATGGATCTTACATGTTCTGTTCATATTTTTATTGTCTGCATATGACATTTAATTTTGTCTTCAAGCCTTGGGTTCTTCTTGATCAAACCTATTCGTGCTTTCAAATTTTTATTTGACTGACTTTTTCATTTCTAAGACTTGTCTCATTCTTTTCTAGGACCTCTACCTTAATAAATTGCTTTTCATATCCTCTTTTGTCTTCCTTAATTCATGTAGCCACTTAATTGCATCAGCTCTGAACTCACTGATTATTTTTAAAGTCAGTGTTTTGAATATTTTATCCAGATTTCATCCACTTCATTGTGTTTGGATTTGGCTAGTGTAGAGCTACAAGCTTTTGTGTTGCCTTGCTTTCTTCACTGCTTGTGTTTCTACAGTAAGATCTGTGCACCTCCAGAGCTGGGTATCTCTTCCACTTTCATGAGAGGGTCTTTTTAGCAAGCAGTCCTTTCTTGAGGGCTTCATACCCAGTACCACTCAGAGGAAAAAACCGTAGTTAACAACACAAAAAAACACTAGACATAGAAAAAATAGTAAAACCCAGTCATGAATAACAACTGTACCATCAATAACAGAAGAAAGGGAAAAATGCAGGATTGACTAAAAAGTTCCCAAGTTAAGTAAAATTAATAATTACAAAATAATTTTAAAAGATGGTAGAAAAAGGGAAAAAAGATAAAAGTGATAAAGATGAAGAGATAAGAATAGGCAAATAAAATTAGGTAAAAGAAAAACGGAGATGGAAAAATAATGAGCCCCCAATTCCTCCTAGCCAAAGTACTGAGATTGAAGAAGCATCTCTCCAGATCATCTAACACTGGAATTCACTAAGTATTGGGAAGGCAGGCACCAGCCGAGGTCTGTTGTAGTTCTTCTCAGTTCTCACCAACAGGCAATTGCTGTATGCAGGCTGAGCCCTGCTCCAAATTTCCTACCATGCTGATTAAGTGTATGTTGTCTGCAGTATGGCTGATTTCACTCCAGAAGCTTATGATATACACACCCAGAGCAGCCACTAGCCCCGAAGTACTTCCCCAAGGTATGTGGGCCAGGCAGGCAATCACTTGCTCCAAAGACCCTCTTGATTGCTCCAAAGGCCCAGCCCTCTGTCTATGTATGTAGGAAGTGTGGTGCAATTTGGAGCCAAAAGAAGCCCCAATGAACCTTGGTGGTATGTGGTTAGGGCATATTCCAAAGGCCCTCGGCATGGCAAATATCCAAATGACAGCAAATCCCCAAATGCCTCAGAGAATAGGGGAAGCAAAAATAAACCACTGACTTCTGTGCTGGAGATGTGCTGTCTTAGTTACCTTCTCATTGCTGGAACAAAAATAACCAAAACTCTTACAAGTTAAAGGAAAAAAGGTTTATTTATTTTCGCTCACAGTCTGTAGAAGTTTCAGTCCATAGTTGGCTGGCTCCAAGGCAAGGCAGCATGGCAGAAGAGCATCAAAGAGGAGAAACAGTCCATGGCATGACAGGCATGAAGCAGCAGCCTGCCTTCTCCTTTCCCATTTTCTTCCATCCAGGCTACAAGCCTATTGGTTGGAGCCAAACACACTCAGGGTGGGTCTTCCCTCTTCAGTAAATCCATCATCCATACCCAGAACTATGCTAGACCAGTCAGTGGATTGATCCAGCATCACACACCCATGATCCAGTACCACATACCTATGATCCAGTCACTCCTAAAACCCCCATCTACGAGCTCATGAGGCTTTGAGGGAACATCTATATATAAGCCATAACACGGGGAAATCATGGAAATAGCAATCTTCCAGCCTCAGTGTCAGCAATGTAAGTTCTGGCACTAAACCACAAGCAACTAGTCTCTTCTTTCACCACAGAGGTGAAGAACCACTGACCACTGGCCCCTCCACAGCCTACACATACGTTGTCTGAATTTCTCAGTGGATTTGTGACAGATGCTCCCCATCTCCACAACATCCAGTCACAACATCCAGGGACAGTGAACTGTGACTATTCCATGTCTACGTATCTACAGTAGTTTGAGTTCCTAACAACAGCCTCCTTCTCAAGAGAGCTTCTAGCTAAGCTTGCTTAAAGAACGTAAATGATGGCTACACAGGATTCACCAGCGTCAAAGCAAATCCCTGTACTGGATGTAAAGCTTGTAAGAACTGTGGGTTTCTCCCAGAACTAGGGCTGCAGGACTTTATTTTGGGGGGCACCTGCACTTTCCAGGCTTCCTTGTACTTGCAGCATTGGGTTTCCCTCCCACCCTCAATCCAACCTCCGAGCCAGGGTTGGTGCTATAGATTGCTTTGTACTTTTCTGAGTTGGTTTCTATTTCTCCATGCTTTTTAATTTTTCTGTCATCTTTTTGATTCCTGGGATTCTTCCTGTTTTTCCCTCAGGGTATACTGTGTCCTTTGTTGCCCTGACTCTTCACTTGCAAAGTTGTGTAAGGGTACTTTTATTCTGTCATTTACCCTATAAGTTCTTTCTGGATTTTTTCAGTTTTTTAAAATTCTAATTTGACTTGTCTGCATTGTTTTTTAGTGTACCTCTTTGTATATCCTTTTCTTGGTGGATGCTTTACATATACTACATTATACATACATAATTTATCATACCTATAGTTTACCAGTTCAAGTGAAAGTATAGGAGATTTACCTCTTTATGTCCCTTTTCCTATATTATTAAAACAAGCATCTTCTACACGCACTGAGAAACACATTCAACAGCCAAACATCAATCTGAAAATTAAAAATAAATAAATAACAGGAAATTCTACTGAATTTACCTATACTTTTGCTCTCTATGTGGTTCCTTCCTTCCTTCTTCCTGTTCGAAAATTCCTTCCAATACCACTTCCTTTCTCACTACAGAAATTCTTTTATCTATTCTTCTAGGATAGCTCTGCTAGCCACAAAGTCTTAGTTTTTCCTCCCCTGAGAATGTTTTAATTTTCCTTTTTTCAAGGATACTTTTCCTTGATACAGAACATGAGTTGACAGTTACATTTTGTAGAACTTGAAAGACAATATACTTCCCTTCATACCTTCACATTTCAAATTTTTTAAACAGATAATCTTTTGAATTTCATATTTCCCCACACATAACGCATTGTTTTTCTCTGGATGCTTTCAGGAATTGTTTTTGTCTTTAGTTTTCCAAAGTTTGATTACAAAGTATCTTGGCATAGATTTGTCTGGGTGACTCCTGTTAGGTATTCATTCACCTTTCATCTGTTTCATGTCTTTGGCACCCAATCAGAAGAATTTTCAGCCATGATTTCTTAGACTAGTTTCTCAGCCCACCCTTTCTTATATCTCTTTCTGGCACTCTGACAACCCAAATGTGAGGTCTTTTGTTATAGTTACACCTGATCCAAGGCTCTATTCATATTTCTAAAATGTATTTTTCTTTCTGTTGTTCAGATTATTCTATTTTTCTATTGTCACATTCAATGATCCATTCCTCTCTCCACTGTTGTTGGAGAACACAGGGTTTTTAATTTCAGGTACTGTATTTTAAAAACATTTATTATGGTAAACTATATAAAAATTTTACCATTTGATTTGTAAATATACAACTCAGCAGTGTGCAATACACTCACAATGCTGTACAACCATCGCCACTCTTCATTTCTAGAACTTTCATTATCCCCCCAAAACTTTGTACTTACTAAAAAATAGCTGTCTCTATGAATTTGCCTATTCTAAGTATTAGCAGAATGAAACAATATTTTTTCTTTTATGTCTGACTTATTTTACTCAGAGTAATATTTTCCAAGTTTATTCATATTTATTCATATTGTAGCCAAACCTATTTTTAGGGAACAGTTTTACTATGTTCCCTAGGCTGACCTCTAACTCGCAGGCTCAGTCAATCCTCTTGCCTTAGCAGTCCATCTAGCTGAGACTACAAGCATGAGCTACCTGGTTAGAATTTCATTTGTTCCTAAGGTTACATAATACTCCATTGTAAGTTCATATGACATTGTGTTTTGGTGCCACTGTTGTTCTGAGACAGTCTTATTATGCTACGTGGGCTGTGCTTAAATTCCTGGGCTCAAGTGATCCTCCTGCCTCAGCCTCTTGAGCAGCTGGGACTACAAGCTGGCACCACTGTGCAAGGTTTATTCAGTCTTTTGTCAATGGCCATTTGGATTGTTTCCAACTCTGGGTTCCCAGAAATAATGGGGCTATGAACATTTGTGTCTAAGTCTCTGAGTCCCTGCTTTTAATTCTTTAGGGAATACTTATGGGTGAATAGCTGAATCACATGGTTATCTATGACACACAGTTTTCCACTATGCTTTGCACCTTTTTATATTCCCACCAGTAATGTAAGTGTTCTATTTTCTTCATATGCTCACCGACACTTGTTATCTTCTATAATATTGACCCAGCCATCCTAATGGATATAAAGTAGTACCTAATAGTGGTTTTGATTTGCATTTCCTTAATGGTTGATGCCATTGAGTGTCTTTTCACACACTTGCAACTGTATATCTTTTTTGGAGCAATATCTGTTTAAGTCCTTTATCCTTTTTATTGTTATTTTTATTTTTATTTTGTCAGTGTTGGGGTTCTACCCTAGGACCTAACATATCATCCTTTTGCCTATTTTTGAACTGGAAGGTTCTATTTTGCTTTGCTTGAGTGGTAGTTCTTTATATATCCTAGATGCTAAGCTTTTATCAAATATACAATTTAGAAATGTGTTCTCCTGTCTATATTTTTTAAGACATTTAAAAAAAAAAGCTCTAGGTTTACAGAAAAATTAGTCAGAAATTAGAATTCTCATATACCCCTCCTGTCTCCTCCCCCAACAGTCTTTCCTATTACTTATATCTTATATTGGTGTAGTATATTTGTTAAAATTCATGAACTAAAGCTAGACATAGTGGTGTATGCCTGAGTGGGCAGGGGAAGATCCTCAGTGCAAAAGCTCTCAGGCTCAATTCCCACTACTGCAAAACAATACATAAATAAAAATTCAAAAATTAATGAACCACTACCGATACTTTATTAACTAAGGTCACTAGGAATTACTCTAGGTGTTGCCCTTTCAGTGGGTTTTAATGTAGGATGACATGTATCCACCATCACTACGTAATAAAGAGCAGTTTCACTGCCCTAAAAACTCCCACCTACTCATACCCTTCCGCCCCCAAATCCCTGGTAACCAATGCTCCTTTCTCAGTCTCTGTACTTCATCTTCAGAATGTCATGTGAGTACAATCACAGTTTGTAGCATTTTCAGATTTTTTTCACCTTGCAATATTCTTTCAAGTTTCTTCCATGCCTTCTCAAGGCTTGATACACAGTTCTTTATTTTTTATCACTGAGTACTATCCCATTGTATGTATATATTGCAGCTGGGTTATTTATCTAATGAAAGACATCTTGATTGCTTCTAGGTTTGGGCAATTAAATAATTAAGGCTGATATAAACATTTGTATATAGATTTTTTCTGGGGCCAGTTACCATATAGTTTGGTTCTCCTATGTAACTTTTATTTCTCAACGCAGACCTTGTATTTTTTTATTAGTTTTAAGTGGGCTCGTAATTGCTTGTGAGCATTTACATGGATGCTTTAAAATCCTTGACAGAATATTACAGTATGTCCCATTTCAGTTTTTGCTTCACCTGACTTTTCTCAGATATTCCTAATTTATGTGAGGATGAGTGAATGTCTTTTACTGGGACATGGTATTATAACACTCTGGATCCGAGGTTCTGGTAGGTCTCTTATGACATTGCTGCTGCTAGAAAGGGGTGACCCTGTCTCACTGCTACTACACAGGCTGGAACCCTAGTCTGCACTCAGCCCTCACTGACACCCGAGGAGGGCAGGCCCTTTGTCACTGGGAGGTGGGTGGGCGTGCAGGCTGCACTGTTCCTAGTCCTCTGGCTAGGGAGGGATGTCTTTCCTGGGGCCTTTTCTGGCTGTGTCCATTGTCATGTTTCTAGGTGCCAGTTATTCTAGCACTCTGTCTAGGACATATAGAGAAAAAGAAAATATAGGACTCAATTAACAAGTTCTTTGTGTCCTGAGGTCCCTAACTAGTTTTCCTGTTTCTATCTACCTTTCTTAAGTTTACTATATATATATTTTATATATATATATATACTCTTCAGAGTTCCTAGCTGTATTTAATAGGAGGAATAGGAAAAGGAAGTCTACCCTGTCTCCCCAGAAGTGCCTTTTAATAGCATTTTTTCAATAGCTATATCATATACTAGGCACCAAGAGAAGAGAAACTACTAATCTTGCAGTTCAGAGGACTGGGTTCAAATCACGGCTAATCTGAGAGTTCAGAGAAATCAGCTCTTATTTGAATGTTATAATTATTTAACCTCTTTGAACTTCAGTTCCCATTATATAAATGAAAGTAACATCTTTAGTTCACAAGTTGAAAATGATTAAGTAAGATTATGTACTTTAAAGCACCTGATACAACATTGGCAGTTTGCAATTATTAACGAATCTACGGGTATCAAAATGTTTAAGGTAAAAATTAAATGATTTTTAGATCCATTAGATTTGAACAGGCTGTGAATCAGTAATTATTTATTCTCTACCTCCTTGTTTTAAAGTAGGTCCCCACCCCAAATTAACTCAAGAGAAATACATATGTAAACCAAAAGTAACCTGTAATTTCAGTGTAGAGATAAATTTATCTTGGTTTTTCACTTCTTTTTCTAGCTGGAGAGTATCCTGGTTTTTTTCAGCTTCAGAAACTGGAGCCCTTAGACCAGAATGATGTTCTTTGGTGGTGACCTAATGGAAAGAATGGAAACATACAGAAGCATTTAATTTAAACTGGCTCTGTGATTTTTACAATAATCAATAAACTCTGAAAATCAGTAACATGCTTAGATATATTTTCAATAGCTATTAACTATGTCCTGCCACAGAGAATTTCAAGCTTTATCTTAAAATTATTTTTAAAACTTTGTGTTTTCAAATATAAAACTATGATACTGAACATGCTTTTCAAAGACATGCTCTATCCTATCATTATTCTAAGGTGATATGCATCAGTAGCAAAGTGAGCTGTATACCTCTAGGCCTATGTTGTCCAATACAGGAACTATTAGGAGCATGACTGCTGTTGGTATTGTATGTCAACAAAGAAGTTTTTTACCTATATCACAAAGGGCTAAATTCCCTAATATATAAATAATCCTTATATGAAAGAGACATATCCAAACAGCAAAACTGATAATAACATTTGGACATTTACAAAAATGTTCAATCTCAACCTTTGGAGTGGACACCAATGAAAGCAACACTAAGGTACCCTATTTTAACCAGCCAGCCAACCATGAACTGAATCCTCTCAACTGTGAGCCAAATTAAAACTCTTCTTTAGGTTGTGCATGTCAAGTATTGTGTCTCAGTGACAGGAAAGCTGACTAACACAGAATACTGATAACAGAGTGGGATCATTGCTGTGATCCTACCCAGCCACGTAGTTTAGAAGCCTTTGAAACTGGTTTATGGGAGGAGTTTGGAGATGTGGGCTAGAGAAGGCCTTGAATGTAATGAATGGTGAGCTATTCTCTATGCACACTAGAGAAGGCCTTGAACATTACGAATCAGAGCCCATTGGATGATTCTGGCTAGAGCTCAGAAGTCCAGAATGTTAACTGGAATATGGACAGAAAAGACCACCCTCAGGAGGTTTCAATTGGGAACAAGAAGTCCACTAGCATCTGGTCTAGGGGTCATTTGTGTCATGCTCTGGCAAAAAAAAAAAAAAAAATCTGTCTACATTTTGCCCATGTCCTGAGATTCTGTGGGAGTCTGAGGTTAAAGACAGTGGTCTAATTAATCTAAAGGAAGTAATTTCAAGACAGTTTAACATTCAGACTGTGGCATGGGTAGCTGATTGCTTGGCCAGATATACAGTGAGAACTGGAGACAAAACGCAGAGCAGAAAAATTTGAAAACTTACATTTTGGCCCAGAAAAAGCCATGTATAAAGTTGGGATCAAAGGAGGTGTGGCTGCTAGAGATTAGTGCCACTAAAAACAAAAACCCCAAGTACTTTATAGAAGGATGAAAAGAAAGATGCCTAGAAGGCATCTCATGAATCAACAAGACCCCAAAGACCCCAAGGGTGCAAAAGCATCACTCTTTCTTTCGAGGCGAGAATCCCTGGGACCCTTGCCTGAGAAGAGCCTCTAGGGAATTGGTTCCTTGGGACTCGTTTCACTGTGCTCAGCTATCCCAGCACTTAAGAGGCACTGAATCCATCATCTAAGGAAGCCCGGCTACTTTTTCTGACAGCTGCCTTGGCATCATCCACGTGATACTGGTTTTACAGGCATGCAGAATGCAAGAGTTGTGGGAGTTAGGTTTCCACAAAGATTTCAAGGGCCAGGCAAAGAGCCCCTAACAGGGCAGTACATGAAACTGTGGTGCAATGGAGACCTCAGGAAGTCAAGGTCGCCAGAAATGTGGTGTGGCAGCTGATAAAAGCTGACTCTTGTCATGGAGCCAGCCCTAAAGACAGGCCTTGTAGGCTGCAATCAGCAAGGCCATAGGGGTTGCCGGGGGTGATGGCACACTCCTCTAATCCCAGCACTTGGCGGCTGAGGCAAGAGGATCACTGCAACTTCAACTGCCAGCCTGGTCTACACACCCAGATCTTATCTAAAAAAAGCAAGTGGGGGAGCACCCAAGTCCTTTTGAAATCACATTTACCACTTTGTGCCCCAGATGCTGCATATGCAACTATAGGATTTAATGTTTGCCCTGCTGGCTTTTGGTCTTGCTTTTTTTCTGATTTCCTTTCTACCCCTCCCCCATCCCTCTCTTTTAAAAAGGGAATGTTTACCCCATGCCATCTTTACCTTGGTGTCTTACTTACTTTTCTCATCACTGAGACCAAACACTGGACAAAGTTAAAGGAGAAAAAGCTTATTTGGCTCACAGTTTGTAGAGGTTTCAGTTCATAACTAGCTGACTCCAAGGCAGCGTGGCATGGCAGAGGGGCATGGCAGAGGAGAAACAGTTTATGGCAGGCAGAAGGCAGCAAGCAGCAAACTACAAGCAATCCACCTTTCTGTCCCTTGTATCCAATCCAGGCCACATGCCCTTAGGGTGAGCAGCACTCACACTCAGGATGGGCCTTCTCATAATCCACACTCAAAACTATGCCAACTCAATCAGTGGACTTATTTAGTAGTCACACACCCTTAATCCTATCATCACACAGACCTAGCCACTTCTGAAAAGCCCCACCTATGATTGCGTGAGACTTTGGGGGATATCTACATATAAAACATAACACTTGGGATCATGCAATTTCCTTTTAACTTTTACAGAAATTTATGGCTAACAGTTTTCCTTGAGCCTCAGAAGGGAGTTGGACTTGGAATTTGAAAAAAAAAATGAAACTACTGAAACTTTGGGGAAGAAATTACTGCATTTCTGGTTGTATGTGGGATAGCTATATTATGTAAAATCAAGAACCTGCTATTGTCTTTATTTGGAGATTAAGCACGGTTTAAGGAGATATTTTGGGGTGTAAAGTTCACAAAGGGTGGATTATGACCATTAATCCTGATATATCAACTTCATTGGATTAAGATCACCTTGCAGATTAGGACAGCATGCTGCTAGGTGTGTCTGGTGGGCCATGGGTACTATATATGGTCCCTTGCCAGTTCCTCTCTGGCACTGTCATCCTGCTCTACTTCCTGGCCACCATGAATTGAGCAGCTTTGCTCCACCACACACTTGTGTCATGATACTTCTACCTTGCAAGCAGCTATCAGTGGATTGACTCACTTTAAGTTGTGTGTATTGGATACTGTGTCCCAGAAACAGGAAAGCTGACTAAAATGGAGATTTTTATTCACAGAACACCTGAGATTTTGCATTAAAAAAAAAAAAAAAAAGCTGCCTTGCAAGCCCTACCTGGTTAACACCTCTGCTTGAATTTCAAGGGTATATTTAGTTAAAATGTAAACCTGCTCAACATTCAGAGTTCTTCATAATTTTCACTCTACAAATTTATCTCCTACTTGAAACCTGCAAGAACCCCTCTTCTCAAGATGGACTACTTTATATATTCTTAATACATGCACTTCAAAGCAATTTTCTCAATTTAACTAGACACTTTTAAAGCCCAGGCTGAATTTCAAATTTTCCAGAAGGTTTTCTCTATTATTAACATTATATAATAATCACTTCTTCATTAAGACTTCAATACATTTATTAAAGAACAACTTATATAGCTATTTAATTTTTTTGGATATGTCTTTTTCACAAAGTTACAAGGATTTAAGAATAAGCAATATCTGGGAGCTCTCTCTCCCCAGCAATAGGCCAACACAATTTTGTTGAGATTGATAATGAAGCATTGTAAAAACAGAGATTTGACCTTTTCCTTCTTTTCTCTGGTAAGCTGACAAGTCAAATGGAGATTCTGTAAATTATCAATTAGGCTAGTCTAGGAGTTAAAAATAGGAAGAGGCCAGAAATTCATGTGACAATCATGAACAAGAGTGTTGGAGCTGCTACCTTCTGTCCTTTAGCTTTGGAAACAATATTGCTAGGGGCTGAGGAATGAGAATACTTGAAATTCCTACTCATAGCCTGCCAGTTTCCATTCAGGTCATATGAGTACCTTCAAATTCCTGTGATTTCTAATATCAATATCCATTAAAATAGGACTTGGTGTTTCTGTATAGATTTCAGAGATTGTAAGTGAAACTTTCATTCTCCATTGAGAAATAACATAGCATCATGGTTAACAGCATGTATTTTGATATTAGACTGCTTATGTTCATAACCCTAGTTCTGTGGCCTGCTTGTGTGACCTTTGACATGTTGTTTCTCTGGCTGTGGCTTGTATTTTAACTAGGGATAATGATATAGTAGTGTCTGCCTCATAGAGTTGTACAAGAATTAAGTTAATATACATAAAGCACTTAGAATAGTGCCTTGCATACAATAAGTACCATGTATATGATTTATTATTACTATTAATAATTCCTCTCACTAACTCATCTAATCAACTATCAAGTCCTAATGATATTTTCAATAAAAATTTTCTCAAATATATTTCTTCTATACCAACTATCACTGCTTCAGTTCATGCTATCCGATTATAATAATCACATTTACTCGCTAATCAAATTTATAAATAGCCAGAATAAGAATGAACCAATGATATTAGCATATGGGGATAAACACATGGAAAACAAACAAAAATCTACAATTCCAAACTTTAGTTTACAGAAGTCCAAAACAAGTTAGAAATTAAAGCACAACATGACTACTTATCATATCAGTAATACACATGTATGGTAAGGAAACACACAGAAAAAGGACCACAAAGAAGTATTTCTGACTTCTACTTCTCCGGAAAAGACTTAGAATCTACTCTTCATTCCCCAAAGCTATCAACACAGCCCTAGTAGAGCATTTACCATATTATACTGCTCTTACAGGGTGTCCACAGCAATGACCACTTTAACAAGTCTCCAACAGACCTCTCAAATCCTGCAGCCCACTCCCAGCCTGCTCCCAGCCCTGCCTCCAAGACTTTCCCAGCCTTCCCCATGTCAGACTGCATCATCATCTGTCCCTATGCCCGAGATCAAAATCTAACAAGTCGTATTTGTTTTCTTTTTCACTCACTCTCGTTTATCAGAAAGCCCTGTTGGGTCCACCACCAAAATATATTCTAAAAACATTCACTCTAAGTTTTTATTACCACCTCTTTAGTCCAAGTCACCATCATCTCCCACCCAGATCACTGCAGTTTCCTACTGGTCATTCTGCTTCTTCTGTTTTTTCTCTACAATTTATTCTCCACACTAAAATCAAATCACTCACTGCAAGCACTACTTTGCCATAAAAGGACAAATCTGAGTCATCAGTAAGAAAATGGATGTACCTTTAGATTATAGTGTTAAGTGAAATAAATCTGACACAAGCTTAAATATTGCATGATTTCCTTATATGTATATATATATGCAAACAAGCCACATATATAATATATAATACATAACACACACACACACACACACACACACACACACACACACAAAATAAAAGGTGAACAGGGAGACAGATCTTTTGCAAAAGGTAAGTCCAAGAGATGCGGGGAGTGGGGTGAAGAGGGAAAGGGAATAAAAAAGAATTAAATGTGTTATGCACATGCACCAACTCCCCATGATGAACATAATCACTATGTACTGCATGTGTACTAATTTTAAAATTTAAAAAAAATAAAAGGAGATAGTTTCTCAAAAAAGGTCTAGTGGCCTCCCACTGGATTCAGAATAAAATGGAAACTTTTTAAAGCCATACATGATTTGGTCCCCACCTTCACTCAGATCTGATACTCTCTTTTTTTGTTCATCCAGTAATTGTGTTTGTTTTCCCTTTGCTGCTCTGATGTGCTGCGATGATCTGAGCATCTGTGCCCCCCAAACTCCTATGCTGACACCCAACCCCAAGTGATCGTATTAAGAGGTACAGAGGCTGAGTACATAGCTCAGCAGTCTTGAACGCCTGAAGTGCTGAGTTCAATCCCAACCACCGCCCTGCCCGAAAAAGGTAATGTTCTTCAAAGGGGATGGCTCTTACAAAAAAGGCCCCAGAGAATTCCCTTGCCCCATTTTTCCCTGTGAGAAAACTAGAAGGTGTCAGGGATACAGGAAATAAAACCTTAACTAACACACAGAATCCACTGGTCCTGTGACCTTGAATTTCCCAACGTCCAGTACTGCACATTAAATTTTTGTTGTGTACAAATTGCCCTGTATATGATATTTTGTTACAGTAATGCAAATGGACTAAGATGCATGCCCATCTCATTTCCTTTCAAGGCCTCTGCCTAGCCTTCTGCATGGCTGGCTCCTTACCCTCAGCAGTCTGGCTTGAATGTTAGAGCCTTATCTACCTCTGCTCAAGCAGCCCCCTCTCCTAGTCACTATTAGGCTATTGGCGCTACTGCTGCTTAAAATCGTATCACTTACTTGCTCTCTTGCCTATTGTCTGTCCTCCTTTTAGTAGTGTACAAATTCCAACACTTGTAAGCTCTTGTCTGGCAACTACGATGCCTATTTTTTTCTTCTTCTGTTTTTTCCCCTCTTTTATTGTGGGGCAGGGGTGCTAGAAATCCAACTCAGGACTTCACATGTGCTAGGCAACACTCTACCACAGCACATTCCCAGTTCAGGTCACTCTGGCATCTCTAATGCCTGAAAATTGTCCACCATAACGTTGCTCAATAAAACATTTACTTTATAGTTATCCAATAAAATATTCATAGTTACTCAATAAAACATTTTCAAAATAATGAATTCTCATTATTTAGACAAAGCAATTTCAGTAGTAGGGTAGGGTGGAGGTAAGTCTGAAGAGAATTAATGAATGAATGATAATTTTTTAAAAGGAAATAAAAAGATGTACAGTACTTTTAAGCATAATTATAAAAGGAAGAGAACAAAAGTTGGAGGAAGACCAAAGATGTATAACGGTGATTATGAGGAAAAAAACCATGGGGCAGGAGGATCACACTGAGTTTGAGGCCAGCCTGGGCTACAGAGTGAGTTCAAGACCAGCTTGAAGTACATGGTGAGACTCTATCTCAAAAATATACGCCCCCGCAAAAAAAACCAAAAAACCCGGGTGCCTGAGGCATGAGGATCATGGCAACTGAGAGGCCAGCCTAGGCTACCTAGTGAGTTCAAATCCAGTCTGAATTACATACCAAGAAAATCCCTTCTCAAAACAAAAAATTGTTAATTCTTTTTAAATTAAAGACTTCTTTTTTTAGAATCAAACCCTGGATTATTCTCAGAAAAATACAAATACTGTACAGGTTAAACATCCCTAATCTAAAAATCCAGAACCTGAAATAACTTTAAAATCCAAAATTCTCTGAGTACTGGTAGAAGCCATAAATAAAAAAATTTCACACCTGACTCGTGTAAGGCCAAATCAAAATGTAGGCACACCAAAAATATTGTTCAAAATTACCTTCAGGTGGGTGCAGTAGTAAATGCCTATAATCCCAGCTACTTGGGAGGCTGAGACAGGAGGGTCACAAGTTTGAGCCCTGCCTGGACAAGTGAGTGAGATCCTCTCAAACTAAAAATCAAAAAGGGCTGAGGGTGGAACTCAGCAGTAGGATGATTCCCCCAGTACTGAAAAAAAATTACCTTCACGTCACATGTTTAAGGTATTATATATGTATGTATATATATATATATATACACACACACACACACATACATATATATATATATCCCTACATATATTATATATTATAAACATTATATGCATTATATATTATATATACCTACATACATGCATATACATATATACACACATATACATACATACATATATATATAATTTAAATGAATTTCATGTTTAAGTTTGGGTTCCATTCCCAAAATATCTCATTATGTTCATCTATATTTCAACCCTCCCCCCAAAAAATTTTGAAATGTGGTCTTCCTCTTGTGGTCTCAATCATCTTGGACAAGGAATACTCAATCTGTACACAGAAAATTTTACAAGTTCAGGTGTTTGAAGAATTCCTTGAAGTCTACGGCCTCACGTACAGAACAGTATAGAAACAATCATCCCTAAGATGGGTTAATGTAACTGATGGACAAAGAAAATGAGGTAATATGAGGAAACCTAGGTGGAATGTGTGTTGTCCTCTGAAATAAGAATGGAAAAACAAGGATAACTGAAAATTTAGACGAGGGGTAGAAATTTGAGGAACTTCCTATCTGGTACAATTTTTATTTTGTGGTGAAATAAATGGTAAGCTCTAACCTACAAGTAGTTCACTTCAGAAAATTTTTCTTGTATGTATGTTAAAGAAATATTCACTGGGTGTGGTAGTGCACAACTGTAATCCCAGCATTCAGAAAGCTGAGGCAGGAGGATAGTTGCAGGTTTGAGGCCAACCTGGGCTACATAGTAAATTCAAGACCTGCCTGAATTACATTATCCTGTAAGATCCTGTCTCAATAAATAAATAAATATTCATAGCAGTGTCTTTCATAATTGTCCCAAAATGTAAAAAGAAAAAAATAAAAACCTGAGGTTCACCAACAGTGGATAAACTGTGGCTTACTCTAACAATGGAACAGAAATCTGCAAATTGCAAACAAGGTTAAATCTTCAAAACACAATATTCAAGGTGCATTCTAATATTGTGAAATAAATCAGACTCACATGCTTAACTATCGTATCGTTTCTCTTATATGAGAAATCCAAAATAACAGACAATAGGAATAGGAAGATAGATCTTTTGCAAATAGGAAGCGGAGGTAAGAACAACAGATGGTAATAGAAGGTAATAGCAAGAGATGGAGGGAGGAGGACGGGAGGGAGAAGATAAAAAGAATTAAGATGTATCATGTACAAGTACCGACTTCCCACAATAAATATATTCATTATGTACTGCAAACGCATACGCACACACACACAATGCTGAATGCAGAAGATAAAAAAAGAATACTTAGTGAAATTCTATTTCCATAAAGTTCAAAAACAAACTGAACTATAAAGAGCATGTTCACATTAAACAAAGATGGCAAAACTACAATGAAAAGAAAGGAAGTGGCTACCTTAGAAGTCAGGGCAGTAGCTCTCTCTAGGGAGAACGAGGCATGTGACCCGTGAGGGGATGGATAACAGCACCTGCTCTAACTTCGTGTGCAACACGAGGGATTGAACACCAAGTTAGCTGACAACAAACTGCACTAAGCAACCGCAAAAGACAGAAAAGAGCTCAACCAATCTCTACACTCGATTATACTCTGGGCTACAAGCGGTGGTTTCTTTTTTTCTTCTTCAGAAAGCAAATACAATGAGGTATATTTTGCAAGCTAAATAATGCCTAAGTTTAATTTGAAAGAAATATTTCGTTAACATAATAAGCTTCCTAGCTGTTTTCTAATAGTTAAGATTGAAGGACTTAGTTCATTGATCAATTAAAATATATACACAAGAACCAGTTTTATCCTGGTCACAGAAATGTGACCCTACGCTTTTTAAATTTAAATAGTCTATCCATTCCATTTACAAGGCGATTGTTATTTTGTATTTCCTTACAAGTAAACAAAACGTATTTGAAAATGTTGACAATACTGGAAATTTAAGATAGCAAACATCCGTGACATAAAGGTCTGGAATGGAAAAGGAAAAACGCTGGTACACTCAACTACACAGTATTTTCCTGAAACCAGAATCCTTGATTTTATTTGTAAATAAAAAAGGACACATGTAGTGTTTAGGTGTAAGTCTATGATCACCTGTATTTGAGACTTTCATAGTTTTCCAAGACAGCTTACTCTGCCATTACTGTGTACAATTTCTCCCGAAAGGATATGGTATTTTATGCAAATGTCTACATCATCTCGGCCCTTCGCCTCCCCAAGTCTACAAAGACGACTCAGAAGGGACAGCCTGGGATTCGGGAGGAGACAAGGTGAACCCCCAAATCTCTGACTTCCAAGTTCCTCGGTTCCACTCCAGAGCGTTTCTAAGCAGAACAGTCTCCCACCAAGCGGCAAGCGGCGGCAGGAAGCGAAGCGGTCACCATAGGAACTGAGCGCAACCCTGAACTCCCATGAAACCACACCGAAGACACGCTGGCTCCCGGAGGGCTTCCCGGGCCACCACCTCGCCTCACAGCGGCCCTGGCCGCGGAGACCCACCCCCGGCCGCCCGCAGCCCCCGCGCACCTCCGAAGCGTCTACCTGGAGCTCCGGGGCCCTCCCCGGGCTTTCGGGCCCACCGTCCTCCCCGGTGCTCATCCCTGCGAGTGCCGGGCCCGGGCCACTGCGGTCCACTCAGGTCCCGCCGGGTCTCCATCCTCCGCCCCTTGCCCCGCCCTGCCCGCCCCCAAATCCTCCTGGTCCCGCCCCGGCGGAGGAAGGCGGGACCCCGCAGGAGGGAGGCGGGGGCGGTTGGCGCCGGCCTGCGCGCCGTCGGGCCCGCCCTCATGCTCCCTCCGTACCTGAGGGGGCCTCTTCTGCCACCTCCCCGGCGCCCTCGCTCCGCTTCCGTCCGGCGCGCCCCCAGGCCCTGTGCGCACGCGTACCTGGCCTGACCCGCCCTCGCTCGGGGACTACAAGCCGTGCGCGTGCACACACGCACGTAGCGTCGCGTACGTCCACCTGTCCGCCTCACAGGGCGCCTAGGAAAGGCCTCTTCGTGGCCCATCCGCGCCGCGCAGGCGCACGCCCACGCAGCGCCTAGACGCCGGACCCGAGCGTCCCGTCTCCTAGTAACCAGCGCGCGGCCCTTTTCTCGCGATTTCCTCAGGGCCAGAGCACCTGGATAGAATGCGCATGCGTAGGACTGTCTTGCCCTTTCCACCCAACACCTGCTTCTTTGGGGTCATGGCTATTTGCTTGTTCCTAGGGATCCGAAGTCATTCTGGACCCACGTTTATTAGAACGTCTGCTCTTGGACACAGGTTCTGCCACAGCCAGGAGCCCGTTTTGAGCGCCCCTCCCTGGTGCTGCAGTCGTCCAGCTCCAGACTTCTGGGAGTGACCCTCCTGTATCGGTGAGCGCCTGCAACCTCCCGTCTGGGGAGCCCGTGGACCCACGGCCTGGGTCAGCTTTGCACAATCGTGTCAGGCTGGAGGCGGGAGGTGACAGTAAAAACCCAGGTTCCACGAGTCAGTCCCCTTCCAAGGCCTCTTTCCAGAAAAACTGGCAATAGTTCACAAAGAAAAGGTACACCTACCGCCTCATGCGAGGTTTAATAATGTGTCAATTATTTTTCTTGTTTAGTACCATTTAAACTTCTCTTTGCTCACTTAGGAGCCTTCCGTCTGGAACATTCGTTTAATCAGTGCAGGAAAAAGAAAAAGCAACTACGTTACTCTAAAGTGGAGAACTGAGCTTTTCAGTGAAAAAGATTAACCACTGCGTTATTCGGCTAATATTTTGGAACCTAGCTTGAATAGAAAGGGCTAATGTTTCATCTCACCTTTCTTACTCAAGAGTTTTTGAGCTAAAATGGTGACCCTATCTCCCTGTCTTTTCCCATAGATGACTAGACAGGATTCTATAGCACCTCTGATGATCTTGATGTGGTCGGAACCTTTGCATTTCGAAAGTAAGCTCACGTTTGAGGAGACGAGCAATTCCTGTTTTTCCCGTTGAGTGCTCGCTTTTCCCGCAGAGTGGTATTGGCACGGATAAACAATTTTTATTTTCGTATACCGTATCCTTTCTAAATATAACTAGATACAATACAAGAAAATGAAATTGCCTCCTATTTTAAAGCGGTGAAGAGATCTAGGGAGCAGCACATTTCCTTTAAAATACAATTGATAAAATAAGTAGCAAAAACAGCATGGGCTCTCGAAAGACCATCCTGAAAAGTTGGGGAGAATAATGTATAATCCAGTATCCTTGTCAGACACTAAGATTAATTTGAAGGTCTCATCTATAGCATGATTAAAAACAAATGAAAAGAATGTACTAACTTTAAAGCTGGGAGGGGGGGTAAAGGGAGGGTAGGGGGGTGGGGGAAAAAACAAGTTATGTCATGTACAGGTACAGATTCTCTATGATGCATGTGATCGTTATGTACACCTAAAATTACTAATAAAATCTAATGTAATAAATAAATAAATAATAAAATTAGGGGGTGGGAGCAAGGTGCTGAGCTGTAGGATGCCCAGGATTCACTGCCCAGCACCAAAACCAAAACAAAATTCTCCCAGTTGAAGTGGAAGCTTTTAGAGGGGAGAGGAGGGTTACTACTGCAGGAAAGCCAAAGAATAAGAGCAGTTTGAGCATCTTCCTATGCCACCTGGATGTTACCAAAGATTCTTCAAAAAGAATGTAGAGAAAAGATCTTTTTAAGGCCAAAAGAGTGCATAAGAATGTTCCTTTCTTAGGGCTGGAGGTACAGCTCAGTGGGGTAAGTGCTTGCAGCTAAGCACTAAGGCCCTGAGTTCGATCCCCGGTCCCGAAAAAAAAAAAAAAAAAAAGAATGTTCCTTTCTTTTCCTGTCCAGGACTGATAGTTTGCTCCCTAACCCAGAGAAATGAAAATATCCGTACCCCTCCGTAAATCCAGGGAGTGGCGAGTGTCTCAGCCTGCCCCAGTTAAGCCTTGTACAGTGACCTTCCTCTCCTGTGACGTGCACCTTATGTGTAGTTGCTAGTCCTTTAGCCTCTCCATCATTTCAAAGACTTCAAGTACAAAAATTTATTTTGGCTTTTTTTTTCCATTAGCCATTAGCTACAGGTGACTATTTAATTTTATGTTAATAAAATTTAATTTTTGCTCCTCATTTGTACTATCCACATTCACATTCCAAGAGCTACGTGAAGTTAATGGCTACTATATAGGGTGATGTAGCTATACAATGCTGTATGTATTTCCATCACTACAGTAAGTTCTACTGTATTAGACAATGCTGTTTAGTGGCCAGGCTTTGCTGTTGTAGTTTCAGTACTAGGAATTGAACCCAGGGTCTTTGCACTGGGCTACATACATCCCCCAACCTTTTTTTTTTTTTTTTCCTGAGATAGGTTCTAAGTTGCTGAATTGCCCAGATTGGGCCCAAACTTGCAGTCCTCCTGCCTCAGTCTCCCAGAGTGCTGGAATTATAGGCATTCACCACCACACTCAGCCAGCAGCTAACTTTTAAAATTTCCTAAGTCCAGGGTAACCTTTAGTGTAAGGCATTTTTGGCTTTATAACTGAGCTAATACCTTTCTACAGACTCTACGCAATGTCCTACATATCAGGATGTCTTTCCATCTGACTGGTGGGAACATAAACTGTGCCTGACCCTGTGTGAGCTCCAGCAATTATTCTGCCGTCTCTTTCTTGGTGGCTCTGTCTCAGGCCTCAGAAGTTTCCTTCCTAACATGCCCTCATCAGTACTCAGCTTTGGAGTTGAGGGGAATCCTCTGAAGATCTCTAGAGTGCTTTCTCACTCTTCCTCGCTTTCTCTCCAGATTTTAGCCACTTGGTCTCCCAAACTATCTTCTCAATTCGTGAAAGTGACCAGGCTCTATTGGACCCCCTTCTTGTGTGGGAGCTTGAGAAATTCCAGGCAGTGAGCCCTTCCATAAGGGACCCTTCCTCAGGGGTCTCTCTCCTACACTGCCTTTGTCCCAACTAGAGTTGAGTATCTCTTTATGCATTCATAAAGCATTTGGGATTCCACAGTCTTTGAATTATGTCTTTATATCCCTTGTCCTTCCTCTCTTTTCTTTTTCCTTGTTGATTTCTAGGACTTCTTTTTAATTCTAGTTATTAAATACCTTGTCACCTTTAGAGATAGAATACCACCTTCCAAATGTGAGTGTTGGCACTATCAATGTAATAAAAGAAAATGTAGAACAATGTGTTTATCATAATGGCTCTTCTTGAACAAGATCTTAAAAACTTAAACAATAAGGGGAAAACAGATTTAATTACTTATAATTACACAGTTCTATTCAGTGAAAAAGTATGCCTGAAAGGATAGGTACAAAATTGGAAGGAAGTATTTTCTAGTGAAATAAATCAGAAATATATGACCTGCCTGATGCCAGGCAGGCACATGCCTGTAATCCCAGCACTTTAGAGGCTGAGGCAGGGCAATTGTATGAGAAACCCAAAGTATAAATAAAGAGCAACATAAAAATAGGTAATAGGATGTAGGCAGATAGATCTTTCTCAAAGGAGAAAAGGATCAAGAGAGGGAGGAGGAGAGGGGAGGGTTACAGAATGGAAAAAGGAATTGAGATGTGTTACGTATGTGTACCAACTCCCCACAAGGAATGTAAATATTATGTACTACAGACATGTACTAAAATATTTTTAAAGAAATTTTCAGTATAAGGATGAGGGGTTATTGGGTATGGAATTGTAACTTATCAAAGGAAAACACAGTAGCTGAATATCAAAGAATTACATATTGTAGAAAGCAGGCTGGTGCCTCCATTGCCAGCTCTGGAGTCGACTCCAGATTTCAAGTGGCTGCTTGAGCATCAGTGGTAGGTCTCTGCCCTCCAATAATGAGCAGGTTTTCTCAAGTCTTTGTTGTGCCAGAAAGGCAGTCTTTTCTTTCATCCTCATCAGCTCACCTTGCAAATTCCTGCCCATCTTTCAAAGCCCAACTGTGAAGCTTGAAATAGCCATCAACCCTCTTTGGAAATCTCCAAAATCTCATTCAGGGTTGCATATTCACTTTTCTCAGCAGATTAGGATCCTTAACAAGTTCCCTATGTTTATTGGACTTTTTCCTTTTTGCAGAATACCTACATATTGGAGTGCTTAGCCTCTAGTAGTTACTTAAACCATTAATAATGAATTAAAAATTATTGTTAGTAAGAATGACAGAGAAGGCCAAGAGAAGTTCTGTTAGTTGCTGCAAGGTGATAAATAGTAAGTTAGGCAAATTACTTTTTTAAGAGAGTATCAGGGGAATTGATATACTCTAAAAACCTTCCTATAAAGAAAATGTAAGCAGTTAATGCTAATGGGCAATTTTACTTTATAGTTTTAGCATCTCCATAACATTTCAAACAAACCTTGCCATGCAGTTGAGATTCCTATTGTGTTCACTTCTTGCCTCTGTTTTTGTTTTTCAGTAATCAAATTGAAGAAACGTTTCCACCACCTTAAAAAGGTCTCTTCAAACTAGCCAATGGGATTTCCGTTTAGTAAATCTGCCACTCGGGTATCTGCCGTCCAAATGGATTCAAAAATAGATGATCACTTAATGCAAGGGACTGAGAAAAGCAGTGTGGAGCCAGTCACTCAGTTATTTCAAAACACCAAGAAAATAAGATCAGAAGACACAAACCAAGAGAACTTTACGAAATTTGGAGGGACTGGCACAGGATCTCTTGCAGAGAAAGTGGTGGCTTCGGTGGAATATGTTAAAGAAAGCGATGGAACAGAAATGACAGATGTGGAATGAAAACTTGTGCACATAACAAAAAAGAACAAATTGCTTTCAATTAAGAGGTGTTTATTGAGACCTGAACAGCATTAGGAACACCTAACAAAATGAAGGAAGACATGTTCTATTTCTCACTATTTGTGAATCACCCTAAACTACATCTTTTGATGGTGCATGTTGAAAAGGCAGTCAGTCAGGCTAGGGAGAAAAAAAACTTTCAAAATTCAAAGCAGATTTCTCTGGGATTATATTCCAACCTTGATGAAAAGCAGTTTTTAGTGACAGTATTTGAGTGGTAGCAAACCATTTTACTGCGACTGCAAAGAATCTCTTTAATGAGTGGTTAGAAAACGAAGGGCCCTAGCAGTTTGTCAGCAGTACCCACACTATCTCTGGCGTGCCGCTTCTGTATGTTCGGTTTCCAGTTTGAGACTCTGCTTTAGGGTACTGTATCCTCCCGGTTTTCATTTCTGCTCTGTGGAAGGTCACTGCAGATAAACTCAGCAAAAGACAAATAAATTGCATATCTTCAGAAACATTTCACATCTTACGTCTTTCTTTTAAAATGTACCTCCTGATACTGAATCTATTTCAGAGTTAGAAAACCCTTCTTTCCAAGTTTAACAGTTTATCATGTGTAAGTTACTATTTTATACCACTGATAACTTAATAAAAGTCATCTAGTGTTTTTTGTTCTGTTAAGTAGTGGCAAAGTTCATTTGAAAAACTGAAAGTGAAGAGTGGGAGAGAAATGCTCTGCAGAGCGAGCATGGGCCGAACAAAAGAGGAAAAACCAAGATAAAAGAACGCCCCCAAGAAAGCAGGGTGGGCTGGAGTGAGGAAAGCCTTAATAGCTGTGGAGTTTTAAAATACACCTGTTTTAGATCAGCTATTAAATTTGCTGGCACTTTGAAACAGCACTATCAAAGAATGATTAGATGACGTTAAACCCTTTCTTTCCCAGAAGTGACTTGTCACTATTTATATTGTACATGGCAGTTTGTTTCTTTGGTGCTAGAGATTGAAGCACAGCCTCACCCATGATAAGCACACACTATACCACTGAGCTATTCTCATGTATGTTTGAAACATATTCCTCTACTATAATACTTAATCATCCCTCTAACACCCAATTGCATAATCACCTTAATACTCATTTAAAACGAGGAAAAAGCATGCTGGGCCTGGTGGTGCACACCTGTAATCCCAGCACTCAGAAAGCTGAGGCAGGAGGATTGTCGCCAGTTTGGAGCCAGCCTAGGCAACAAAGTGAGCTCAAGGCCAGCCTGAACTGCACAGTGAGATCCTATCTCAAAAATACAAAAAACAAAAAAAAAAAAAAGGAAAAAGCATCTTTAAGGGGAAACAATACTCTTATAAATCAGACAAAAACTAAACACATGTATTAGCGACCTTAGAATAAAAAAATGGAACTGTTGAATAAGACCATGCTTTTTATCATTTGCAAAACATATTTCTTTGGGAAAGAAAAAATACAGAAATTGTTCACCTGATCTTGTGCTGTGCTGGTGCTGGAGATACAGCAGTGAGCCACTGCCTTGACCAGGCTTTCTGTCTACCAGGGAAGACGGTGGTAAACAGTGGTTACACGGGATCAAAACTGTGATGTGCATGAAGAGGCCTTCAAAGAGACAAAACAGGAGGCAGAACACATAAACTTGATTTTAATAGCAAGAATTAGAAAAGTTTCTCTGAGGGTGTGACATCTGTGACTTTGTATCACGTGGTTGTCCAAGAGGATGATGATGATGATGGTCATCCAGGGTGAGAAATGCAGGCTTTTTGGTTAAAAACAAAAAAGGCGTGATGCATGGTGGTTTCCTGGGCCAATGAGTGAGCTCAGGAACATAGTTTTTGGACATAACAGGTTTTCAAGGGAGTTGTATGCATGGAACTAAAACTAGGAATTTTTTATTAAAATGGTATTTAAATCCATAGGGATAAATGAGATTGCTTAAAGAGACTAATTATGGATAGCTAGAGATCTGAGGAACTCCAGCATGTAGGGGGTGATCAGAGTAGGAACAGCTGTCAGAGGCAGCTGAGTCTAAAGGGAAATGAAGGCGAGGATTTGAAGCTTGCCCATAGGAGTCTTTCCAGGCAGAGGTGGTCAACAGAACAGTTAGATGAGGGCTGAAAAGTCCACTGGGTCTAGCAACGTGAATGCCACCAGTGATACTAGCAAAAGCACTCTTGCTGGAATAATGAGGCACAAGCCATGCTGGAGTAGGTTAACTGTAAAGGAGGAAAGACATACTGGCTGTTTGGTGACTTACAAGAAGCTTTGCTTTGAAGGGCAGTAGACACGATGCAAGCTGGAAGGAGTACCTTGCCAGAGGACTGTGAAGCGTGAGTGTCACTGGAAAGGTTCCCGTGGAAAAACTGAAGAAGTAGGAGAGGGGGGTGACAAGAGCCAAGGGACAAAAATCTTAAGAGTAAGGAATAGAGTAGGACTCTACACCATCTCAGAAGGAAATGACAGAAAAAAATATAAACTGCACCACCTGAAATTTCAAAGAAATGGAATTTAGAAGGATGTCATAGAAGGAAAAAAATAACAATATGGTGGGGCTATTTCAATCACTAGGAAAAATTCTTACTGTGATTTATTCCGCACAGAATGCATTCCACGGAAACAAGAGGCTCAGAGGGACTTGGACACACGTACAATAATAAATAATGAGTCACTGTGTCTGTTTTGTAGCTTGTACGAAGCCCTGGTTGTCTGTGGTGTCAGCATCACCAAACTAGAAATACTGGAGGCTTCTTACTCCAAGAGGCAAGTCCTGGTGGGCTCCATTCTAACTGGAGAGATTGGGTTCAGCAGCAGTCTGAAAGAGGCGGCCACAAATTCTTTGGACCCTTTTCAGGAGGTGAAGTCTATTATCTCACCCCTTAACTCTATTTTTCTTTTTTTTTGTACCAGGAATCTAGCTCAGGAACTTGCGTTTGCCAGGCAGGCTCTGTGCCACTGAGCTATATCCCTAGCCCCACCCCTTAACTCTTGTTTTCTTGTTGCTTTGGCCAATAACAGGTGGCTAGAGTGCTACCTCCAAGGTTAGGGCTGAACTGCACTGCCCCAGCAGCCAGCCAGCACCAACTGCCACAGTGGGGCACACAAGGGCCGTCTTGGACCTCCAAGTTCATCAACTGTTGCTGATGAAGCCACATGAATTAGCCTGTGAGAAAGCAGCAGTGGAACCATGCAGCTTGCACACATCATTCTTCAAAGATAATAAATGGTTGTTTTAAGTTACCATGCTTTGAGGGGGTTTGTTACACTGCTGTTGTTAGCTTAAACTATCACCTTGCTACTTTGGCTGCTGGGATGAATTCCCGTCCGGCTGAGCCGCAGGGTTGTCCCCACGGCTGCAATGAGGGACGCCGAAATGTCGCGATCACTACCCTCTTTGTGTCTATTTTCTGATCCACTCATTTAAAGTCATTACCATCTGTGCACCCCCGCCTCTTATGGCCGTGGCTTAACTCTGGCTTCAATATTTGTCATCCCTTTATATGCAATCCATCTTTCAAGACTGATCTGAGTTTCCTCACCGTCCAAGGAGGAAAAGCAGCACTGTGAGGTGCAGCTACGTGAAGAGTCTGCGGCGTGACCACTTGTTCAGTGAAGAGGCCCTGCAGGCTGGGCTGCTCAGGGTATCGTGGCTGCCCCTAAACTCGCTCCGGGAGAGGTGCCCTGGGTCCTGGCTCACCGGCCTCTCCTACGTTCGCCGCTGGGCGGCTATCTGCTGTCACGCAAGGAACGCAATTGCCATTGGGACTTTATTCTCTTATTTGTATGGAGCCTGCATCCCTGCCTCGAACTTGGTTTTGGAGACCGCGAAGGAGACTAGGAGGCGTTCTAGGGAGCCACGCCTCCTCTCGGGCCTCGGGGGCGGAACCAGGGGGTTGGGCATCGAGTGGGTGGCTCATTGGGAGGCGTGCCCTTCCGCCGTCTCCGCCCACAGGGTTAGAATAGGCGTGGCCAGATTGCGTGCGCAGCCTGCGGGAGCTTACGGCCCACGAGACTTTCCCCAGCGTTAGTCCGCTAAAGGCTCCGCGCGACCGGAAGTAGCTGGTAGGTGAAACCGGAAGGAGATCTCTAGGGGGTGCTGTGGGGTGAATGAGGTTGCTGAGAGCGGTGCGCGATTGGGCAGCGGGGTGGGGACTGATGACCGTGGGGCCGGGAACCACGTGCGGGCCGAAGGCCCTGTGCTTTACCCTTAGCATCAGGGTCGCGATATTGTCACTGTTAGGAAGGGCTGACCCGGAACCAGGACGAGTGTGAACCCCTTAAAATAGCTGTGTGCGACCACAGAGAGTTAAAAATGGGGAAAGGAGCGCGCATACGACCGTGAGGAGATTGCGGATAAGATATTGCAAGAGAGGTGGCAAAATAGTTTTGATAAGGTTTTTTGAAGAAGCAGGAGCCAGGCACGCCTGTAGTCCCAAATATTCTGGAGGCTGAGGCAGGAAGATTACAAATTTGAGGCCCGCCTGGGCAGTTTACCCTGTCTCGGAAAAGTTTGAGGGTAAGGCTTAGCGGCAGAGCGCCCCAGCGTTCAATTCCTAGTACAGGCCAAAAAAAAAAAAAAAAAAAGCTGGTCCTGCCTAGAAAGATGATAGAACAGGGATTGTTTTACCGATGGAATAGCGTGTTGGAAAGTGCAGAGTATCCCCAGGAATGTGTAAATGAGAATATCCTGAGGAAAAACTAAAACTAGTAATTTTTAAAATTTTATAGGTGCATTTTAGGTATGCCTAATGATCACATTCATCATAGGGAATTTATATATGTACATAATATATCTTTATTCTTTTTTCCCAACCCCTCCTCTTCCTTTAACCCTTCTCCCCCTCCTTATTTACAAAAAGTTGTTTGCATTTTTTCCTTTTCTCTTCCTTCGGTTCCTGTCCCCCTACCTTTGTTCCCCTTCCCATTTGAACATTTTCTCACTATTTCCCAATATCTGTTACACATTTTGGACCTTATTTACCCTTTTGGTTTCTCACAGCAGAGAAACAATGTGGTGTTTATACGTGCGTGTCCTATTTATTTCCCTCGAATAGGGTCTCTATTTGAATGCATCCATTCAAAACCTAAAAATGTCTCAAATTTATCCTTTATGACAGAGTAGTACTCCACTGTATTAAAATATCTGTATTCATTCATCCATTGGTGAGCATTTGGGCAGTTTCCAAGTAGAGCACATGAATGCGCCGTGCACATGGGTGTGAGATACCAAGAATAGCTGGTCACATGAAACTTCTAGTTTAGTGTTTTGAGGACTCTCCACATGGATTTCTGGAGTGGTTGCACCAGTCTACACTCACCAACAGTGGAGAAAGTTTCGTTTTTCTCCACAGCCTGACCAGCGTTTGTTATGGGTTGATTTCTTGATTAATAGCCATTCTTTCTGGAGTGAGAAAGAATTGCAGTGTTATATTAATTTGCATCTCTTAAATGACCAGTGATGTTGAACATCTTTTCTATATTTATTTTCTCTTTTTTTTTGAGACAGGCTGGCCTTGAGCTGACTTTGTACCCCAGGCTGGTTTCGAATTCTCAATGATCCTCCTGCCTCACTCTCTGAGTGCTAGGGTTACAGGCATGTGCCGCCACACCCGACCATATATTTATTTTCTGTAAAACTAGTAAATAAAAGAAAATAGGGATTAAAGAAAAAATTTTACCAGTCTTTGAAAAGCCTAACTGTATTCTAACAAGTAAAGAGCCTATCATTTATTCAGGAATCTGACTGTGACAGGAGCATAAAATAAGGGAGGTGTACTTGTCCCACATTGTGTGTGCACACAGTATCGTGGCTACATGTAGGATTTCTCCATGGCTGAAGAGTTGAGGTGGTTTTCTTAGGACCCGAACCATCAGACACTGAAATTGTGTAACTCGATTGTGTAACTTTTGTTCTGATTATGTATTCACCAATCTTAGTATAAATAGGCTCGTGAGCAAGTACGTGGACCGACTTATCAGTGTGGTAGTCCATGGTTGTCCCTAAATCAGTACAGGTAGTTGTTATTCAAGATTTTGGGATGTGCCTTTGTTTCCACTTCATCTCTATATTCTTTCTCATCCTTTAGGGCTCAGTTAAAAGATTCCATCCTCACCAAGCCCATTTTGTTGGTTTGACGAGTTCAGATACCTGGAATGGTTTCTGACACGTGGGCATTCAGCCCTTCGCTCACATGTCACCATTGTGATGAGGACTAGCCTAACAACCCTGCTGAAAACTGACTCACACACATAGTTCCAAACCTCTCTTCCGAGCCCTACCTTTCCTTTTTTCTTATTATCTTTATTTGGCTTACTGATGAACCCCAATTACCAAAATGATGCAGAATTTGGCAAATTAATACCTTTGCTGTGTGTCATTAACACTATATAAAAAGGCTGGGTATAGAGATTTTGAACACTATTAAGATAGGTGAATTATATCAGTACATGAATTGGCTCAATTCTGGAGCCCTGGCATAATCTTGGTTATGGACAATATTGTGGACTACAGCTGATTTATTAAGAAAAATGCCATTTTGCTGTGTCTTGGTTAGGAATCCTTGTACACGTGAGGGAATACAAGTTAATGAGCAGAACAGTATGAACAAGAAAATAGAGATGTGAAGTGAGGAAGCCTATGAAATCTAACATTTCAACACATTTGATACTGAACACATTTAATTTGACCACTCTATGGGCACTGAGGCAAATGAAGCAACTAGAAGTTAGACTGCTTACTCACAGTTGGTCAACTAGTAAGTGGCAGAGTCAGGATTAAAATTGGTCTGTTTTGTTTTTTGTGACAAGCTTTCTCTGTGTCACTAAGGCTGGTGATGAACTTATGATCCTCCTGCCTTAGCCTTCCAAGTGTTGGGATTACAGGCATGTACCTCCACGCTAGACTTAAAATTTAAACTAGCCTGCCACATTCTGTACATCATAGAAAGAGTAAGAACTTGAACTTTAGGGAAGGCTGTGTCACAAGTTCTTTGAGAATCTCTACTTCTATACACACTTCCAGTCTTAGCATCCAACACAACACCATACCCGTCTGTCACCATTTCTCCTTTGGATCACAGCAGAAGAGAATCCCCTCTGTGAGAGGGCGCCTCCCTACCTGGACTCTGGATCCCAGCATCACCACTTTCTCAGGGACTCGCTTCGCCAGTCTAACTGGTGAAGGCCTCTCCTGAGTACACATTCCTTCTATTGCCACAGCTTTTGGGCCTCCGTGCACTCCACTTTTCTCCTTCACTGATAACCTTGGTGCTGATCTGTTTTCAGTTTCTTATCTCTTGGAGGCTTCCATAATACCCTGTGTTTTAAGTGTCTTCATTCTGTTACCAGTTTGGGAGGAGAGCTCTCCCTCCTTCCTCTGTTAATCGCTTCAGTGTTGCTGCCGGCTCTTCAGGATTTCGTTGAAGGCTCTATATCTACTCACAACATCTTCTGGACAGTCTAGTCCCCTCCCGTCGCATCAGTTACCGTCTATTCAGCTCTGTCCCATTGGCTGCTGGATAACCATAGACTCAAGTTCAACACAGCCAAAATGTACCATGTATCTTCAGCCATACCACCTCCTGTGAGATTTGTCCTAGGAAATAGCATCTCTTTCCACCTGTTAGCCAGGGCAGAGATCATGCAAGGATAGTAACAGAACACGGTGTACTTTCTGTGTGCCTGGAACTCCTGCAAGCACTGTACCTGTATTAGCTCATTTAATCCTGACACTATGAGATGAGTCCTTATGTTGTAGATAAGAGGTCTAGGATACAGAAAAGTCAGTAATCTGCTTTAGGTACTTCATTGGTGAAGGAGAGTTGAGATTCAAATGCTGCCATTCTGGTCAGAGTTCATAATTGTCATATTCTTAAAGACATACGCTTTGACTTTCTTCTCTCACCCTCATTCACCTGGTCACCAAGTACTGGAGGTTCTCTGTGCTTAACTCTCTAGCCAGTGGCTGTAACATATAAACCCCCGTCTTCAGGCTCCTTAGAAGTCCTAAGCGCCTCCCTCAAGGCCCTCAGGGTAAAGTTCAAGCCTTAAACATGGACTTAAGGCTCTGCGTCATCTGACCCATACTTTTCCTATCTCCCTCTTGCTTGCAGCTTCTGGTCCTGCCCTCCTCAGTTCCAGCCACCGAAATTAAACTCTTTGCATGTGTTCTAATGGGAATACTTGTCTGCATCCCGGTTATGTCTGAGCTTTGGCAGTACGTCCACTCATTAGAGTGTTAGATGGCTTTGTATCACAGCACTTATGACACTGCATTTAAATCATTGTCTGACTTGCTTTTTAGTGCCTTCCACTAGATTGTGGACGTAATGAAAGTCGCTTGGAGGGAAGGAACAATTCACCTCCGTAATCTCATATCCGTCCTGTCTCTGTCCACCACCCCAGTTCAGACCCTCATTTTTTCTCATTTTTGGAGAATTACTTTATTCAGTTGCTACTTTATTCAATTAATTTCTCTCTGTGTCCCTCGTCTACCCGCTCTTTAATCTGTGCTCAACACTGCAGGGGCAGTCTTGTATAATGGCCAATTTATACCACTTTCCTGCTTAAAACTTCAGTAGATCCCTGTTGCCCTTAGAATTCAAATGTTTCAAGATTAAAGCAGCACCTCAGTTCACAGACTTAATTCATCCCATGATTCTGGGGAATATAGCCACGGTCGTGTTCCCCATCCAATGTGGAGTTCTCAAACGCAAGCAAAATTTTGCCAAATGCTTCTGTTTGCAACTGAACTGTTCGCTAACAGAGGCTTTTGTGAACTGAGGTATTACTGTACGGGAATTTGTTTTCTCTCTTCTCTGTCCCCAAACTACTTGGTGTCTAGTAGATGCTCCATAAGTGTTTGTCAAATGAATACAGAACTTTATGGAATTCAGTCAAACAGAAAGAACAAAGAGATTAACTGAAGATACAATCTGAGTGTAGAGTCTTCCTAGGACAGTGTAGACAGAGGCCTCAGAGGAGCTAGGACACCAGTAGTGCAACTGTGTCCCTTAGGAAGAAATACTTAAAACATTCATTACTGTTATACTGCTGTCTGCCTTTGCGTGTGCCAGCAGTATGCTACTCCCCTCAACCTAGAAAATCACCCAATTTCAAGGTAAAGTTTAAGTAACTCTGCTTCTGTGAAACCTCTCTAGATCTTTCTTAAACGAAGGGAGTGTAAGCTGGCTCAACTTTTCTTTAACGTAGTTTATAAATATATCAAGAGTGATGAAAATTTGAAGACTCTTTAACCTAGGAATTACAGTTTCTAGGACAGTACTGAACGAAATAGTTTGATGTAGTAATAGACTCTGATAATCTACGCAACCTGGGCATGGTGGTGCATGCCTAAATACCAGCACCTTGGGAGGCTGAGGCAGGAGGATCAAAAGTTTTGAGGTCAGCCTGAGCAAATTAGCCAGACCCTGTCTTAAAAAATTTTTTTTTAAAGATTTAGAAGGTAGTTTAGTGCAAAGACCCTGGGTTTAATCTCCATAACTGAAAAAAAAATTAAAATCCACTCAGCCGAGTGTGGTGGTGCACACCTGTAATCCCAGTACTCCAGAGGCTGAAGCAGGAAGACTGCTAAGAGTTAGAAGCCAGCCTGGGCTACATAGTGAGTTCAAGGCCAGCTGTCATATACAGCATGAGCCTGTCTCAGAAAAGCAAAACAGAACAAAAACAAAGAAACAACCCACTCTATTCCTAGTTCTTTATCCTAAAGGAGAACTAGAAGCATGCCCAGAAATAAAATTGAAATGGAAGAATTAAAAGCCGATAAATAGTCGAAATACCTCCTTTTCCTGGGTAGTATTTTCAACCTTTTGCTACCTAAACTTCACTCACACTGCCGATATGTAGTTTGTAAAGTGTCCAAACAATGACTTTATTCATAGCCTTTCTGTAGGAATCTATCTACATACTCTGATTTTCCTTGTCTGACCTTAGAAGGTTCATCCTAATTTAATATTGACCTAAATAAAAGTTATCCTAATAATAAATCATATATCCCAAAGTCAAATAGGAAGTTTTTAAAAACATTTTAAAGACATAATTCATAAAGACATCTCTCCGTGGTGATGTTGATGCATATATTGTTGATACAGGAAAACTAGAAACAGCCTAATAGCAACTAAGAGATTGAGCAAACTGGCACATTAACAATGAAATATTGCACAGTCATTAAAGCTGAGGTAAAAATAGATTGAATTTTAAATAAGCCAGGTATGATGACGCTACCTATACTCCGAGCTGCTCAGAAGGCTGAGGCAGCAGGATCATTTGAGCCCAGGAGTTCAAGGCCAGCGTGGGCAAAATACTGAGACGTTATCTTACCTTAAAAAAATAGAATGAAATAATAAAATAACAGTACAATTACACTTTTTTGGAGAAAAGTGTGTGCTGAGTGTATACACATGCACAGAAATACAATGGATTGTTCATACCAAAATGTTAATTATGGTTATCTCCAGGGGGTCTGGGGCTATAGCTCAGCAGCACAAGTGCCTGCCTGGCAGGCGCAGTGTCCTGAGTTCAATTCCCTGTACCCCCCACAAAAAACGAACAAACAAACGAAAAAAGAAAATGGTTATCTCCAGGGGGTGGAATTATGGATCATTTTGTTTTCTTTTTACTTATCTGTTACTTTCTTAATGATTGTGTATTACTTGTGAGTTAAAAATAATTTCTTTGGCTTTGAGATGTGTTATGTAATGTATCTGCTGCATGCTTACTGTTTCAAAAAAATCTGTACCCTCATTTCACATCCACTGAAATTGCTGGAAGTTTATCTTCATTTATTCTCTTTGAGCTTTCTTGGAGAATTGCCACAAACTAATAACAAAGGCAAGAAAAGCAGCCTAACTGGAAACTTACATAAGTCTGGATTAAATAGCCAGTTATCAATAGCTAGAAAAGAGAATTCAGTTTTCCTTTTCTCATTGAATTAATTTGTTTGTCTTCCACGTTTAAAGGCATGCGGATCCCACGTTTGAGGAAGAACTGTTTTCAGTTACTTTGTAATCACAAGGTCCCAGCGGCTGGCTTTAAAAGCATGGTAAAAAGTGGGCTCATTTTACAATCTGTTTCCAATGACGTTTATCAAAATCTAGCTGTGGAGGCCTGGATCCACGAGCACGTGGACCTAGAAGGCAAGCCGATTCTCTTCTTTTGGAGGAACGCCCCCTCCCTTGTGATTGGAAGACATCAGAACCCTTGGCAGGAGTGTAACCTGACGCTCATGAGAGAGGGAGGTGTCAAGCTAGCCCGGAGACTCAGCGGAGGAGGAACTGTGTACCATGACATGGGCAATATCAACCTCACTTTCTTTACAACCAAAGCCAAGTATGACCGAATGAGGAACCTGAAATTAATCGTGAGGGCTCTGAACGCTGTCCAACCCCAGCTGGACGTGCAGGCTACCAAAAGATTTGACCTGGTACTTGATGGGCAGTTTAAAATCTCAGGCACAGCCGCTAAGATCGGCAGGACTACTGCTTATCACCACTGCACCTTGTTATGCGGTACTGACAGGACCTCTTTGTCGGCTTTGCTGAAGAGCCCGTACCAAGGGATCAAGAGCAGCGCCACCACTAGCACACCTGCTGTGGTAAAAAACCTTCTGGAAAAAGATCCCACGCTGACCTGCGAAGTGCTGCTAAATGCGATTGCTGCAGAGTATGCTGCTTTGCATCAAATTGATAATCGCATCCACCTCATCAACCCAACAGATGAGAGACTATTTCCTGGAGTTAATAGCAAAGCCAAAGAACTACAAACTTGGGAGTGGGTGTATGGCAGGACTCCCAAGTTTAGTGTAAACACTACCTTTAACGTGTTATGTGAACAGGCACCTTTGGAAATCAAAGTATTTCTAGACATAAAGAATGGAAGAATCGAGCTGTGCAAGATCGAAGCACCTGATCACTGGCTGCCCCTGGAAATATGTGATAAATTAAATTCAAGTTTGACTGGCAGCAAGTTTTGCCCAATTGAAACGACCGTGATAACACATATGTTACTCAGAATATGTCCCGAAGACCAGGAACTGCACAGTAAATGGAATGTTCTTTGTGAAAAAATTAAAGGAATAATGTGACTCCAGGTAACTTTCTTTATAGTGACAGTTTCAATGAGAAAATAAAAAAATTTTACATGCCTTGTGTGTTAGAAAAGAAGACCTAGTCTCTTTCAGTAACTTCTCCCCATCTGAATTTGTTTAGCGCCTGTCCTTCCCGATTTTCTCCTCCTGCACCTAGGTGCTAAGCAGTATCTGTGTGCGTGCAAATTGGCCAGTGTCATATTTATGGTTATCAGCATATCTTCTTGTTGGCATCCGATTCAGCTTGTCTGTGGCTGACTCCCTGGCATTCTTGAGGTGGCTTATTCCTAAAGATTTCCACTCTTTCCAAGCTCAGAATTCCTCCACTTTTACTGTGTCACCAACTGTGATTCGTCAAGTGTTGGGTGTGGAGGCCTCAGAAGTGAGCTCCTTCAGCTCCCGTGGTCTGCACTTCGCGTTGCTCTTTTCATTCAGTCGGAGAAGAAACGCCCCTCTGTCCTCCAGGCCGCCTCCCCTAACTGCGCCTGGGCTTCGTCCCCTCCTGTGTGTGCGTATGCCTTGCACCAGCAAATTTTTATTTCTCTACACTTTCACCGGGTGTTTAACCATCGTGAGTGAACATGTGACTTCCATTTCCCAGAACTCCTGCTTGAGAATCTTTTGTCTCCATCTTTTCCTCACCATCTTCCGAGAGTAACGTCACTGTTATTTCTGCACTCTTTTTTTTGTTTTTTTGGCGGTACTGGGGATCGAACTCAGGACCCTGCGCTTGCTAGGCAGGCACTTACTCCACTGAGCTATATCCCCAGCCCCCTAGTAACGTCACTGTTGACCTTTCCCTTTTCTACAGTGGACTCCGCCACACGCTTATTTCTCTAGTACTTATTCAGTATTTATTGAGTGTCTACTCTGTGCCAGCTCTGGGCAAGTTGTTCAGTATTCATGCTGAATAAAAGATAAATAGTCCTTGACCTCAGGAATTGACATTTTAGTACAGTAGCTTTAAACATTTTTTTAAAAAACCAAGTAAAATTAGACTAAAATAACTTCCTTGTGCTGTAGCCCCCATACATTTATCATAGCTAACAAGCTTCGCAGTACGTTTATATATTTTTCTGATAGTATCTGTTGCTTTCATTTCATCTTTTAAAAGGTGGTCTTGCCTATTAATAAATCAAGACCCAAGTTTTTAAATCTCCATCCTATTAGGAAAAGATTAACAAATCGGTAAATAATCACAAATGAGGAAAGCTATGAGGGAAGAGTTGAGGGAGTAGGCAATCATAAGGACTGTCTTGCTAGAGCTCTCAGGAAGATGCTATTTAAACTGACACCTGAAGAGTAAGAAATCCATGCCAAGAGGGGTGGGGTGGGGAGGACAGTATTCCAGTGCATTCCAAAATGAGGTGGCTTACAACAGTCTTTCACAAACAAATTTTTATTTGTTTGGTTTTTTTTTAAGTAAAAGAACGAAGACATATTAACAAACAGACACAAAGTAGCATAAGAATAGTACATTCAAAACTGATCTACAGACAAGGTGACAGGGAATCAACAATGGTTGTTGCTTTACAAATTGATAACCTCGAAGTGTATATTCAGGAACACAGATACAGACATGCAAAATTGATCAATCAATTAATCATCAACTATTCCTTACTATAAAGTGACCTAGTTCAGTAGTACAACTATGTAAGATATGCTGTACATACATACTTAACTTTCTTACATATTTTTTTTCCTGTCTTCCCTTTCCCTTTCTTTCCCTTCCTTTAAAGTGTGATAGAAAAAGAACTACATCAACAACAGAAAAAAAAAAGAAAGAAACCAAAAAGCATTAACAAAGAGACACAAAGTAGTACAATAACAGTATGATCAGAATTGAATTATAGACAAAGCCACAGAAAATCAACAGTAGTTGCTGCATTGCGTATTGATATCTTCAAAGTGTATGCTCAGGATAACATACAGACATACAAGATTGATCGAATAACCAGTCATCAACTATTCCTTAGCATTAAGTGATATAATACAATAGTAGAACCATGTTAGCCCTCCTGCACATATGTATCTACATATATACATACATGCATTTTTGCCTCTTTTCTCCTTTCCCTCGTCCCATCTGTTCTTTGCTTTTGAACAGATTTCCTTCATGTCTCTTAGTTTATATTCCCACCCTCAGGTTCTTACACCAGTGACACAATACATTGCCTGCTCATGTACCGCTGATTTATTTCACTTATGAGTATGGTTTCCAATTTTGACCATTTGCCTACAAAGTCCCCCAAACTGTCTTTCTTTATAGCTGAATAATATTCCATTATATAAAAATGCCACAGTTTTTTAATCCAGTCTTCTGTGGGTGGCCACTTGGGTTGCTTCCACATTTTAGCTATTACAGATTGCGTTGCTATAAACATGGGTGCACATATATCAGAGTGATATGATGTTTTCAGATCTTCTGGGAATATACCCAGAAGGGGAATAGCTGGTTTGAATGGAACCTGTAGACCTAGTTTGCTGAGAAATCTCCAAACTGCTCTCCACAGTGGTTGTACCAGTCTGCATTCCCACCAGCAGTGTAGTAAGAGTCCCTGTTTCTCCACAGCCTCGCCAGCATTTGTTATTGGATGATTTTTAATACTGGCCAGTCTCGCTGGGGTGAGATGAAATCTCAGTGTTGTTTTTATTTGCATTTCTCGGATGACTAAGGATGTGGCACAAACAAATTTTTAGTGGGGGGCATTGAGACAGGGTCTCACTCTAAAGTCCAAACTAGATTTAAACTCTGGCCTCGAACTCATGGTGATCCTCCTGCCTCAGGCTGAGGGCTGGAATCATGGGTGTGTGGCACCATGCCGGGCACAAATACAAATTTGAATAGGGCTTCGCTCCGGATAGCTTTAGCTGTGACACTTTAACTGAGCCAGAAATACCTCCTTCCAGGATAAGCTCATTCATGTGCCTGGCAACCTGGTGGTGGGAGGCAGCTGGGAGCTCAGGTTGGGACCATGGGCTCAGGGCTTCGGCCTGGTTCCACCTGGACTCCCTGGATCCCCACAGCCTAGCAGCTGGGTTCCCAGAGCAAGCGACCCAGGACAGTAGGGCAGAGGCCATTTTGTTTTAACACTGTGACAGTTTCTTGACTGGCTTGAGAGATGCCTAGGAGGTTAGTAAATCCTCCTTCTGGTTATGTCTGGCTGGGTCACGGAGGGGTGATTTGGCGAATTTTATCGCGTCCCTAGCTCCTTCCTGGCTCTTCTGCTGATCCCTGCTTCCTGGTGCCGTGAGTGGGGCATCTTTCTTCTGCCACGCCCTCCCACCATGACGTGGTTGCCTTGGAACCAGCTGACCATGGGCTGAAACTTCTACAGTTGTGAGTCAAAATAAACCTTCCCTCTGCTGTGTATGTCAGGTGTTTGTCCCAGTAGTGGGCGGGCAGGGATACTCACCACTATGCTAATGAGGGCAACACCCATGTCCCAGCAGTGGAGAGCGAGTCCACCGGCCCAGCCTCGGAAGTAACACTGGATCACTTCAGTAGTCACAGGTACATCCAAATGCCAAGAGAAGGAACATACTCTAGAAAGGAATTTCAAACTCATTATAAGAGAGCTGGAGTGGTGGGCTGTACTGCAGCCAGTTTTGGAAAGTACCGTTGGTCCCACAGACAGCATCCAGGAGGGCCCTAACGCAGGAAAGGGCTGGGCGCCTTGATGGTAGGGAGAGAAGACAGGGGCTGCGCAAAATGAAGTTGGAGAGGCAGGGACCGGATCACTCAGAGACTGCTAGGCCAAAGCAGAGCTGGGGGCTGGAGGTACAGCTCAGTGGGCTAAGTGCTTGCCGCTGAGCACTAGGGCCCTGAGTTCGATCCCCGGTCCCGGAAAAAAAAAAAAAAAAAAAAAAAAAAAAACAAAGCAGAGCTGGACTTTAAGTGCAGTGAGAAGGCAGTTTTAATAAGGGTGAATCTTCCGTCTGTGGAAAATGGATTGGTATGAGGCAAGGTAAAGCAGCACGCACTTGGGAGGCTCCTGCAGCAGCAGGGACGAGGACACATTGGGAATGGCCAGGGGAATAAGCGGACAAAAAGAAAAGAAAAGGGCCAGAGATACAGGTCAGTGGCACAAATGCCTGCCTGGCAAGCACAAGGTCCTGAGTTCGATTCCCAATATCAAAATAGAAGTGGACAGTGTATAGGGCACTTGTTAAAAATTAGGGATGCTATGACTGCTGTTTTCAAGGCATGGCTCGTGACAAAGGAAACAAAAACAATACGTATTAGCTTGCTTGGGCTTCTGTAACACAGACTGGGTGACTTCAAGTCCAAAATAAAGGTGCCAGCAGGTTTGGTTTCTACTGAGACACTTTCCTTGGCTTGGGGACAACCACTTTCTTCTTGGGTCCTCACATGATCCTTCCTCTTGTATATCTGTGTCCAAATGTTTTCCTCTTACAAGAGGATCAGTCATAGAGCCCACTCTAAAGACCTCATTTTAACTCAGTTACCCCTTTAAAGACCTCATCTCCACATCTGGTTCATTTTGATGTACTAAGGGTTAGGACTCCAACATACGAATTTAGTGGAGGGACATAATTCACACTAAAACAGTCATTTCAGGATCTTGAGGGATCTAGAGACTTCTCTACCTGAAACAGTAGTCTACAGTATTTGGACATCACCACAATGATTTCAGCCCTCCTTTCATGAATTATTTTCATATATCTAAGTAGAGGGAGGCAGGAATGAGGACATGGCTTTGCTTACAACTAATTATCTCAAAGTACATAAGTGATGGGGACATTATGGTTGTTCCTGAGACAAATGTAGCTCGAAGTTTAGCTATTCTTTGAGGCAGGCTTAATGGGTAGGTTCCTTTTGTTTTTTTAGTAGCTTAAATACTAAATAGCATGTAAATAGTTTTGAAGAGATTTCTCCAATTTCTTCAACATTACACTTGTTGCAACATGTGAAAATTATTTTCTGAGAAAGGTATAAAAATCTTAATATGAAAAAATATTCTGCAATGCTGTGCTTCAGTACCACGCCAATTTTTCTCTCAAGAGAGAGGCTATCAGCAAATGAAACAAGGAGCTCCTGGAACAAATGGGCTCAAGCTGTGTTTTACAGGGAGCCTCACCCCTCCGTGACCCAGCCCGACATACCCAGAAGGAGGATTTACTAACCACCTAGGCATCTCTCAAGCCAGTCAAGATAAACTGTCACAGTGTTAAAAGAAAATGGCCTCTGCCCTGCTGTCCTGGGTTGCTCGCTCTGGGAACCCAGCTGCTAGGCTGTGGGGATCCAGGGAGTCCAGATGGAACCAGGCCAAAGCCCTGAGCCCATGGTCCCAACCTGAGCTCCCAGCTGCCTCCCACCACCAGTTGGCCAGTGACAACAGTCATTCACAAATACAAATTTTTAGGGGCGGGGCATTGAGACAGGGTCTCACTATGAAGTCCAGGCTAGCTTTAAGCTCTGGCCTCAAACTCATGCTGATCCTCTCAGTGTTTGCATGTTGGGATGCAGGACAGAGGAGTCTAGACTTCTTAGGAAGCAACTCGATGGCTGGGGGTAAGCAGGGGGGATGGAGTTCAGCTGGCCTACACCGTATTTGAGATGTTGTGTGCTTCTGAGGCACTATAGGACAGTTGAATTGGAACTCCAAGAAGTCTTAGGTAATTTGAGAATTGACAGCATATGAACAGTATTTTAGATTATGAGGACAGATAATTTTGGACTTTTGTAATTCATCTGAAGTTTTCATGATGGAGGACCTGGTCTGTTTGGGGAATGTCGCACTTTCTAAGACTCTGTGGCACATACAGCTCACACTGCCCCGCGGAAACTGTACTGCGTGCTGTACGTGCACTTTCCCGACCTCCCTTGAAGCGAGGGTGTGGGCACATGAGCCAGCCAGCTGCTTGTGCTGCAGACTTTGAATCAGAAGCCAGTGAGGCAGAGAACCTGAGCGGGGAGACCCCTCTCTAATCAGGACCCTCCCTTTCTCAGATGGCCACGGCAGCGAGGCCAGCACTGGCAGTGCTGTGATGCGAGTGACAGTGTTGCCACATCCGGCCCTTGCAGTGGGGGCAGCGGGGTCACATATGATTACTTCTCGGTTATTTTTCCTGGCAAAGCTTCCACACCCCAGTGTATAGCTCTCGTGGTGGTGCTCGGAACTACCTAATACCTTAAGCAGACCTTTTCATATCACGTAGTGGTAGTTTTTGTTGCTTTTATAAAAATACTAGTGTAATTTCTTAGGGAGACTATGGGTTAAAGAAAAGAGATGAAGGATTGTTGTGATTGTGCTGGGGATTGAGCACATGCTCTCCCCCAGTGAACTACATCACCAGCTCCAAATCTAGGATGTGAAAGGATGGAAGAGAAAACTGTACTTCACCAAATTTAAGTTTTCAAAAGGGAGTGGCCAGTCTCCAACACTGGCACTGCCAGTGCCGGCCTTACTGCCTTTGCTATCTGACCCTGAAAGGTCAGGTCAGATGAACATTAAAAAAATGCCCACTGCATATGGTGAGATGAAGGTCACTGCTGGTGTGAACACACTTCAGCGGAGTGACGGAGTGCAGCTGAGGTGTGAACAGGTGGTGAGGAAACGGACCACACTACTGGGAGGACTCTTTCAAGAAATTCGTTCATGAAGAACAGTACACAGCGCGGCATCTGCGTGGAGATGTGTGTTCTGGTTGGGAACGACCAGCGCGGTAGGAGACACTGTTCTTGGACCAAGTCCTTCACCAGGCTACAGAGGGTCACGCCAAGATCACTACTAGATCTAAGCCCGTGTACCTCTAAAAAATTGGTAGAGTTAATATGTCTTGCAGTTAGTCGAGAAAGTCTGGTGCTAGTCTCCTTTGTCAACTAATTTATAATTTAGGAAAAGCTGACATTGTCTTCTATTCAGGAATATAATTGTCTCTCTAGTTGCTCTAGTTTGCTTCCTTCTATGTCTCCATACATTTAAACTTGCACTTGGTATCCTGCCAGTGTCCTAATTTGATCTGGGGACTCCAAATATGTATGTATAACATAATGGAAAACATATGTATAGTTTTTTTTTTTTTTTTTTTTTGGCCTTTTGAGACAGAGTCTCCCTATGCAGTTCAGGCTGGCCTTGAGCTCACTTCGCAGCCCAGGCTGGTCTTGAACTCACAACGATCCTCCTGCCTCAGCCTCCCAAGTGCTGGGATTACAGGCATGTAGACTCTTTTAAGTGTTTTCTCTTAGGAGTTTTTTGGCCAAGGTGCTGAGGACTGAACCCAGGACCTCATACATGCTAAGCACATGCTGTTCCACTGATCTAACACCCTCTGCTCTTAGCCAGGATTTTTATAAGAATTGGATACCAGAGGGTTCTAGATTGCTGGTTCCCTATCTAGGTAGATTTATGTGGTCTAACAACCAGAATTATAGTGGTACTTTGGTTGACCAACATAATTCCCCAATTCTGGTTACAAACTGCAATGGACAAGAACCAAATCAAATTTCCCCATAAGGTCAACCTTGAATGTTAAGTAACCACTGAATTTTGAAAATAAATAGTCAGTCTACTAAGTAATACATTTACAGAAATATTTATGCATGTTCCCACAAATGAACAATAATTCATAAATTAGTAGAAATGTAAAAAGTTTATTGTTAGAGTTATACATTATAAAAATATGTTTGAATTTTTTAAAATAATACAATAGTCACTTCTATGGTTTAAATGTATCCTCCAAAAGTTCACAATTTGGAAACTTGGTCCCCAGCATAGCTGTGTTAAGAGGCAGAACTTCTGAAGTACGACTGGCTCTGCTTCCCACCAGTGGCTTGGTTATGAAAGCGGGCTCTCTCTGGCGAGCTTGCTGTCTCTCCCATGACGCTGTCTGTCACGTCCAGCATAGAAAGAAGACCCGCACCAGACTCCAACACTGTGCTTTTAAGACTTGCCAGCCTCCAGAACTGTGAGCTAAATCAACTTCTATTCTTCATATTAGCCAGTGTATGATATTCCGTTATAGCAACAGAAAATGGAATAAGACAGCATTTAAATACAAATAATATAAATTAGGCTACTGACCATCATATTTTTTGTGTGTGCTTGTTGTGAAAAATGTCCACTGTTGTTTCATGACATGGTCTTAAATCAAAATCACAATATCCAAGGGAAAAACGACCCTAGGAAGAAAAGAGTATCATTTAAAGCAACACAAAAATAATCTAGGTGTGGTGATGTACCAGTGGTCCCACCTACTCAGAGGTTGAGGTAGGAGAATAACTTTTGAGTCTAAGGAGCTCAAGACCAGCCTGGGCTACTTAGTGAGACCCTCATCTCAAAATAAAACAAAACAAAAGTGATATAAAATGGTGCTACACACTTACTCATAAAATTATATCCTACCTGTGGTTTCTTGAAGTAATCAAGTCCCCTTCCGATCTTAATCATCCATCCATTGTTGAACCTATTGGAATCAGTACATGGTATGAGCTTTGAAGCAGTTATTAAAGCTGTAGTGGATTAAGTCCCACCAACAGAGAAAACCATCTCTTTAATGGTATGAGTTGAATCAGACCTAGGGCTCACCATGGGCTGTGTCTTCAGTAAAACAAAAGGGCCACAGAAAGAGTCAGCGGACTTGATTGGCTAACAGTTCAAAAGTTAAGTCAGAACTGACTCTTGAATTTAAGCTTGTTGATGGAGATTTCCTACTGTGCTGACAGGTGGCTGCATGGAGTATATTCGGAGAGACTGTGGTGGTGTCTCAGGGGTTCCCCTTCTTAGCGATTGGGAACATGAGCACAAGGAGCCCTGGCCCCAACCTCTGCTTTCTCCACAGCACCACCAAACTTGCCTCTACTTTGTGTATTTAGCTTGTGCTTAAGTGTTCATTAAAAATGGGGGTGCCATTGTTATAATCATAGAAAACCCCTTTATTAAACAAAGGGAAGATAGCTCTAAAATAACCGCAAGCACTATTTTCTTATTGATGCAGCCAGCGTATTTTAGGGGGAGTTTCTTGTCTGTGTTTTGAGACAGTCTCACAATGCAGTACAGGCTGGCCTTGAACTCACTGTGTAGCCCAGGCTGGCCTAGAACTCATGGCAGTCCCCCTGCTGCAGCCTCACAAGTGCTAGGAATGCAGGCCTGTGCCACCAATTTGGCATATCTTCCTGTCTGCCAGAATATTTACAGCAAATAAAACTACATTACATAAATATTAATTTCAATAAAAAATTACTTCACTTTCTAGTGAAATTAATCATAACACTATAGGCAGTGTGCAGAAAGGTCCTCCCTCTTCCTAGATGACACAACATACAGATTTTCTTTTTTCTGGGAATAATAAATTCACAGAGCAAAGTAAACTAAGGTTTTTTTTTAATCCTCAAAAGTAAGAAATTTCTAAAACTGAGCTTTCTTTGAATTTTAATATTTAAACATAATATTTATATGCAATTATGTAACAGAAAATTTAAAACTATATTTAAACTACATAAAAATTAAAATATTATTACACACAAACCTAATTTCACGGTCATGTATCAAAGAAGAATAATTTATGTCCAACACCACTCCATGATTCCTAAGGGACTCTTTTATTTCTTCCAGGCCACTACTTTGCTGAGCTTTCCCATACCCCTGTTAATGGCAAAAATAGAATTTGTTGCTTCAGTTACTAACATTTTAAATTGTCCCTGTGCTATATTGTGAATATCATAGATGGATTAAAATTTCAATTTTTTATTTTAAAAATTTAAAAAACTAACAACAATGAAGACAAAATCAAAACAACACAAAAAAACCAAAAACAATACATGACCTCAAAACAAAATGATAGGAATTAACCATAGTTGCTACGTCGTACACTGTTATCTTCAACAAAGTTGCTCAGTCCACCAGACATAAAAATGTAAGATTGATCAAACAATCAAAGACAGTAACAAGCAAAAAAAAATTGGAAATGCTGCAAAGCTTCACCATACAAGATGGTAAGGGTTCAAAAATGGTTCTTATACTGCATATTGTTGTTTTCAGATCCGTCATTCTGATTACCAAATTCAAACGTGCAAAACTGGTCAAGAAAAAAGAAAATTTCCTCTGTTCTTTTCAATAAACCACAGACATCAGCAGTACACCTGTTCCAGCTATCCTTATCTATACATATAACATTTTCTTCATTTTAAAACAAAACCCAAAATAACAAAAACAAACACATAAACAAAAAAGCATAGAGAACAGTAAAAATGATGCAGAATTTCAAAACATGGTGATAGGATATTAACACTGGTTGTTATATTACATATGTCATCTTTAAAATGGTTACATATAACAGATATAAGCATGCAAGATTGATCACAATGTAATGTCCGTTATCTGAAAGCAGCAACCCAAGAATGTGAAGTAGTTTAAAAAATAAGCAACTTTGTAAAAAGTTTCTTCCTAACATGACGATAACACAACTTCAAGCTGCCTCCTTAATTTAAGGTACTTTAGTAATGATGTTGAGTCATCCAGATGTGGCTGCCCAATTACATTAATTCTGGGAATCCTAATTATTTAGAGGCACCCCTGTTTAAGTTGCAATCAAGATAAATATGCCTATTATCATGCTGCTAAAAATTAGTAAAGGCACACAAAAAAATCAAAGAATTAGTAAAGACAAAATCAACAGTAGTGCAGACAGCAAGATCACTCTAGGAACAGCCCAGAGAATAAACTGAAAACTGTGTGAACATACAGAGTTTACGAAGATGGTCAAGCCCAAGTCAACATCCTAAAATCAACAGCATTCTTCTCAAGATGATTATCAGATAATAAGTTAATTCCCAAAGAAATGGGTTTAGGTGAAACACAGGTTTTTCTAGGCTCAGACTACATCTCATAATCAAAAGAAGTTAATAAGCTAAGTAAGAAAGTAAGTTCTTTCAGGTACCTACTTCATCCAGAGAGGTGAGAAGGTGAATAGTTTTTACTTTACATGGTTTCTTAATAAGCATCTCGCAAAATCGGAGGAAATTGTATAACTGAAAGACATCAGGATGGAAAATCACTGACTAGTAGTTTTCCCTCAGGGCTGATGGGGCGGGGCTGCCAGGGCCACTCCCTGCGCCTCACAGATGCTCAAGTCCCTGATGAAAACAGTACAGTATTTCACAGAACCTCCACATATCCTCCCAAACACTTAAAATCACCTTTTTAAAATTAAATTTATTGGTACATTTTAGGGTAATATAGTGATCATATTCATCACAGGGAACTTGTTCCTCTATAGGATGTGACTTAATTTTTTTAATCCCACCCCCCTCCCGTCCCTTCAACTCCTCTCCCCTCCTTATTTATAAAAGCTTTGTTACCATTTTTTCCTTCTTTTTTTGTTTTTTTCCTTTTCCCTTCCTTCCTTTCCCCTTTTTACCCTCTCGCTCCCCTTCCCACTTGAACATTTTCTTCCTATTTCACAATATCTTTCTCCCTAGTTCACAATTCCACATACTTTCGGTTTCTCACAGCAGAGAAACTATGGGTATTTACACATGTCTATTAAATCACCTTTAGATTACTTGTAATACCTGATGCAATGTAAACAGTTGTTATACTGTGTTAGTGAACAATGAAAGTAAAAAAGTATGTGTTCAGCATAGATGCAATTTTAAGAAAAAATTTCCATCTTTAGTTGAATCTATGCATGTGGGACCCACAGAGGGCTGACTAAACATGTAAGATAATATTTCACTGTATTTCAGTATACTTGACTTACCTGATGAGTTTGTCTGATGTAAGGATCTTCTATCCAAACTTCTGTGACTGTCCCATTAAGGTATTCTTTAAAAAGTGACTCATAACCAAAACCTGTTGCATTCTCTTCTATTTTAATTTGTTTGTGGTATTTTCCATCTACAAGACACAAACTTCAGTATATAATCAGTGACCACTTTTTAAAACGCTTTATTTTTTAAAGAGTGATTAATGAGATCAGTTATAAATTAATTTTTTAACTTACAACCCAAGTTAACGTATAACCCAAGTTAAAGAGTGGGATGTCACAGGATCGACAAGATCAACAGGATAATTCCATTGGTTTTGTTAATGCAAAATGAGCAAATTACTGAGCAAGTTACCAGAGACCAACAAGTTTTAAAGAAATAGATGAATCCCTAGTAGTAGTTCCTTATTTGCATAGTTTTGCACTTTACACTGCGTAAAAATCAGTGGTCTGGCTCCTCTTCTGGGGATAGCACTTGAAGGCACTCAGGATGGTCTAGCACTGACATATGTAGTAGGCTTTCCTGCAGTACAGGCTCTTAAAAACTAGGCTGTCTCAAAACCTGGTAACGGACTTGTTTGCTTTTTATATCAAGAAGGTTGGAAAAGCACCAAATTCTGTGTGTGGATGTGCCCAGGCAGACCTTGAGGGGTTTGTGCTGTGAGACTCAAAGTTCTTATGAGATTGTCTGGAACACTGAGAAAACATGTTGGATCACAGTGAGGACAGAGAGGAAGAACAGCTGAGGGCCAGGCACCAGTATTGGCGGTGGCAATGCCTTTGGCCACAGAGAGCGGCAACGATCTACACTGTAAGTAAGGGGGCAGTGCTCCTTTATAGACACGTTCATAACCTGGAAGCTTATGAATAGGCAACTGGTAATATACAGGGAACAACACATACCTACCTCACCTCTGGTCATTGGCATACTTAACTCTTAGAATGCTTTGATTCGCAATAGTATCTGAGAGAGGTACCAGGAGTTTCTTTAGCTACTTTAATGTGTTTAGTTCTTTCATAAAGGGAAATACACATAACATGCAGGATCCACATTCAGCATTCCTCTGCAGCAGTTCTTCGACTGGGTCCACAAAGCTTCTGGGATCTGCAAATTCCTTAAAAATGGCGAAGTCCTGCAGTATGTAGAGCTTTCATGGGATGCTCAAAGGGGTGTCTGACCCCACCCCCTAACAAAGAAAAAGTGAATAACTCTTGTATAGAGGGAGAAGAAATGCAGAGTAAATCTGTAAGCCCCAGGTACAAATACTTCAGACTACACAGAGCTCTACAGGAAGCCAGAAGCACTTGGTGAATGCACAGAGTCACAGCAGCTTACAGGTATGTTCTCTTTTCTAGTGGTGCTGGGGATCGAACCCAGGGCCTCATACATGTTAGGCAAATGCTCTGCCACAGAGCCACATCCCCAGCCCCCTTGGACATGTTTCTTAAAATAGGCTTTTTTACCTTCTTTTACTTGATCCAAGTATTTCTTTATGTCTTCTGCTCTATCCATGTAGTGAGTAATTTTTTCTCTGAGATAACATCTCTTAGCATGATCTTGGGTGCCTATAAAATTTAAAAACAATCATACTCTCAAGTTTCAAAATAGTTTTTCTATTTAGTTCAAGCCTTGTTTCTGGTTTCCCATGAATTTTCTATCTTTTTAGCACAGTTTGCCTCAGTCCTAAAATACACAGATGCCAAGCTCACATTTTGCTGAGACAGCTGTCATTTCTAAGCCAAGCATATGAAGCACGTTTGTTTAGGAATGGGGGCGCTGACTCTGTTGCCTCCGGGGCACCAAGTCTGGTAGGGTGAGAAAGGTCTACCACACGTCAAACTCTACAAAAGGGTTGAGGATGAACAGTGGTTAACAACAAAGGGCCAAGAGTCAGACTGCTTCATTTAAAACCTGCTTTTCCACTTGCTGCTGAGTGAGTTTGGCCAATTATTCAACCTCTTTGTATCTTCAACTTTAACATCCAAAAAAGCCATAGCACCTTAGAGTGGCGGAGAGGTCCATAAAAGTGCCTGCCTGGTATGTCGGAAATAATAAATGTTGATTGTCAACACCATTATCATCCACGTAATTCTTCCCATACGCCTCATCAGAGCTCCTTCAGAGCCACACTGCAGTACCCTCTCTCGTAACCTCTGCTGTTACTTTGCTGGTGCCCTAAACATGTTCTACTTTTTCTCCCCTTTCCTGCCAAAACAAAACCCAAGATCCACCTTCCCTCAACCTTGCTACGCTTTTAAATTTTTCACAAAGTATGATTTTCTCTTTTATGTTGACTGACATTGTTCTTAGATGTCCACTCGATTTCACTACTTGCCATTTGGGCTTTAGAATTGAAAAATTTGTCAAGGACCTTAAAACTAAGCTTACCAATGACTACACTAAACCACACTGAACTACTTTCTTTGGTAAAATAGCACAATTTTAGCTGAATTTCTTTTCTTTTTAAAACAAAATATAGGGCTGGGGATATAGCTCAGTGGAATAAGCGCCTGCCTAGCAAGCGCGGGGTCCTGAGTTCGATCCCCAGTACCGCAAAAAAAAAAATAAATAAATAAAATAAAATAAAAAATAACTAAAACAAAATATGAACAGTAGCTTCACTGGGACAAGGAACAAGGTATTGGCAGCAGGGCAGGGACATGCTACTTTGTACCACTCTTTAATAGTGACTTTTTTTTCCTGGTACTGGGAATCGAACTCAGGACCTTGCGCTTACCAGGCAGGCTCTGTGCCACTGAGCTATGTCCCAGTCCAACAGTGACATTTTCTAACCATGTACATGTGTTGTTTAGTTTCTTAAAACCACAACTGAGGTTTTTTTCAAAGAACTTAAATTCCAAATTAATAATGTCTACATGTAAATGTTCTTGCTCAGCATCAGCTCCAATATATGAACAGCAAATATTCAACAGCAGTACAAGTTAGCACAAAAAACACACACACAAAAACACAAAGTGAGGCACTTTGTCCAAGGACAATGTTTAGAGACACTGTAAATGTGCTCCTCTCCTGTTGCTGTCTTCTACCCACCATTAATTGCTCTTCTCTGCGAAGCCGCCCTGCCTTGGAGCCAGCTGACTATGTGACTATGGACTGAACCTTCTATAAACTGAGAACTAAGTAAAACTTTCCTCCTTAAAAAAAAAAAAAAAAAGAAAAAGAAAGCAAGACTGTAAATGAGGTCATTGTGTTTTCTGCCATTCTGGCTCAGGGCTCTGCTGGTCTCTGCTCACACTTTACAATGGTCTCTCTCTATCCTAAATAAGGAAACCACATGATCTGACTGACAGCGACTGTTCCTTCAACTGACAGAAACTTCAGTCAGTAACATCCCAAGCAACTACTTAGGATTGCCAAATGGCACTGCTTTGGAATTTCCTGCGCAGATGGGTTTTACGTAACTGGCTTCCCGGTGACACATTTAAACCACAGCTCACTTTACCTTTACTACGATGAAAACCATTGCTGTGGTACAACAATCTGACTTGAAGCCCTGAGTTTTAAAAGCTGGTCTAATCAGAACTTGCTTTTTGGTTACTGAAAATCAAAAGCAAGGACACAGCAGGCTAGCAGAGCAGGTGAGGGTGAGATGATGATACCTTGGAAGTCAATGACCCACCCACAGGTTAATTTAAATGGGAAAAAGCAACATAGCTTTCCATGGGTGGTAATTCTGTGCTAAGCATGAATTTGTGAGTGTCTGCTATTAACCAGAAAACCTGTCTTCATATGTGAAGGCTTTAAGATAGTAATTTTGGCACTGACCACAAGGCTGGTCTTGTGGCAGAACAGGAATATCCCCTGGTCTGCAGTTTCCAGCACCCACCCTGCCAGAGAGACCAGCAGAGGGCTCTAGTGGCCCGTCTGCTGCAGAGGAGACACACTGCCAGCTACAGGCCTTCTCGCCAGCTGTCTTCCTTTAAGGCCCACGATTTCAGATCCCTTTCCTTTCCTTCCTTGCCCTTCTCTTGCTTTTTCTCCTCACCTCCTCCTCCTTTGCCAGGCATATGTGTCTCTCCAGAGTGACATCAGCACACCTTCCTGACTGACCAAAGAGTCCTTGATCTCCCAAGCACAGCTCCCCTCAAAGCACGAAGATAGCCTGGTCTGATCCCATGATCAATGTCTGCCCACCGAAGTTGGCACTGAACAGGCTGCCTCGCCACAGGCTCCTCATTTCCTATCTCCTGCTCCATGGGGCTCCCCATGCAGACACAGACATCCTCAGAGTCTTCCCTTCCGTTGTCATTTTCAGGATGCTCTTCGGCTTGTCCAGGTCCACCTTAGAGAAGTCAACAGGCGCTGAGGGTCTCTTTCTCCTGTGTCACCATCTTTGTCCCCCTGTTCCAGGAGTGTGTCAATAACACTGTAGTCACCAATGTCCTCCTCCTCCCGCAGAGGCGGGGTAGCCTGGCTGGGCATCCAGGTCAGAGGCACGAAGCAGGAGCAGGGCAGCACACACCCACCTGCAGGCCACCATCTTCACTATGAAGCTTTCTTCTTTCTGATTTCTGAGGTTCTACTTTTTACTCCAAAGCTTCTATCGAACATCATCTCTCCCATTCTCCCTCCATTTAACCTCTTCTTGTTTAAATCTGCACGGCACTTATCTCTCCTGACACTTATTCCTCGTATCAGAATTAATTGCATTTTGGGTCTTGTCTCTGTAACCTCCCTGGCACTTGAGATTGTCCTGCTTCTGATCCCTTACAGGCGTCTTCCACCTGACCAGCACCTTCCTGGCTCTGTTTTTGGGACCTGATACACCAGTCATTGGGGCCTTTTGCTCTAGTTGTGGCTTGACCACCGGCCAGTGGCAGAGCTACCTTTCTACACGATAGCATCCGAATACCATCAACTCCTGCTGTATAGAACAACTTAAAGAATGAAACAACAAAGTCATCCGTTTGTTTTCGCTTTCTCAAGGTTCTAGGGATAACTCTAGGGCCTCAGGCATGTCAGACAAGCACTCTACCACAGAATTATGTACCCAGTCTCAACTTTGGTTTTGTTTTTCCAACTTTGTTTTTTTTTGGGGGGGGGATTGCTTAAATAAAATTAAATTACAAGCATCACAATATTTCTTTTCAAAAACAGTTCAGTTCTGCATCTCTAAAAATTAAGGATAGTTTTTTTGGGGGAAAATTGCCTATTAATTTTAATATTACCCACTGTACATTCAGACTTTCCTAAAACAACGTCTTAACTATCAAGGCTTATATATTGCATATGGTTAAGTCTGAACCTTTAAAATTTCTGTAAGTAGACCTTCCCCTTGCATAATGACATCAATCTATTACAGATATTTAAAAGAAACCAGCCCAGCTATCCTGTAAAGTATCCCACCCTCGGCTGGGACCGCCTCCTGGCGGTGTGAAAGAAGCATCTTGTTTCACAGCACCTTATAAACAAGGTAAACCAACTCCTTTTCCTCTGGTCTTTCCCTGCAAGGCTCACCGCTCACCTTTGCGAACCTGCAGGAGCAGATCAATCCCCTCTTGGTAACACACTAGAGCCTGCTGGTACCTGGATTCCGAATCTAGTTCCACCGCTCGGCTCAGCACAGTGATTGCAGTTTTGCAATCGGGATCCTGCCCCACCTGGGACTTAGCCATAACTGCAGCAACTCCCCTCCACCTTCGCCCAGCTAAAGCCGACCCCTCACGCGCGTAGAGCACTTCCAGGAAATGGTCACGTGGTACGCTTGCGCCTGCGCTCTCCTCCCGGTATCCTTGAGTGAGACTGTAGCTGGAACTGAAGTGACCCTCTCGGAACTAAAACGTCGCGCGCGGTGCGACGGCAGGGTTTGAGTGTTGCACTTAGTGGGACTTTCTCTTCTCAGTTTCCGCTCTGACTGGACATTTAGCGGGCGCTGGTGAGTGGAAATGAGTTGCTGAAAGTATTGCATTTTCCTTCAAGAGGCTGTGTGTCTGGTTTCCCTCCGCCTCATGCTGATAGGTTTGTCCTATTCCATTTTAAGTTGGTCACACCTAGCTAAATGGGTCCGTGTTCCAGTCCATCTCTGACTCCCGAAACGCCATCGAGCCATCTGGCATCCTTTTCTAGGACTTCCGGGCTGCTTTCTTGAAGCTCTAGACGGAGTCGCGAGTTCCGGGCGGCTTCGGAGTGGGAATTCTTGTGAAGTTTTAAATCCTGGTCTGTGTTTCTGCTTTATTCGTAACCGAGGGCTTCCACTGGGGGTCAGTGTAACAGTTTTGTTTAATGAAGGCAAAATAGTCCTGTTTTAAAATTGCTGCCTTTTAGGACGAAATTTTTGAAGCTGTCAGCACAAATGTTTGACCTCTGTGCTACAAAACAAAAACAAAGTAACTTTATTGTCACAGCTTCTGATAGCTGTGCATTTACAAAAAAATGATTTTTGCAAACATGTTTTGATCACCACCTACCCAAGGTTGCTTCTGCCTTTTTGGCCAAGAGGTAGTTTATAGGACTGTCTAGTTCCTTTTAGATGCTAGGAGTTCCGAGAAGGGAGACACATTTCATGCCCTCCCAGATCTCGGGGGTTTTTTTTGGCAAGGGTAGTTTTATGTTCTGCATTTGTGTACTGATTCCCTCTCCCTTGTATAACTAAATGCGTGTTTCTTTTAGAAGGGATCACTTTTTAAAAGAACCTTTAGATGCATGGTCCCTGTGGAGTAAAAGAGTAAAAAACATCAGATATAAAATTACCCTTACAGTCTACTGTACAGGGATATGTTAATATTTTTTGACAGCCTTTCAGGGTTGCATATGCATACATATTAAGGGCTTTTTTTTTTTTAACTGGGAATAGAACTCACAACCATACACTTGCCAGGCAGTCACTGTGCCTCTGCCCTATATCCCCGGTCCTCCCTGGGCATTTTAAAAAATAAGTACTTTCCTGTTTTTATAGCTTTGCTAGGGAAGAGTTACTGCTTCAAGGTCCAAGAGTTTCATGGGTATTAAAAATAAGCTCTACTAGGATAAAATGTTGGGGCTGAGGATGCAGCACAGTGGTAGAGGGCTTAAATAATAGGTCTGAGGATCAGGTTCAGTCCTCTGTGCTACAAAACAAAAACAAAATAACTTTATTGTCACAGCTTCTGATAGCTGTGCATTAAACTTCATTGAGGAAGAATACATTCAGTGTCTGCTATGGTGAAGGTGCTACTTTAGGAAGATAATTAGGATACATCTGTTAATATACCAGGTCAAAAACAACCCAAAGTTTAAATCCTTTTCCCATGAAACTGACATGATTTAAGTGGAGACAAACGGGCAAGTTAGTTTACAAGATGGTAAGTGCTGTTGGAGAAGAAATAAAATAAGAGGTTGAGAGTGCTAATAATTGCATGTCAGAATGTTAAATAATGTAATCAGGGCAGACTTCGTTAAGATGAGGTTTGAGACAAAGACTGGAACACATAAAAGGATTAGTCGTGTCAGGATTGTTCCACCAATTGCAGGGAGCTTCTGCTTGGCTGGTGTCAGGCCAAGCAAGGGATCAACTTGTCTAGTGAAGTCCTAGATTTCCAGGATGGGGAGACAGGGGCGGAAGGGCAAAGGCTGGCAAATGGTGTGCAGAGGAATGGGGTGTGGGGGTTAAGGACTTGCTTTTAGCGTGATTAAATGAAGAGGTACTGCAGGCTTTCAAAAAATATTAGCAGTCTAGAAGATTTGTGAAGATAGTATAGTGTTCCTGCATATGCTGCACCCACTGTCCCATTGTGATAATGTCACATATTAGTATGATATTTGTTAGAATGGATAAACTAATACTGGTACATTATTGACTAAAGTCCATACTTATTTTTTCAGATTTCCTTAGTTTTTGCCAGGAAGCCACGTGACACTTAATGATCATTATCCTATTCCTCTTGCCTAGTTTCTCAGTCTTTTTTTATGGCCATGACAGTTTTAAAGCAGTTGGGTATTTAAGGGGGTATTGGTCAAGTATTTTGCACAGTGGCCCTCACTGGACGTTTTCTCTTACAGTGGGATTAGGGGTTCAAGGGCAAAATACCAGAGGTAGCGTGCCGTTCTGCTGTCATGTGTCCGTACTATCAGCTTGACGTCTGTCCTTGTTGATGTTACCCCTGATCACCTGGGCAAGGTAGTGTGTGTCCCCTTTCTCCTCTGTACCACCCCCGCTCCTTTTTTGGGCAGGGTCTTGCTATGTAGCCCAAGCTGGCCTTAAACTCATGACAGTCCTGCCTCAGCCTCCCCAGTGCTGGGATTACAGTTTGTGCCACCACACCTGCCTTGTTTTGTCCTTTATCTCTGTTACACTCTTTGGGGACAAGTCGTTGACCTCAGTTCACACTGAAGAGATGCGTAGTTTTGCTCCACTGCCTTGAGGGGAGAGTATCTACGTAAATTATTAACAGTTCTTCTGTACAGATTTGTTTATTTCTCATTTATTTATCCACTTTTGGACTTAGGGCTATGTGTATTTTGGTTCAGGTTGTAAGCCAGTGGTTTGCTAACTTTTCTTTCTTAAAGTTTTCTAGCTCTGGCCATTGGGTGCTCTCAGTTGGCCCCTGTGCCCCTGTCACATACCCCTGTCATTCTGCTTTCTAGCATAGTCGCTTTCCGGCACTGCTGGAGGCTGCAGACACTACCAGTGTCTCCCTTTTATCTGAGAAGGCTCTTAGCAAGGCCTGGGCCTGAGTGTGCTCCTTGCTATGTATAGTACTAGGTGCTATCGATTTTATTTTATTTTTTGGTGTCAGGAGTCGAATTCAGGACCCTGCACTTGCCAGGTAGGTGCTTGTGCTGCTGAGCTGTATCCCCGGACCCTAGGTGCTATTGATTTTAGGTCCTCAGCTGATACAGATGACCCTCGTGTGCATGCATATCTGGAAGGATTTCCATACCCATAGTGTCTCACCTAAACATGAGTTCTGACCTCAGCAGTGAGAAACCTGGCTCTTTGGAGGGTTTTGAACAAAGCGATGATTTTTTTTTGGAGACAAAAGTTTTGCTGTGTAGCTCAGGGTAGTTTTGAACTCAATATGTAGCCCAGGCTGGCCTTGAACTCATGGTGATCTCCTGCCTCAGCCTTCCGTGTGCTGGAATTATGAGTGATGACATTTAATGAGCTGACTTGTTTCTGTTATGGGAAAAAAACATTAGAGGGCTTGAAATGGAAAGCAGGGCCAGTTTGGAGGATTTTGTTGAAATCTAAGCGATGAGAGAAAGATTTAACAGGGGCTGGGGATATAGCTCAGTGGAATAAGTGCCTGCCTAGCAAGCGCAGGGTCCTGAGTTCGATCCCCAGTACCGCCAAAAAAAAAAAAAAAAAGAAAAAAAGAAATGAGAAAGATTTAACATAAAGTGTGAAGCCGAATGTGTCAGATGAGTTTATAATGCTTACCTTGCAAGGAAAAAGTATGGTGAAGTGATTTAGCATTAAATTGGTTCAGCTGGGCATGGTGGCTCACACCATAATCCCAGCACTGGAGAGACTGAGGTAGGAGGATTGCTGTGCACTCAAAGCCAGTGTGGACTACATAGTGAGAACCTGTCTCCAAAACCAGCCAAAAAAAAAGAAAAATGAAAAGTGACTCAGTTGCTGAGAAATGTTTCTGAACTCTGGCTCTTTACAGGGGATAGTTTGCATTTATTCCTACAACTGCGTTGCTGTGTTCACATTACATGAAGGACTTGTATAGCTTGAGTAAGCTAGAATCTGGTGGATGCTGAAATAATAAAGCACTTACCCTGTTTTACTATATTTGAGTGTTCTTAATTTTGTAATCTAATACTATTATTATAATGACTGTCAGTGACAGCTTTTTGAGTGCCATATATTGCTTCATGTATTCTGTAGAATAACTTATTTGCAAGGTAAGTATTATTTTCTTTCTTTTCTAGGAGGAAATACTGAAATATGTGGATTAAGTTACCTGTCCAAGATAGACACAATTCATGAGCCCTGATCATTCTGCTTTCAGTATGTATCAGACTAATAGGCTACAATTTTTATTTTGTTTCGTTTTTATGAGACTGGGTCTCAGTTAGTAATCCAGGCTGGCCTTGAACTCACTATATAGCCCAGGCTGGCCTTGAACTTGGGGCAGTCCTCCTGCCTCAGCCCCCTCAGTGCTGGGATTAGAAGTGTGTGCCACCATGCGTGCTAATTGTTTTGTGTCTAGCTGAGTACACTTGACCCTTTTAGGTTACTGAAGCAATGCATATTGTTTAGAAGAGTTAAAAATGCAAATTTAAAAGGACTTCTCTTTGGAGAGAAAACTGTTGTGGTTTAGTAAAAATGCACCACACTAAGAATTAGGAGAATTGAGTTCCAGAGCACATGCTCCCTGGGTGGCTGGGTGCCTTTGGAAAAATGAGTGAATTTTCCAGGGTTCGTTTTCCTCATCCGTAAATTAAGAGTGCAGTCAGTTCTAACTACAGGAGTCGGGATTTCTTCAGTTATGTGTAGCTTTATTTTTCTTTGATTCTTTGAGAAATCATTCTTTATCTGCTGATGTTTAAGATGATAGTAAACTCCAGTTTCTCAGTTTTTGGGAATCAATCCAGGCTATAACTCATGAGAAGAAAATGCTATGTGGCTAATGTGGTTTTTTTTTCTATTGTGTTTGTACTGTATTTTTTACCTGTGTTTTCTTTCAAGAAGACTGAGCCAGGAAGATCATAAGTTTGAGATCAGCCTGGGCAGCTTAATGAGAACCTGTTTAAAAAAAAAAAAGGCTGGAGATGTAGCTCATTATAGAGGTCCTAGATTGAATCCCCACCACTAGATTAAGAAAAAAAGTTGCTTTTATACTGTAAAAGTCATCAAGGTTTGTTCCATTTTGTTTGCAGTACTAGGGATTAAGCCTAGATCCTTCTCAGTGAGTTATGTCCCCAACCATTTTTAAATTTTTTATTTTGAGACAGAGTCTTCCTGAGTCACTAAGTGATTCAGAGCTCAGACTGCTCAAATCTGTGATCCTCCTGCCTCAGCCTCCCAGAGTGTTGGGATTATAGGTCTGTGCCATGTGACCCATTTCCAAGATTTTATTGTTAAATTTCAATCGAGTTAATTTGCTGATTTATTTTGCAGCACTAGAGAAGGGGGAGAACCTGTCCATTTCCAAAACATTTCACCGGTGGATCTATTTTCTGCTTCTTGTCTTCCTGGTTTTTTTTTTTTTTTTTTTTTTTTGGTAGTACCGGGGATCAAACTGAGGACCTTCTACTTGTCAGGAAGGCACTTATTCCACTGAGCTATATCCCCAGCCCCTATTCTCTGCTTCTTACAGCCTCTGAAGACAGATAATTGCTACACTATGGCAGGGATTTTGCGCCTAGTGGTTCAGGGGTCCCATAGTAGGCTACAGGTGAGTGTTTCAAGAATTCTGTATTTTTACAATTTTTTTTCTCTGATCATAAAACATAAGGGAAATTCTTTTACAGATTCATTTCTTTATATATTAATTTTTTAATGCAGGGGTTAATTTTGTTTATAGTTCAGCTGCTGTTTCATCCCTAATAATTTAGAACTAGAGCTAGGCACGGTAGCATACACCAGTAGTCCCACAGTGCAAGCACTGATTGAACCTACAAGTTCAAGCCCAGCCTGGGCAACATGGCGACCTGCTGTCTCAAAACACAACAATTCTGAAGCATGGACCCTCTTTCCGGGAGCAGTACGTCCCGTCAGCAACATGCATGGCTACTGTTGATTTCCTAGGTCTGCCTTAATCCTGAAAGTTTTAGGACTTTTTTCTCATTAATTATGAAAATTGTATTTTTGTTTTGTGTTTTGAGACAGGTCTTGCTATGTAGTTCAGGCTGGCCTTGAACTTAGTCTGTAGCCTAGGCCAGCTTTGAACTTACAGTGATCCTCCTGCTTCAGTCTCCTGAGTGCTGGGATTACAGGTGTGCACTACCATGCCCAGCTAAAAATGGTACATTTCAATCACAAATTAGAAAAATACAGAGAAACAGAAAAAAGAGAATCTCCCAGAGACAACTGATGTTAAGTTTTCATGTATTTACTTCTATTCTTTATTTAGAGAGTGTAACAATGTCTTAGCATGATCTATACTTAAGGGCCAGGCTTTATACATAGATGTAGACAAACCTGTTGCTGACTGTCGGTGGTAATAATGTGTACCACATTATCTTAACTTCTCATGGATCCCAGGAAATCAATAGTATTCCCTTTCAGTTCTGAGAAGACTGACCTCTGAGAGGATAAATGTGTCCTGTCTCAGCTGTAAGCGGCAGAACCAGTGTGACCCAGTGTTTGCAGTGTATGAGACCGTGTTTTCCCTGTCACCTCCCCTCCTCTAGCTGTTGAAGCCATCTCCGCCATAGAGAGAAGGCTGAAGGGAGCAGGGAGTGACAGTGGCCCATCATGCAGAACTTTCCTGGGGCCAAAGGTTGGCAGGGAATTCCTGGATTGGAGGAATAGAGAGCAGGAACAAGAGGTAGGAATTAGGAGTGAGGCCTTGTTAGGACTAGGGAGAAAACTTGCTCAGGATTTCTTTTATATTGTTTTGTGAAGGTGAATTGTTACACATGGTCTAGAGCAAAAGGTGATAAACCATGGCTTCTAGGCCAAATCTAGCCTGCCCCTTAATTTTGTAAATAAAACTTTATTGAAACAGTCAGACTCATTCATTTGAAAAGCATGTGAGTTCTTTCACCCTAAATTGGCAGGGTCAAGTCTTAGCAGTAGGGAAGTACAGCTCAAAGCTGGACATATTTACTATCTGTTCTTTTATAGAAAAAGTTTTACCCAACTTCTGGTTTATATATTTATATACTTTTATCTTTATAATACATTAGTGGGTAGAAGAGATACCTTCATTCAGTCTGAGAGCTGAGATAAGCTTTTAACAACTGTAGGTTAGTTCAGAGCAGACTCTTCACAACTAAAGATTGATGGGTATGGATTTCTGCACTAGACAGGGTTCTAAAAGAACAATTTTTTCTTTATCTTATTTTAGACTGTGACAAAAGGTGTGGAATCTCTCATGGGTACAGATTGGATTCGTCACAAATTTACCAAATCAAGAATTCCAGATAAAGTAAGAATTTTTTTTTGTTATTGTTTTTTTAAAAAATTGTGTCTGAAAAGGTACCCACTTTGTAATACTGAAAGCTTTTATATTAAATTATATTTGGTGATGGTACAGCATTTAAAACACGGTAGAATTCATGGAAATAATATTAAAAAGAAAAGTATGTTCTGTTAACCTGTACCACTGGCCTGCCCACGAGTAGGTTTTTATTATTTCTGAGTCTATTTGTTCCTGCTTGTGGGTTTCCTGTGTGTGTTTTTATGTCACTGTCATTGTGGGAAAACCGTGGACCTTCCAGCCCAGGCTCCCTCAGGGACTCCTCACTATCAGGATCCACCATTGCTGCTTTGAATCTCTCAGCCTTTTCTGTTAGATTCTTGTGTGCCTGTCCTTCTTTTCTTTCTTTCTTTTTTTTTTTTTTTTTTGGTATTGGGGATTGAACTCAGGGCCTGTGCATGCTAGGCGAGCACTCTGCCACTGAGCTACACCTCCAGCCCCCTGTCCTTCTTTTAGAAAACATAGACTAAGCCCTGTATTGACTTCGGCTTTCATTTTGTTTTGTACTATTTGTTTGCTTTTTAATTAATAGACTATTTCATCAAGTAGTTTAGGTTTACAGAAAAATTGATTGGAAAGTGTGGAGACTTCCAGTATAATCTCTCCCCTCAACGTACAATTTTCCCTAACTTCTTATGCTGGTATGGTACAGTTGTTGAAACAACAGTGACATGTTATTATTAAAGGCCACAGTTTATGCAGGGTTCTCTCTTTGTATTGTATAGTTTGTGGATTTGGACAAATGCATAGCATCATATGTTCATATTACAGAATATTGCAGAATAGCTTCACTGCCCTGAGTATCACCTGTGCACTCCTCTGCTCCCTCCTAACTCTGAAGTCCTGGCAACCACTGACCTTTTAGTACTTCTTTAGTTTTACCTAATCCAAAATGTCATATAGTTGGAACCATGCAATGTATGATCTTCCATTGTATGAGAGACCATTCTCACACTGGTTTCTCTGAGTAGTGTTTATTTAGGGTTCTTTTATTTTTTTTTCCCTGACTTAATAATTTCTTTATTCCTATTGGTGAACAATATGCCACGGTGTAGATTTACACAATTTATCTGTGCATTCATCCACCAGCAGACCTCTTGAATGCTTTCAGTTCAAGGCGGTAATGAAGGTATACAAGTACTTGGATGTAAGTCTTTGGATAGATGTTTTCAACTCCTTAGATAGACACTGAGAAGCACAGTTGCTGAACTACAGGATAAAGACTATGTTTAGCGTGGTGAAGGCTGAGTTTTTGTGGGGCAAGACCCCTCCTTTCCTTCCTCCTTTTTTTCCTCTCTCCTTTTCTTCCTTCCTTCCTCTTCATTTGTTATTGTGGCAAAATACACAGAACAAAATGTATCATCTTTTTTTGGTCTTTTTGAGGCAGGGTCTTGCTATGCAGTTCAGGCCAGCCTTGAGCTCACTTGGTAGCCCAGGCTGGCCTTGAACTTACAATGATCCTCCTGCCTCAGCTTCCTGAGTGCTGGGATTACAGGTGTGTACCACCACACCCGGCTCAAAATGTATCATTTTAACCCTTTTAGATTTTGGAGTTTTTCAAATTTTGGGATATTTAACTTTTAACAACTGAGCACCCCAATCTGAAAGTCTGAAGTCTGCACTTCGTGAAGGTGCTGGACTTTCTGCTTTCACATGGAGGGTTCTCTGCCTACACTGCCAGCACATTCTTTGGACATGTGTGTTCTTCAGTGTCTGGTTGCTTCTGCTTTGTTCTACCAATTAAAAAACAAAGCAAAGCAAACCCTTGGCCACGTGATATTTCCGTAGAGCGTGAAATTTTATTTATTTATTTATTTTTGGTCCTGGGAATCGAACTCAGGACCTGGCGCTTGCCAGGCAGGCGCTTATGCCACTGAGCTATATCCCCCACCTCGAGTATGAAATTTTAAATCTGCTTATCTGAATTATCAGACTAGGGTGGTAGAAATGTTCAGTTTGAAGTTGGGAATTTATATATATATATATATATATATATATATATATATATAGTAGGAATGAGATAATTATGGGGTTTGTACACGAGTGTGTGTGTGTGTGTGTGTGTGAGAAAGAGAAATGAGATACAAAAGAAAATTTTTTAAAAATGTGAGATGCATTGAAACTGTAAATTGAAAATTTATTATTTCTTTTTTTTTTTTTTTTTGCGGTACTGGGGATCAAACTCAGGACCCTGCGCTTGCTAGGCAAGCGCTTATTCCACTGAGCTATATCCCCAGCCCGAAAATTTATTATTTCTAATTCTTCCCCTTTAGGTGTTTCAGCCCTCCCCTGAAGATCATGAAAAATACGGTGGGGACCCACAGCACCCGCACAAACTGCACATCGTCACCAGAATAAGAAGTACAATTAAACGTCCATATTGGGAAAAAGATACAATAAAGATGCTTGGATTAGAAAAAGTATGCAACTACTTTAGTCCTTTTCAGTGTTGTTTAAGTTCACTTTAAATTGTCTACTGTTTAAATTTTGAAATTCACATCTCCTGTGTTGAAATGTACTACTCAGTGGAACTTACTTGTAACCCTAAGTTTGATCCGGGTGGCAAAGCCTGCAGTAACACCTCACACAGAACCGTGTGACTCCTAAGCACGGCGTTGTTTCCTTTGTTCACAGGCCCATACTCCTCAAGTTCACAAGAACATCCCTTCAGTGAACGCGAAACTCAAAGTGGTTAAACATCTGATAAGGTTTGTTGTTTATTATCTCAGCAGTTTGGAAAAGGAATGTGTTCCTTAGCATAATTCTAAATACATTTTCTTATGTCACAGAATCCAGCCCCTGAAGCTGCCACAAGGACTTCCCACAGAAGAGGACATGGCTAACACGTGCCTCAAGAGCACTGGGGAGTTAGTAGTGCAGTGGCATCTAAAGCCCGTGGACACCCATGATCATAGCACTCAGGGGGCAGAGGCAGGAGGATCCTTGGAAGTGCAAGGCCAGGCCCAGACTACATAGTTCAAGATCACCCTAAATTATAAAGCAAGACCTTGACTCAAAAACATCCCCAATGGAGCAGGAAACAAGTTCTGTGCCACAGAACTTTATATTTTAAAAACTGCAAATTATGTTTATTTAAAGTTGATGAGAAGCTGGGCATGGTGGCACAGGCCTATAATGCCAGCAGTTAGGATGCTGAAGTAGGAGGATCACTATGAGTTTGAGGACAGTCTACACTACATAGTGAAACCTTGTCTCAAAAAAAAAAACAAAAAACGCTAAAAAGTAAAGTTGGTGAGAAAATGTTTTCATTAAAACATGTTTTCAGTCTCAGTCATTTTTACTGACAAACCTGCAGTGAGCTCTTCCTGACTATTTAGACGTGGAGATCTGGGTTATTACTTAATTTGGTGCTCTCTCCTTTTCCTCTAACTCAGGATGGGTAAGAATGGCGTTGTTTGAACATCTAGATTTAAGTGCACTGATACCTCAGCAGTTGTCATCAACTGGCCTTAGAAGTTGTTTTCTCATGTAGGTGAATCCCACACACTTGGAGCGACTCGGTCCATTTTCTGTTGCTGTAGGAAAATACCTCAGCCTGCCTAGGTTATCAGGAAAAGGGGTTACTCTGGGTCACTGTCGGGACACTCTCGAGCTCGTGCTTGGGCACTCACGTTCAGTGGGGTTCCCTGTGTGTGTGGCTGGCGGATCTGTCCTGAGTGCTGTCCTGTACCTCGAGCTTGGGCAGGAATGGTGGGTGCTGGGAGGGACCACGGTGAGACAGAGCCAGAGAGCTGGGAGGGAGCCCCTGCGCAGTACCGCAGTCCTTTCCCGGGGCCCCATCAGTACCCAGAACAAACCTGTGTGCACCCTAGCGGGCCCTTTGACCTCTGGACTGTGTTGGGGAAATGCAGGGCTGACGCCATAGGCGGGCCCTTCGGGAGCTTGCGTCAGTTCTGTGCCTCCGGAGGTGGGAGATGCAGGGTGCGGCTGGGCGCCAGTCTGCCTCGCTGTCTGTAAATGCAGGTGCAGACACAGCCTTACTCCATCCCTAAACGTAACACCAAATTAACATTTGTTTTATAAATATAAATCTAATTTGGCCCATGCTTTATTATTGCCTGCTGCCTGGACAAAACATACTCGGCTCTTAAGTTTTTATCCTCGTGGAACGAGTGTGAAACAAGTCATTTTAGCAGTGACTTGAAAGCAGATTGCCATTGTTTTGAACTCAAAGTGGGTTTCAAGCGCAGATGGCAACAGTGGAGCTCGCTGTGTAGAAGAAGAAAAAGGAGGAAGAAGCCTTAGGGAGAATGACTTTATTTCCGGTTCCTCTTTTGGTGGTGAGAAGACTTAGGAGAGTCGGCAGGATAGGGGCCTGCCGCAGCTCCCTGAGGAGGCTGCGGGCGGAGCCTCTGCCGCTTCCCTGCTTCTCTGTCCCTGGCACAGTTCCCCTCCGACGGCACCTGCCTCGGCGCACTCCCTGTTGTCCCAGGCTCCTACCACAGGCCTTGATATTTGTGGCAGAAGCACCACCTAAGACCTGGCATAGGCTAGTGCGTGAAGTAAATCCCCTCACTCAGCTGAAAGGGAAATTACAGCATTAATTCAGCAGCCGGTGGTTATCCAGCGTGTGTTTGGCCTAGAGGAGTTGAGAGGCCATAGTGAGGCAGCAGATCAGCATGTGATCTGCAAACTGGTCAGTGAGCGTGATCTGTCAGTTCCAGGGCGCGTGCGCAGAAAGCGCTATCTTCAGTTCTCGGGAGAATTCGAGCAGGTGTTTGACCAGATGGTCCCCTGATGGCAGCCCCAGAAGTGGGGCTCAGGAAAAGTGGCAGCGGCCCCTGAGCTCTTGGCCACTGCTCTGTCTTCCACAGGGGTCCCTCACCCTACAGAGTAAATTCTTTTCCAACTTTTAATTGACCTACAGTTGCACACTCGGCAGAGCAGATTTCCTTTCCTATCTTTAATAAATGTAAAACCTCGCCACCTTCAGCCCCTGTCTAGTTCTTTGTCCGAGATATAAAGAACCTAGAAAATGCCTCTAGAAGGCATCCCCCGCACCTCAGAACCTGGTTAACAAAAGGACAGTAACTTCTGTGTGCTCAGTGTAGTTGGGGAGAAACCTGTATGCCACACCATAACGTTCCTCCTGTGCAGGTGAACACACGAAAATAGAAGCAGTTGCTGCGGATTTTGCGCTGTTCTCTAATATGCTAATATGAATATTGTTTAAATCAGTGGAAAGGACATCGGCTAATGAAGTATAGGAAAATAATTTTAAGCTCAACAGCCCCCACCTAGAGGACAAGATCTATGTGTTAAGTTGAACAGCAAAAAACAAAATTATAAGAAGGAAGAAAACCATTAGAAGATATGCGCACACCCCGGTGCATTTGTCTTTTTTTTTTTTTTTTTTTTGAGACGTCTTCCTACACAGTCCAGGCTCTCCTTGAATTCCTGATGCTCCTGCCCCAGCCTCCTGAGTGCTGGGATTGTAGGCATACCGCCATCCATGTACCACCAGGCCTGGCCAGTGCTTTCATTTCCTATTGCTGCAAAGCAAGTAATCACAGGCTTGGTTGATTAAATCAGACAGGTGTATCCGGAGGGGTTAAATGACGAAAGTCAGTGAAATGCAGGTGTTTGCTGAAACGACCTTGGCTGCTGCCTTTCTGCAGAGACGCTGTTTCCCCGGGAGAGAAATGTTATGTACAGTCAGCCTTGAGTGTACTGTGAGCGCGTCCTTGGTTTCAGCCAGCCCCAAGACACTGCTCTGAGACACGCAGCCTATTGGCACTGAGCCACTTTTGTCTGAACACACACAGTACTTAGGAAACTCACAAATGGGGGACAGTGTTGGCATTTTCTCTTCCCTACGGAAGGCTCCCTCTCATGCAAGCACCTCCATTGTGGACGCTGTCTCCTGCCCTGGGCGGAAGTGTGCTCTTGGCCTATGCTCTGATGTACATTTATGGTAAACTTACTTTCGTGCATATAAAATCACAATGTGCCTCTTGTCTGTTGTGCAGATCTGAACCTCGACTTTCTGTGACCACATACATGTGGCTCCTTGCTGTTACAATGTATTACCCTGGTTTCTGCAAGGCCTTAGTGCAGGCAGTTAGCTAGGTTGTCTGTTTAGGGTCTCACAAGCCTGCAAAAGGCCTCTGCCAAGGGTGGGTTCTCTCCAGAGCCTTGACTGGGAAATGACGTGCTTCCAAACTCCAAGGTGTTTGGTGGAATTCATTTCCTCGTAGCTATAAGACTGATGTCAAATTCCTTCTTTAAAGCCACTACTGAAGCAGGGCACAGTGGCCTATGGCTTCAATCCCAGGACCCTGGGAGGCTGAGCAGGAGGAACACAAGTTCAAGGCTAGCTTGGGCAACTTGGCAGGATCCTATCTCAGATTTTAAAGGTGGGAGGGGGACACTCAGGATGTAGCTCAGTATGAGGGCCCTAAATTCAACCCCCAGTACCATAGAAAAGCCTAACCCTCCCTCAAAAAAAAAACAAAAAACAACCAGCACTAGAGAGAGACTCTAACAAGGTGGGTGGGCACTATTAAGTAACTACACGAATACGGGGGCATATGTTCCATCCCCTTTGCTGCATTTCCTTTGCAAGGAGCAAATCACAGGCCCTGCGCCCCCTGAAGAAGAGGGGAATTGCGTGAGTATGACTCCCAGGAGCGGGGATCATGGGACCTCCCTCAGTCTACGGGACAAGCCCACAAGGCCACCCCGGGGCTCATCCCAGGGGCTTCGGCATTGCTAAGGTCTCTCCAGATACTGTTTCTTCCTCCCGTACTGTCTACCATCTCAGAACCTTCTAAGGACATGTTCCCCAGTCCTGACTTTGTATCTCTGAGGATCGCTTTGTTTGGTCTTGTCTGCTCTGGTTTATCTGGCCTCTGATTGCTGACCAGTGGCCTTGGTCAAACTCAGGGGATCACCAAGTTACCCACCCACTCTCCCTACGGAGCTCCACAATTCTCTTAGGGTCTGCACGGTATAATCATTGCCCCTTTTGGGCCAAACACTTGTTTATCTCTGCTCATTAGTGGTGCTAACTAGACTGCTTTGCCAAGGGCAGTCTGGAGTTAGGGGACCATTTCAGGGAGCTCTGGACATAAAGATTGTTTCTCTGAGAGGTACCTTAGGGTAGAAAAACCAAACTCCTATCATTGCGTTGTTTTTCTAAAAGCGATACTGTTACAGGCAGCTGAGTTAGTTAAAAATATTATAGGCAGTCAGATAGGGCTGCGCCCTGGAAGGAGCCAGCACAAAAGATAAGACACCTGTGGGCCAGACCTCAAGGCAAGGGGGGCTAACCAGGTGCAGCCACATACCCCCTGAATGTAAATGTCAGAAATTGATAAAAGTAACAACCACCTTCAAAGAGCCAGGAAGTCACTGGCCTGACCTCCCACAGAAAAAGCCCAGCTCCGCATTCATGCCTGCTTGCTATGTAACTCGCTTCCCCATTTGATCTCAGTCCACTCAGTCTTACCTGGACAATTATGCCTGTAATCTTATTGGTGGACCATAGTGTTGTCCATTTCCCCTACCTTGGACCCGCCTCACCTCATGGTTTTTCCTTATAAAGTCCCTGAAAAAGACAGAGTTGGGGGTAACCCACTCGGGCCCCCCTTCTATCCCTCTCTTGGATAGAAACTTTCTTTCTCTCAATAAATATATTCTGCTCTTAACCTCCATTGTTCCTAAAATTCATTCTTCAGTTTTAGAGAACACGAACTCATCTGATATCAGTCAGGTTGGGATATTTATTTTCCTGTATCAATACCATTTGTCAAACATAGATGAGATCCCTACTTCCCTTCCCATGTTTGAGAATTAGTAAGTACAGGCTTTTTGACTTCACAGCATTATAACATTCTCAAGGCTGCAGGTTATTGCCTGACAACCTGTCATTTATTCCCTTTGCGTACAGATATTTATCAAAATCGTGTATTTGTCAAAGTCTGGACAGCAGTCAGCTACAAAACACTGGTCACTGAATATTTTACCCTGTTTTTAGGGGAGCAATCAGTAAACTGAAAATGCCTTTGGATATGATTTGCACTTCACCATTGCTAAAATAAGAAATGAGAGCTTGTGGGGAAGAATGGCTGGACAACTTTTCATTTTTTCTGTTTTCCAGTTTTCTTGTTTGGAGAAAATAAAATTTGTTGATCATTTTAAAGCTAATATAAATAAAATTAATTTACTAGGTACAGAATTTATGGAGAAACAGAAACGTTTATAGGATAATAGATATGATTTTCTGCCTATGCATAAAATTGTACTTTCAGAGTATAAAATTGGCCTTATACATAATGCATTATGTATATTTAATTTAACATACTGATAAGTTACATTTTATTTATTATTTATTTACTTATTTTGGTTTGTTCTAGACAAGGTCTCCCTGTGGAGCCCAGGCTGACCTCAGACTCGCCATGATCTTCCCGCCTGAGCCTTCCGACATTTTAAAGCCCTAGACACAAGCTTTGCATTTACCAAATATATGTCCAGACCTAAACATACATGTAATGGTATATTAATAAGTTATTTAATCTGCACCTGAAGAATGGAAAGTAAAGTCCTGTGGACCTCTGCTTTCCCTGGAATCCCTTTGCTTCCCTAAAGCTCAGCAGAACGACTCAAGTAAAAAAGACAGCTGCCTCCTACGCAAGCCATGTGGGGCTGGCTTCTCCATATCTCAGCTTCCCTTGGGGCCTTATAGATGTCTACTAAAAGACAGTTAATTAAGAAGAGAATGAGAAAAGACGGGGAGACTCACAGGCCTGGTCTCAGCTGGGTGGAAATCCAAATAGCCTTTAACAAGGAGGCTAAAGCCAATGGTGACAGGAGAGGAAGAGGGAAACGAAAGAATGGAAATCTTTGGGTATTTATTAAGCAATGGGATGAATACACAAGACTCTGATGGGATTTTTAAAAAGGTTTTTAGATGAGTCGTAGTTATATTTTTTAGTAATTTTTTTATGAGTCTGTGTTTGCAGTGCATGATGATTACATTCGTTGTGGCCGGTTGGTACCTGTACATAACACATCCCCTTCTACTCCCCTTTCTCTACCTCCCTCAATATCTTGGTTCCCTCCCCTTAGATCTTTTGCAAAAATAAAGGTTTAAATATACCACTACTAAGGGATGTGTAGGCCAAAAACCCGCTGCTGGCTCCCCAACCACAGAGTCCCCCAAGAGTCAGCTTTCATGTTATGATTAACGTTTCCATTACTATAACAAATGCCCAAGATAAACCAACATATAGAGATAGAAGTTTTACTTTGCCTCACAGCTGTGGATATTTCAGTCCATGGGCCACCTGGCCCTGTTGCTTTTGGGCCCGTGGTGACCCGGCACATGGCGGCGGGGACTGTGTGCCGGAGCAAAGCTCTCATCCATGGTGGAGGGGCGGAGGAGACAGGAGAACAAACGAAGCCCGTGTGGCAGTGCGCGCCTCTGACCCTAGCCCCTGGGAGGCTGAGGCATGAGGGAAATAGCTACCATGGTACAAACCAAGCCCTTTGTCTTGTAACAGAAGATCCCACCCCACAGCCAGTATCCTTCAGTTTCTTAGTTGCCCAGGTAACAGTTCCTGTTCCAGTTCCAGTTGCTCTTGTCTCTTAGAAATGGCTGATCACTATGATGCACACTGTATAAACCTATCCCTAGTTGACAAGCCCTTCGGCCTCTGTACTTCCTGCTTGCTTATCTCATATAAGGCCTAGAACACCAGAGATCAGGGCCTGATATTCTAGGAAGGATCCCGGTCAGTGCCCATTGATGTGAATAAATCTGCCTCCAAATCCTGCGTGTTGCTTTGGTGCCTCTGCTTGCCACTGCAGTCTCACTAAATCAAAGAATGTAACCATGGACAGAAGTGAGGTTAAAGAGAAAGTGCTTATTGGAAATATAAGAAGAAAAATAGCTCCCAGTTGGGAGGGTTCCCGAATGGGTTGCCAGGGTGCTTCTTTTATCTGGGTTTTATATGGATAAGCAGGGATCAGGAACTTGGTTAATTATCCAGTGATCACCTATCACAGATGGACCTGTGAGCTTAGAGTAACCAACTGACTTGGCAATGTAGAGTCTAAAGAAAACGAGTTACTCAGCGGGCCAAGTTCAAAGGAAACCAGTTACTCTGCACTTCTAGGTTTCCAAAGTCCAGCCCCAAGGGAGGGAGGAGTTTTTAATTAACTTAAAGTGTTCTGCCTAATAATTTTTTTTTTTCCTGAGAGGGTTCTTATCTGACTCTTGATCCTTTTTCCTGTGTTAGCTTTTACATCTCGAAGCTTAGCTGGCTGTGTGGCTTAAGTTAGCTCTTAACTATTTTCCTTGTATCCAGCTGACTCTTATTGGCTGCCTACTTGTTAGCTAACTGGCCAAATTGCCTTTTACAGAAGGGTCACCATTACTTTGAGGCCTGCCTAGGTTACATAGTGAGAGCCTGTCTCAAAAACACCCAAACCAAACCAAACAAGTGAGCTGGGGCCCCAGTATCACCTTTAGGGCCACTACCCCAGTGTAGAGGTAGTGGAAGCCCCCCACCTGTCCCCACCTCAAGTTTCCACCACCTCCCAATATTGCCGACCTGGGCCCTTGGAGCATTTGAGATCAACCTATAGCAGTGCTCTCCTTCCCAGCTCAGAGAATGTAAAATGGCAGCAGAGGAAGTTTACAATGAGAAACTTGACCAGAGTCCCTGGGGCGTTAGTTACACAGATTCACTGAGATCTAGACTGACCAAAGGCCAGGAGTTCGTTCCTTGGCTCAGCCCCTCTCAGGAATCTAAAGCCTTATGTACACGAATGGTAAAACGGCCCACAATGCAAAACTGAGGTTCCAAGACTCCTTGGTATGGGAGCTCCATGCAACGGGGTACTAAAGACCATGCGTAAAGCCCTGTTACGGGCTATAGTGAAATTGAAAGAGCCTTACAATGTAAGGGTTGATAGGATTATGAAAGGTTTTATTTATTACTAATTTTTAGAGGTGTTTTGAGACAAGGTCTCAATATGTAGTTCAGGCTGAACTCACTATGTAGCCCAGGCTGGCCTTGAGCTCACTGTGATCCTCCTGCCTCACCTTCCTGAGTGCGGGACTGCAGGCATCTGCCCCCATGCCTGGGTTAAAAGGCTTCAGATCAGTGATGGGGAACCTTTTAGAGACTGAGTGCCCAAATTGCAACTGAAAACCCACTTATTTATTGCAAAGTGACAACACTGCAATTAAACCTGAACACTGAGGTCTTAATTTAGAAGAAACAACTCATATATTACCATCTTTTATTTTAAAAACCAATGCTCCCAACACCTTTGGATTGAAAGGTAGAAGTTTGCATTTGGTTTGCATACGGTTTTAGACAATTAATGTGACCTTTAGACCAATTAATGTTGTATGCATGCTGATGATTTCTCAAATTCTGGCGGGGCAACTTGGCTTGTGTGCCAAGAGAGGGCTCTGTGTGCCCGCTGCAGAATGCATGCTGTAGGTGTGCCATCACTGCTTTCAAGAAAGTGTCTCCTCACCCGAATGTCTGGCTCAGGAACATTTCCCCTATCTTATATTCTAAAGCCAAAAACTGTTAAAAGGGTCCAAATGGAGGCTCCAGGTAGGAACAGGGGTTAAGGTAACAGCTTCCAAGGAGAACCCAGGTGTGGTGGTGCATGCCTATAATCCCAGCACTCAGGAGGCTGAGGCAGGAGAATCACCACAATTTGAGGCCAGTCTGGGGTATATAATGAGTTCAAGACCAGTGTAAACTACATAGAGAAAGCCTGTCTCAAAAAAAAAAAGTTTGTAGGAGAATCAGTATATTTGAGTAGTCTTAATGTGAAATGGTTTTGTCTTTTTTACCTGACAATATTAAGGGAATAGACACTATGTTTGACTGAGAGGTCTTTCCTCCAGCTAGGATCGTGAAAAAGAAGTCAGCGGCACCTCACAGGACTTCGATCAGCATTGTTAAGTGCATTATTAGAAGTCATGGTGTCGAAGCTGATGCTTAGGCTGTGTTTTTCCTGTACACAGTGCTTCAGAGACTGAATGTATAGTTCTATTACGTCACAGGTCTCTGGGTATTGACGGCCAAGAGAAAGAAAAGATGCGCATATGAATCATACCTGAGTCCAGGCAGGGAAATGTGGTTTCGATTTCTCTTGCATTGAAAACTACAATCATTTGTCCTTGCTTCACCAGTGTCACTAATGCTTTAATATTATTTGTGACAGAAGTTTTTATTGACCTAGATTAATATCGTACATTACTCGCTGTGTACAGCTTCCTCCCTTTTGGTGCGGGAGGTACTGTCTGTGATTAATTTATTTTTATTTATTAGTACATGTTTGCAGTACATAATGTCTACATTCCTTGGGTGGAATTGGTGTCCGTAACAACGGAATTAACACAGCTTAATTCCTTTTCTCACCCCTTACCCCCTCATCTCATCTCCTTCCCACTTGAGAAAAAGCTCCCTGCTTCCACTTATCTTATTTAGTTTGCTCTTTATTTACAATTTGAGCTTCCCTTATAAAAGAAACTATTCAATATTCAAGCTTTGTGTCTGACTTCCTTCACTTAACATTGGTTAGCATGGTCTCAAGGTGCATCCATCTTCCAAGTGACTCAAGGTCGTTTTTATGGGACAGTATTTATACTCCATGGTGTGTAAATACATTTTCTTTACTCATTCATCTGTTAATGGATATACAGGCTGCTTCCAAGGCTTAGTTATGAACTATTCTGCAATAAACAGAGGTAAGCAGAGATCACTGTACCATGATGTCTTTAACTCAGAAAAATATCTAGAAGGGGAAATAGCTGGATCAAGTAGAATTTTTAGTTTAAGTTTTTTGAGGAATCTTCATGCTAATTTCCACAGTGGTTGTACTGTTTTACTTTCCCACCAACAATATAGAAAAATTCCCTTCCTCCACGGTCTTCTGAGTATTTGTTATTTGATGTTTCTTTCTGGGGTGGATGGAATCTCAATACTGTTTTGCTTTGCATTTCTGTAATGGCCGTTGATGTTGAGCACTACCTCATGTTTACTGGCCCTTTGTCTTCTTCTGTAAAGTGTCTGTTCATTTCACTTGCCCATTTTTGGATTGAATTTTTTATTTTGAGGGGCCTTTTTTTTTTTAGTTCTTTATATATTTTTGATATTAATCCTTTGAGGAACAGCTGGCAAAAAAAAAAATTTTCCCATTCTGTAGGTTTTCTCTTCACACTTCTGGTTGTCTCTTTTGCTGTGCAGAAGCTTTTTAGTTTGCTATAAATCCATTTGTTGATTCTCAGAACTATTTCTGGCACAGCCAAGGTTCTGTTTAGAAAATCCTTGCTCATGCCTAAGACTTCAAGAGTTTTACCTATTTTGCAGGGCAGGGTGGCGCATACCTGTACTCCTAGCACTTAGGAAGCTGAGGCAGATGGATAACCATGAGTTTAAGGCCAACCTGAACTATATAACAACATTCTGCCTCAAAAACAAAACAAACAAAAATAAGAGTTTTACCTATTTTGTCGTCCAGCAGGTTGTTTCTGTTTTAACATTTAGTTCTTTGATCCATTTTGATTTTAGGTTAGTACATGGTGAAAGGTATGGGTCTAGATTCAATCTCTGCATATGAATAGCCAATTTACCAACACCAACTATATTACTGTAATTTTAAAAAACCCAGCATGGTACTGGTGCAAAAACAGGCATTCAACTGTTTTACCTTTGACAAAGGGGCCAAAAACATAAACTGGAGGAAAGATAGCCTTTAAAACAAAAGTTAATCTTCTCATTCTCCTGGAAGAGTCCACTCTTGCACAACTAAAAGAAGTCAGGTGTAGCTATGGAGTACTTCATTCCGCCTGAGGGGGATATAGCCAAAAATTGTAAAGAACACTGAGGATAACTAGAGATTTCAGAATATTTTATGGTGGCACATGGAGGCTAACATCTCTAACAGTGTGCTAAGTTCCTGGGAATCGGCTGCTGGACTAGAGATGGGAATATAGTGAAGACTGGGATTGTTCCATTCTATCCAATGGGTCATTCTGGTAGATCACAAAGGATCTGGGCGTGGAACCCAGGCGTAGGAGGCTTATGTGTTATTTTCGGGTGATCATACCACATTATGAAGTCATGTCTGAAAGCAAGCAAAGTTGGAGGGATGATCTCAACTCCAAGGGTAGCCAACCCTTGTGTTTCTAGGGTGCTAGCAGGTGCTATCTGTAGCCTCTCGGATCCCTGGACCTCTCAGGATCCTCAGCTGCGGTGCAGCTCTGTGCCTATGGCTTCTTGATCTCAGAAATGCAGAACACTGTGCTGCCCACATGCTTGGCAGCTCATGGTAGCCAAGAATCATAGACCCCACACACCCATAGGTAGGTTGGCTCCTGTCACTCTTGTAGGATAATTCTGAGATATGGGTTTTGCACCAATCCTTACACCTTTCCTGCAAGGTTCAACTCTGGTGCCCACTATGTGCATGTTCTATTAGCTGTCCTTTCTTCCCTGTAGCACAAGCCACTTATACCAGGTTCCCTGTACCTTTAAGATTAACGACCTGCCCCCAAATTCCTGTCTCGGTGCCTGCATCTGGAGCAGGCAAGTGCCTTGCTTGAGTATGGAGTCTACTCAGATATCTCCCACCTTAAAGAGAACATCAGGAAAGTGTCCCTTCAAGGACTGAGTCAGAGTATTAGTACTTTTCTTCAAATTACTTGAAAATTGCCCCATCTGGATGAACTTTACCCTCATAATAGCAACGTCAAAAGGGCTACTGATGAGGTGGCATGAATGCTTGTGAGGAAATCATTCTTGAGCACAGCAAACATCTGAAGAATGTCCTTCACTGCCCACACACAGGAATGAGAACCAAAGATGTATAAAATCTAACACAGCCTGGGCTTCAGCTTTCGCCCCAAAAGATGATTATGCTGCAGGCTGCCACACCAGTTGGCTGTTGGCTCTTCCCAGAGGCAACGGGATTCCTAGTTCTGCTGGGGTCAGATCATCAGATGAAGGTAACAGGTCGCTGTGCAGAGAAGGGTTGACTTGGTTTTTCCCAAGGTGGCTTCCGGGCCGGTGGCTATGACTTTGATTCCTTCTCAGAAAGAAGTGACAGGAAGAGACATCCAGTGCAGAAAGCTACAAGCCCAGCAGGAGCCACATTGGCAAGGACTCTGACCTTCATACTCAACATATTGTGTGTTCTCCTGACTATAGAACAAGAGTCACAAATGACACTCACTTCCTCCTAGAGGATTCTCTCTCTCTCCATCTGGGCAGGCTGGGCTAGACCAGAGAGCAGAGCAGCCCAGGGGCGGGTATGTACTTGACCTAGGTTAAACCAACCCATCTTTCTCTGGAACTATGTGAGTGATGGATGGATGAGGCTGCGGTTTTTCGAATTCATTTGTGTGGCGAGGGTGCTGCTTCAAGCTACAAGACACGGCTAATTGGTTGCTGTTCCGCAGGCCCAAATTGCCTGGGTCCTTTTCACTTTCATTTCCCTATCTTTCCGGGCTTTCTTCCATTTTTCTATCTCACTTATATAGTTTAGGGTGGTCTTGAACTCGCCCATGTAACCCAGACTGGCCTTGAGTGTGTGGCAATCCTCCCGCCTCACCCTCCTGCATGTTGGGATTACAAGGATGCTCCATCACACCTGGCTACACTTGCCTGGTTTTGCTTCATGCCCACGGTGGTTCTGTGAGGTTTCTAGTAATTTTATTGCTTATAATTTCCACAAGTGTCCGCTTTGCACTTGTGACCAAAGAACCATAACTAATCTGGGTGCTGCGTGCTTATCTTGAGCCATGTCAGTGGGCAGCAGACCCCTGAGAAGAAAGTTTTTGGCAGTGAGCCTGAAAATAGGAGAAAAGCAGCCAGTGTGTGGGTCTTCCATAGACAAGAGGAGACATGGAGGATGGTGTGGGCCTGAAGGGTGTGGGGTCCATCCCTTGAAGGTCCCTCTGTCAGAGCTCAGTTATTTATGGGGCTGGAATTCCGCCTGTGGCTCCTCCCTCGCCAGTGGGTGGACGGGCTGATGAGCTGGAAAGTGTTATAAGTAAAGCCCTTCTGGTTTGGGTAGATGCTGGAAAAAGATGCAGGTCAGGCTCCCTTCACTTCTTGGTGGTAATTCCAGTAGGAAGGGTCTAGGTGGGCATTTAAACCATGGGGTATACGTGGGCGCTGAAATCATGAGAAAAACAAGGCCTTACTGGAATATGCAGACATCACCATCATCGTATCCACATTGACTACGAAGCAATTGTATGTCTGGCTGTGTATGTTCATGGGACTCATTCTGTGAACTGGGCAGCTCGCTCTTCCTTTCTTTCTGCGGTGCTAGGGATCAAACCTGGGTCTTTGCGCACGCTAGGCAGGCATCCCACTAAGCTACCGTCCCAACCCTCTCTTCTCCTTTTTTTTTCTAATGGTTATTTTCATTAAGAAAATTGGGAAACAAATTTCTTTTCCTAATTTCCACCCTGTCTTTACCAGCGTTGGGTACAACACATTCATAGCAAACTCTCACCGAGAGACCATCCGAATAACGTCCAGGGTGGCTCTGCCTAGAAGCCGTGGTTTTTATAGAATCGGGCTCGAGCAATGACATCATTAACGTAGTTAGAGTCAATGTCTTCAGCGGAGGCAATGGCTTCGGCTCCTGACTTAAAGGCAGAGAGACCACCTGGAACGAAACACAGGGGTTTAGGCTTCAACGCGAACTGTGGGCAGAAATGAGCCGGGAGCGTTCCCAGCTCAGTCATCCTCCTCCGCCTCCCCTCCGGAAAGGATGTGCTACCCCGGGATCACTAGCAAAGGGCCAGTTTGTTTTCTTTCTCTCTTTGTAACTCTTTTTTTTTTTTTTCCTGCTTCAAGTGTCACATTTGCTTTTTATGTAGTGGAGAGCTGGCAAAACCGGGGGTGCAGTAAACCTGAAGTCTGAGATGGTGACGCTGTCTCATTCATTCAAGAATTCACTCGTGTATTCACTCATTCATTCGTTCATTTTGTTCTTTCAAATAATAAAATGGAGGAAGAGGAGCCCACTCGCAAACAGAAGATAGATAAATAGGAAATACGGAGATCTTTTTCAAATGGAGGAGAGAACAAGAGACGGAGGGGAGAGAGGCAAGGTTGGTGGGAGAAAAACAACTGAAGGAGGGGGAAGCTCTGAGTGCAGACAGGGAGACCGGAAGGAGAGAAGGCACCGCACACCGCGGGTCTGCAGGAGGCCAGCGCAGGAGCTGCTGTCGCTGGGGTGGAGGGGAGCAGCCGAGCAGCCTAGGAGAGCAGGTGGGCAGCTAGCGAGCTCCTCCTGTCCGGCAGATGCTGCGCTCTGTCAGGCTGAGATTCTCATTTCAACTTTTCAGGGCCCCGAAGCCCTGAGAACGCTCATGGGGTGAAACCTTATTCAAACACCTTGGGAAATGGTTAGTGTCTTCTCGCCTCTGGGAAGACCGATGAGCAGAAGGTAGGCATCCTCTTAGATTACTGCATTAATGCTCAGGGCATCGCTCACTGGCTTAGTGACAGACGAGATGTGATAGGGGCCCGACACCCTGCAGAAAGGTACAGAGGCTGGCAAGGGTGCATCACCCAGAGAGACCCTGCTTCTGCTCCTCTGCCCACCGCTGCCGGGAGGACAAGCCGGGAGGACAAACCGGGAAGCCCCGAGCGAGCGAGCGCACCTGATGCCTCCCCGCTTCCACCGCTCATTTAACAAAGCACCAAGTACACGGCCTACCTTTGAGGTGCTGATCCACACTCCACATGGGGAACTTTCTCTGGATCATCTTAATGTTTTCTGCCAGAATCCCCACACCCTGCGAAAGGTGTTCTTTGCTGTCCCAGGCACCGGTCGGGTGTATACTTTTATCCAGCTGGAAAATCAGATAATAACATCAGTGTCTGAACAAGGCAATGCGTCTCTCTGCTGTTAGGAATTTCCCCTCCCGGGATGGAGCTTGCAGAGGCTGCCTTAGGCGCCTTTCGCAGAGACACAAAGGCAGGCTTGGGAGCAGCAGCCACCTAATTGTAGCTAAGCACGCTAATATTCAAGAAGAGGAGGAGGGCGAGCTGGAGCAGCAACAGCAGTTTTTAAACAATTAGCAACCAATGTCTAGGCATCTGCAGTAAAAAACAAAAACAAACAAACAAAAACCCTTCCAAATAATTCAAATAAAAAATTGCTTCTAACTCAGAAGCCTGAAGGCTGGGCTTCTAGACACAATGTAATGTAGTGCCTGAAAATATCCAGATAAACTGGACCCTTTTCTTCAGTTTATTCAAAGGAAAGAGAGGGTCCAAGTGGGGCCTGATTACGTTGTTTCAATTTACACGGAGGACATCTGGGAGCCCCAAGAGACGCCTGTAATAATACTTCTCTCTGTAACATTCTCTCAGTTGAAGTATATTGCGTATTACTTATTGCAGAATTGTTGTTACAGTTCCTACAACAACTTTTTTTTTTGGTACTGAGGATTCAATCCAGGGCCTCGCATGAGCTACATCCCAAGTTTTGTTTTTTTGTTTTTTGGGGTTTTTTTTTTTTTTTTGAGACAGGGTCTTGCTAAGTCCCTTAAAGACCCAGGCTAGATTCAAACTTGGTGGTCCTGCCTCAGCCTCCCTGCCTGGCTACATAAATACTTTAGAAGAGATGGAGAAACTGATAACCCTTTCCTGAGCATCAGACGTGTCACAGGAATGTGACATCGGGCGATGGTGAAGGCAGCCCTGCACCCAGGGGCAGGGGTCGGGGGGTCGGGGTGGCAGCTCTGGGTCTCCGGCTGGGGCTGAGCTTCCAGAAGGGCGGACAAAGCCCAATACCTGCATCAGGCCGAACTTCAGGCCCTTGTGGTCCCAGCCGCGCTGCAGGACGGTGCCTCCATGGCTCTCTCTGGAGATGAGGGCTGCGACGAGTGCAGGGTCCACGCAGTACCTCTGGCTCACTTCTTTGATGAGAGTCTGGTAGGGCCTTATGGAGTTCAGGTCCATGTCAGCAAACATTTCAGAACCCCGGATCCCTGAGGAAAGAGGGCCGTTTTCCCCATGCTGGAGGAGGGTCCCTTTTTCTTTTCTTTCTTTCTTTTATGGACTCCTGTTTTTTTCAGACAGGGCCTCAGTATATATAGTCCAGGCTAGCCTTGAACTCACTATGTAGGCCAGGCTGGCTTCCATCTTATGGGGATCTTCCTGCCTCAGCCTCCCAAGCACTGAGATTATGATGTGTGCCACCACACCCAGCTCTAAGGGCCCTTTTTTTTAAAAAAAAAGTTTACTAAGTTAGCAACAACCTCTGACTGCTGCCCACAGCATGCACAGCCATCCTGAGAAGCCCTTCTCAGCCCTGACTACAGAAATCACACAGGCCCATGGCTCCTGGCACGCGCCACTTCTGCTCTGCTTCCGTCTCCTCTTTGTGCTTTGGGATGGCTCTAGGCCAGGGGCCACCAGTCTGAGTTGTAACCTTGCTTTGTTCTGCTCTGCCAGTCCAGGTGGTAACCTAACCCTGTGCCAGGGAGGCCTGGCCTTCCTGCCCAGCCTCAGTGCCTGGATCTGTCTAGAGGGGGGCTGTGCGTGTGACCTCGGAGCTCTGTCACTGGGGCACCTCCACCTCTGACCTGCTCCTATGGAGTAACACCAGGAAGAAGCACTGGTACCCAGGTCGCCAAGGAGCAGAAGTACCAGGGACAGGAGGCCCGCTTACAATAATCATGTCACTGGGTGTGGTGGTGCATGCCCGTAATCCCAGTACTCGGGAGGCTGAGGCAGGAGGATCACTGTGAGTTCGAAGCCAGCCTGGGTTCCTAAGGAGTTCAAGGCCAGCCTGCACTACATAGTGAGACCCTGTCTCAAAAATCCAAAACAAAAGGGACAGAGGAAAATGAAAGGAAATGATTTGTTAGTTCGAACAGGATCCTTTTTTTTTGTTTGTTTTTGTCCTAGGGATTGAACCTGAGACAGGAAGGGAGGCTGTGGCTGAAACTAACTGAGAAGTAGGAGTGACCTCGTGACACTCCGCAGAGCAGTTCCAAAGCTCACATGCGGACTTAAGCAGGTTTGTGATAGAAGGACCTGGACGCGACACTTGCGTGGGGAATACGTGGCCATCCTGTCTCTTCCCGATGGCCCACCCTATGTGGGCGGGTGCATTTCCCCCCCTTTTCTTCCCTACCTTTACTTGGCCCAGGCTTGCTCTGCAGAACCTGCTTTTTCCTACCTTTAATAAGTGCGAAACTTACATCATTCCATTCCTTATTTGGGGCAGAAAGAACCTAGAAATCACCTCCAGAGGAGACACCAGCACCCCAAAGCCCGGTAACAAGGTGCAGAGCTATCTACCCAGCCCCTTTTTCAGTTTTTATGTTTTGAGACAGGGTCTTGCTAAACTACTGAGCTTCCCAGGTAGGGCTCAAACTTGTGATCCTTCTGCCTCAGCTTCCCAAGGTGCTGGGGTTACAGAGCTGTGCCAACCTGCCTGGCTGAATTCTATTTTTTTGATACCATAGGATGGTGATGATGTTTTCCATAATTAAGTTCTTTCCTCAGAAAGAAGTTTCTGGGGGGCAGAGGTGCACGTTTGCACAGCTTCCCACTCACCGCAGCTGAGCAGGTTGGTGATGTCACAGCGCACCCCCGAGGTCTCCATAGTCATGATGTCCCCGTAGCAGCCGTGGTACAGGCGGGGATGCAGGTGGGGCCGCAGGGCGTGAGGGAAAGGGTAGGAGCTGCTGCTTGTGCCTGGGAGGCAGAAGGATTAATTCGCATGAAGCCTATGAGAAAATATTGCTTGAGCTGCTATTAAAAAACTACAAACAAATAAAAACCACAGAGGCCGAGGTCACGGACCCCTTTCAAGTTCCCTTTTATCGCTCTTGGCTCTTCTGTCAAGCGTGCACCCTGCCCACCCTCTCCAAACACTTTTTATTGGGTTGTGTTTTAAATATAGCTCTTAATTCTAAAGTACCATGAAAAGTGTTATGAAAATCAATTAATAGGGCTGGGCGTGGTGGCCCATGCCTGTAATTCCAGCACTTGGGAGGCTGAGGCAGGAGGATCATTGTGAATTTGAAGCCAGCCTGGGCTACAAAGTGAGCTCAAGGCCAGCCTGAACTGCAGAATGAGACCCTGTCTCAAAAAGGAAAAAAAAATCAGTCTTTGGGCCGGGGATACAGCTCAGCGGCATAGCGCCTGCCTGGCAAGGGCAAGGTCATGAGTTCGATTCCTTGTGCCAAGAAAAAAAGGAAATCAATTAATATAAGTCTCAGATATATTTGCTGCGGTCTTTATTTATTTATTTTTTTTTGGAGACAGGGTCTCACTGGCCTTGAACTGATGATGGAGCCCAGGCTGGCCTTGAACCTGCAGCAATGGATCCTCCTGCCTCAGCTTCCCAAGGGCTGGAATCACAGGTGAACACCATCATACCTGGGTCCTATATTTATCACAAGAAACTAACTTTGTTAAAATATTGTAAAAAATATTACCAGGACTGGGAATGCAGCTCAGTGGTAGAGCACCTGCCCAGCATGCTTGAGGTTTTGAGATCCATCCCCTGTACCCCAGTACCCCAAAGCGGGTAAGAAGAAGAAAGATGTTCTTACTCAATGACATAACTGTTTTTTTATGGATTTGACCTACCTACCATAGCCATAGTTCTGATTAGCTTAACAGTAACTGCATATTTTAGAATTAAAAAATTAAAAAAGAAATAAGAGGGCCGGGGATATAGCTCAGTGGCTTAAATGCCTGCCTGGCAGGTGCAAGGTTCGATTCCTGGTACAAATAAATAAATAAACAAATAAATGAATAAATAAGAGGCGGGCGTGGTGGCACATGCCTGTAATCCCAGCACTTGGGAGGCTGAGGCAGGAGGATCGTTGTAAGTTCCTGGGCAGCCTGGGCTACAAATTGAGCTCAAGACCAGCTTGTCTCAAAAAGACAAAAAAAAAGAAAAGAATTAAGTGTATAACACATGTAAGTAAAAATAATTAAGATGTGTTAGGTACATGTACCTGGTCCCCATGATGCATGTAATCACTGCATAGTACAAACATGTGCTAATAAAAGTTATTGTCAAACTTTTTAAAATCCAAACTTTGGGGGCAAAAACCCAAATGGAATTCTCCCCTGTAATATTTTCTTTTTTCAAAGAAAACAAAACAACTCTGAAGATTAAAAACTAAAGATTTAGAAGCACGTACCTTTTTTTAAAAAAAGCAAAGCTCATCAAAACGAATTAAAATACAGGTCCGACCTGTTCTCCAGAAACTTAAACAAGGAAACTACGGGGTAAGCTGGGGATACCGAGAAAGTCTGCCCGGGTAATAAAAGCAGCAGAAACCCACAAAGCCTCTCTGGTCTCTAAAAAGTGTGGGTTTCCACGAGATCCACGGATCAGAAACCGTCACACAGGCAGCTTCCCTGTGGGCCCACACTGTGGGTAGGAAACACATCCGGCCCTGCTTCTCTGCAAGTTCTGTTTCCCAGGAACTCAACCACTCACGGATCAAAACTATTGGGGTACGTGAACCTCTGTCCCTGAATTGTCTTAGTCCCCAAAGAATTTGGTACAAGGTTGAGGACGTGGCTCAGGGGTGCAGCACTTGCCCAGCATGACAAGACCCTGGATTTGATCCCAGCATGGCAAAAACAAAAACAAACAAAACAATACAGTGTTAACAATGACTTCCTGGTATTTACATTGTACTTAACATGATAAACCCTTTTACAATCAGAGTCATCTTCCGGGTTGCACAGCTAGTCCAGAAACCCACAATTAACCCACCGGCGGTGGATCTCTGCTACTACCTGGCAATTAGAAGTGAGTAAAAATGCGAAGCTATCTCCCCCTGCTTTGGATCAGAGTTGCTAGAAATTATTGCTTTCGAGGAGCCTTCCCAATTTTAGAACTGAACGTTTTAGAAATAGTTCCTTCCCAGTTATCACTGCGTGACTAGGGCAGCTTGACCGTTGCTTACAATGGCTCATTTGTTTTCTTAAGCTAAAGGTTTGATCTTTTCTTTTTCAAGGTCTCTTATCCTTTAACCAGTTTATGGTCCCAGCTCCTAGCTGCGGCCACCACCACCACCACCATCTTTTTGTTTTTTCTTGAAACAGGGTCTTGCTATGCAGTTCAGACTGGTCTTGAACTCACTATGTATCCCAGGCTGGCCTCCAACTTGTGGCGACCTTCCTGCCTCAGTCTCCTGAGTGCCGGGGTTACAGGCATGCACCACCACACCCACCAAGCACACCCTTAGACATGCCTCCCTGTTCTGGCCACACTGACCTGCTCACTGTGTCCCAAAGGCTTTTCATGTGTTTCTGCCTCTGTGTACTTTCCTGACATGATTACTTCATCCAGCAAGTGCTTCCCTTATCACAGTAAGTCACTGAGCATCTTCCAATCTCACACTCTCCAGTGTGGGCCTCTTAGCAGGATCCCCCAAATCTAGTGGATTTTTCGCTATGTATCCATTTAACTCTCATCTACCGCCTGGCACTGATGACTGTTCATAGTCTGGCCTTCACAGTCTTGCCTCACAGATCTCTTGGGTCAGTGGTTTAAAGAGAGAGTATCGAACCAAATCTGAAGCTCTTCTACCAACCCTCGTACAGGACAAAGGTTCAAAACTCAGCAGGCACACTGTCAGACAGGAAGTGAGGGGATCAACTGCTATAATTTTAAATTTTCACTCCCACTTTCACCTCCCTGGTGAGCAGAGTACACCCTACTTACAGAAACAAGCTGGTCAGAAGAGCCCACTCTTCCATCGTATGGACTCACTGCTTTATTTATTTTTTGTCACCCTGTGATGAGTGACACGCGCCATCAATGACTCACCAATGAGAGCAGCAAGTCCCACAAGCATGACAGAGGGCAACATGGTGGTGAATCCTATCCCACAGCACCTGTTCTGATTTTAAACAGAAACTTGTGAATGTCAAAACTTGGTTTCCTGACGTCACTTACCCATCTTCCAGTTCAAAGTGCAAACTCCCAACCCGTTTCAACCCCCAAGTTCATCCCACCCCTGCCCAGCCCTATCTTATGTATGTTACCCACACACACACTTAGGAGAGGTTTGCTGCACCCTAGTCTTGGTTTCATTCAAAAGGCAGCTTCTAAGGCTCACAAGATACGAGAAAGCCAGCACTTACCTGTTTGCACCCTCCCAGAGAAAATGTCCCCGCTCCCTTCGAGAAGGTCTTCTGTAGCTCAGCCTGTGGGTCAAGATGCAGAGAAAAAGAGATTTACAGAGTGGTGGTCTTTGTCCTAGGACATGGGACTGGCAGTTGGAGAATCCATCAGTCACTAGGTCGCCGGGCCTCTCTCTGACTGAGCAGCCTGTGGAGGGGGCAGCTGCATGGGCAGGTAGACTCACCTGCCTCCTCTCACCCTCCTCCTGTGCCGAAGATTGGTAGGGGAGCTTTATATATGGTTTAAAGCCCTCTCTTTAAAACCACTGACCTCGTTAAGCCTGAGTATAATAGTACTTTGGATTTAGGTGGCTCCTTTAATGAAAGGACTTCAACATGTTTATTAACCACAAGTAATTAATTAGTCTAATGAACCCCCAGGTTGCACTGGAGGCATCTATTTGGTGGGCTGTTGTGGATACCTGAAGTTGTGCTAATAAGACAGGGCAAGGGGGGTGAGGGACACTCCCAACACAGCAAACCAGCATCACTGCACTCACAGCCAATCAGAAACATGATACTTTGGGCCAATCAGAAACTAGTTACTTTCAGTCCTTCCTTTAAATCTGGTGCTTTTCACCGGACCAATTAAAAGATGCTATTTTCAATCTTTCATTTGCAGGTGGGCATAGCCAATCAAACGACACTATTTCTGGTTCTTCATTTACATGTAACAAGAAGCCAAATGAATTTTTTTGATAGGACAGTTTATGTGTGGCTTGATGTCAAGTGAGCATTTGATAGCTCCACTGCCCCAGTGCCTCATTTACATAAAACTAAGGTACCTGAGGAACTTTGGACACAAAAGAGCCCTTTCCCTTAGCCTAGGGGAAGCCGCGCACTTTTTCATGAGTCTACTGTCACTCTGCATGCGTGCTTTTCTTCTGCCTCTAACAAATGTGTACTTTCATTTCCTTTTCTGTGGGTCTTGTCCAATTATCTGCTGAGGACCCCAAGAATCTGGAAAAAAGCCCCAAGAGACTCTTCATCCAGTAACACTATCATTACCCTTAAAATGATAAGTAAACGGGAAATACTGGCAGCTCTTATTCCTGGGCTGTTGGTTTGCCCGAAATGCTGAGTTCCTGACTCCAGTGTCACTTGATCTCCAAACTACGTGTCACATGATCTCATTCTATCATGTCACATGACCTGGATGGGTGAACTTGCTCCTTGCTCCTGACATAGACAAGGTCTCTTGCAAAGCAGGGGAGTAGCCACGAGGGCTCATTGTCCAGACTTGTTTTTTTTTGTTTTTTTTTTTTTTGAGACAGGATCTTGCTATGCAGTTCAGGCTGGCCTTGAGCTCACTTTGTAGCCCAGGATGGTCTTGAACTCCTAACGATCCTCCCACCTCAGCCTCTGGAGTGCTGGGATAACAGGTGTGCACCACCACGTCCTGCTGTCCAGACTTTCTGAGCAGGTGGATTTGGGCAGGGATGAAAATTTCTTCAGGGATAGACATGTTTCTTCTTGCCCACATGAAGGAATGACACACCTTGTGTAGCCCTCCAAAACAGGAAATTACAAGGACATTTCTTTCTTTTTTGTTTTTTTGAGACAGAGTCTTGCTATGTAGCTCAGGCTGGGCCTGGACCTCACTATGTAGCCTAGGCTGACTTTGAACTCGAGGTGATCCTCCTGCCTCAGCCTTCTGAGTATAGGCACATGCCACCACATACAGTGAAAAGGACATTCTTGAAATAAGCAAAGACATTTTCCAGGGGGAAGAAGTCTGGCCAGCATCCTTCCAAAAGTGTGAGAAGTTTCTAAGTCTGCACAAAATTCCTCCTACATCTACCTGGAGACAAGAAGTCCAGGCACCGAGGCTAACGACTTTCCAGTTCCGGCAATGGCTGCAGCTCCTGGGAGAACGTGCCCCCAGAAGTGGGTCTCCGTCTCACCTCCGGGCACGCAGGTCAGCCACTTGCGCCTTCCTGCTGGCAGCACAGGCTGCCTGTGAGTGGCTTCGAGCTTTGCATTCAGGGAGGCAGGGTGGGATGTTCTAGGCTTAAATGCAATGAGAAAGCTCCAGAAAGAAGGAAGCAGGAATGGGGAAAGAATTGCAAGTAAAAGACAGTGAGCAGAGGCTGGCACCCTCCCCAGGTTCTCCCGGGGAAGCTGGGTGTTACAGATCACCTAGAGCACTGCTGAACGAGAGGCGTACTTCATTTCCCTCCCTGCTTGCAGAAGTAGGGCCCGGAGCCCCTTCTAGATCTGAAGACTGTAAGGTCCAGATCCTTTGCAACTTAAATAATTGTTCTCAAATATATGGACTGTTCTGTTTACTCAGGGAGAAAACAAATGGAAATGTGACACCCCTCAAAGGCCAGTTTCCCATGCACATTATATTACCCAGTTCTCCAATAGCCCCGTGAACGAGGTGTTGTCTTAGATTTGAGGAAACTGACTCAGAGGAGTCCCACAAGCTGTCAAGGACAGCAGTTAGCATGGGGCAGAGGCAGGGTTTGAACCCAGGTCCGTGCCTCTCCATAATCAAGGCTCTTCTATCCAGCGTGCTGAGCCAGTGACTTGCAAGGCCATTTACAGCAAAATACAAGTGAACAGTGAGTAAAGTAAATCCCTACTGCCTTTACGTCACTTTCGGTTTTCTGTACCAGTAACAATCAGGCGGCTAAGATACACTGAACTTGTACAGTAGGCTTGTAGGTCACCAGTGAAGGGCACTGCTCGGGTTTGTTGCAAAACTTTACTCTCAGCTCCTCAACCCCACTGGAAGGTTAACTGTCGGCTTTGTCCTACAAGAATCTGAAACATTTCTTGATTTAAATTTAAAGTGAACTCACAGGGGCTGGGGATAGAGCTCAGTGGAATAAGCACTTGCCTGGCAAGTGCAAGGTCCTGAGTTCAATCTCTGGTACTCCAAAAAAAAAAAAAAAGATAAAATCAGGGCTTTAAAATGAACTCACAGAATGATCCCCCATCTCTTTGCAGGGACGCTGTATTGACATTGCTGGGAGGCAATCTCCATCTGCCCCCAGGCTTCCCGAAGTCATCCAGTGTGGTGGCACACACCTGTCATCTCAGCACCTGTGAGGCTGAGGCAGGAGGAGCACCCTGGGTTCAAGGCCAGCTTAGACTAGACAGTGAATTCAGTCAGTCTGGACTAGACAGTGAGACCCTGTTTCAAAAAAATCAATCAATCATTATATGCAAGCAATGTCCTTGCTACACAAACTCCATGCCTGGCCGCCTGTTCCTTCCGTGCAGCTGCTGCTCCCATAACTGTCTTCAAGCACAGCCATTCCCTGGAAGGCTCTGTGAGTCCGGATGCCTTTGGGGCTCCTGCCATAGTGGCAAGGACTCCAGTCACCCAGACATAGGAATGTCCTAAGCTGTTGACTCCAGGCCAACTGTGTGCAGTTTCACAGGGTCAGCCAGTGTGGATGGTCTCACAGGAGCAGGCATGGCAGGAGGAACGCTGGCCTGCAGGGCCAGAGGCCAGGTTTGCAGCCGCAGCTCTGCCTTAGCAGCAGTGAGGGACCGATCTGGGCATCGTTCCCCTAAAATTTTAAAACAGGGTCTGGCTAAGTTGCCCAGGCCAACCTTGAATTTGCCATCCACCTGCCTCAGCCTCCCAAGTAGCTGGGATTACAGGAATGTATTACCACACCCAGCAATCCTGTGTCTTAGGGTGGTTTTCAAAATGCATTTTCTCCTTTGTCTTGTAATTAGCAAACAGAAGTCTCTCATCACAGGCAGATCCAGAATTTAAATGAAAGACCTTGTGGTCAGTTCTTTTCCTATTGACAAGGACAGTGTGAGGAGAGATGGTGTCTGTTTGCTCAATCACTGAAATGTCCTCAGCTATATTTACAGATTTCCCAGGGAGGATGCCTCAGTAGGGGTTACTAGGGGCACCGCCCAAAGAAGTTCTTAATTTTGCAGTGCCAAGAGTAGCCAGAAGTGCTGCACACTTCCAATCCCAGCACACAGGAGGCTGAGGCAGGAGGATCGCTGCAAGTTGGAAGCCAGCCTGAGCAACCTACTGAATTCAAATTCAGCCTGGACAACATAGTGAGACACTGTCTTAAACATCCAAAATTACTCCCCCCAAAAGAAGAAGGATCACCCTAAGTATGAGGAGATAAAGAACAAGGGAAGCCAAGGCACTTGTGCCCAAGAAAGCAGATTTTGGTGGAGGTGCACGAAGGGCTCCTCAGATCCCACACGGGACGGGCTGCCTGTGTCCTGAGCCGGCTGGAGACTGCACCGCTGAGGGTAGAGCGTCCAGTGTCCCCAGCTCCTCTCCATCCCCACACACGAGTCTGCAATGGCGGAGACTGGTTGTCCCTGCCACCGTGCCCCTTGTGAGGCCCCGCCCCGGCCTCGCGTCTCCAGAGGAGCCGCAGAGGAGGAGCAGACTCGGCTCCGCGGCACTGAGCCCTCGTTTTCCTCCTCTGTAAATTGGTGCTGATAATAACATCCCATGACTTTGTTTTGAAGACAAACACAAATTACCTACGAGAACATGTCATCAACTGCCGCGCTTCCCACGCACGCCGGTTATTATCCTGTGCGCTGCCCCTGGGTCTGGAGGGTTTGGATTCTTGTTGATTTATTCTTTTGTTTGTTTACTTATCTGCCGGCTCAGGAAAATAATTGAGTTGATTTCTAGGCCAGGCAGGAGGAGAAGGCTCACTGTAGGCCTTGAGAGAAATGGTGGGGATCAGCCTCTATGGCTGGGGGTGAAGGAGGCCCAGAAGGCGGGGCAGAGGCGCGTTGGTGCCCATGGCCGATGGGAAGCAGAGGAAAGCCCCGTACAACGCCTCACTGGAATCCCGCTCTGCCCACGATAGGAAGGTAAACTCTCATGTGCTGCTGAAGAAACCGCTTTCATGATTGTATCATTAATCCTCCGATGCCAGTTTTTCTCTTTTCTTTTATGAGAAAGGATTATGCTGCCCAGTCTGTCTTCAAATGCCTAGGCTCAAGAGATCTCCCTGCTTCAGCCTCCTAGCTTGGATTACAGGCATGCATGTGCCCCATGTCACATATTTGACCAATATTTCAGAAAAGAAGATCTACAGATGGCCAGTAAAGACTGCATAAAAATGGCTAAATGCCAGTAGACAGCAGAGAAATGCAAATTAAAACCACAGTGGCATAGTATTTTACACTCTTTAAAAAGGCTAAGAGCAAAGAGTTGTATCGAGTATTGGTGAGAACCTAGAGCCAGAATTCATATGTTGCTGGTGGGAATATAACATGGCATAATTACTTGGAAGAACTCTTAAGGAGTTTCCAATAAAGTTAAGCATACATTTACCCTATGACCCATGAATTCCATTCCTAGGCATTCACCTAAGATAAATTGAAAACAAATGTCTCCCAAAAGACTAGTACAAGAATGTTCCAAGCAGCTCTCCACCCCCATTGGATTGGTGATTGAATCCAGGTATATTCACACACAGCTATATTCCTTGTCCTTTAATATTTTTTATTTTGAGACAGGGTCTTGCCAAGGCTGTACTTGAATTTGACATCTTCCTGCCTCAGCTTCCCAGAGTGTAGGATTACCAGTGTGCAGAGTGAACCAACAATTGCAGCATAGCTTAGTACGAGGATTAAAAAACAAACAAAGCAGGGAAGAACTCGGCTTCACCTACCCTGGGTCCAGCGCCCACCTCTGAGCCATTGAACCATATTTTTAAATAGCTTAGTTTAAATTCTAACAGGTGGAAAAAGAAGGAGAAATCAGAAAGTTTCATAGTTCAACAAATTATGGAAGAATGGGAGCAAGCTAAGAAAGTTCTGTTGTGGGTTCTAGTTCCCCTGTGAAGTAGAGATCAGGTCCCAAGCAGAGAGAAAAACCAACACAGAGAAAACGTGGGGGAGCTGCTCCCGAGGACTGAGGAGAAGACTGCCAAGAAAGCCCGGACGATTCCTCGGGTCCAGGCTTCGGAAGGTGGAGCAGATCTGACACCCTGAGTCCCGCCTGGTGTCTGAGACTTCATCTCCCTCCGCCCACAGCTGCACGGATGGACGAGGCCTGTGCAAGCTTCACCCGCTCTCCTCGCTCTGTCACGCCCTGCTCGCCCTTGGCCCTGCCTCCTGCAGTCCTCATATCTAGGGGACCTGGGCCCCCAGGAATCTCTCCTGCTCTTCCTGGTAACGCGAGCAAAACTGAGCACGGGGGAGAGTGGGCAGAGGGGCTGGAGAGAAGCCACGAGCCCGGTGACACCGCATCCCTGTGACAGAGGCCAGGGTGCGAGACCAGGGCTGCGTGTACAAAGCTCTGGTGACCTTTCCTCAGCCCGGTGACCTGCGGGCACAATGAGGAAGCAGGGGCCAGGGTTTCCTCTGGCTTTCAATTTGATGTTTTATTTTTATTAATACCTGTTTGCGGTACATACTGTTTGTATCCCTTGTGTGGAGTCGCTCCGTGTGCAGAACAGATCTCCATTGCTTTTTCACCCTCTCCCCCCAGCTCTCGGTCCCCTTCCCACTCGAGAACGCTCTGTCTCCTGATTTCCTAACATCTGTCTTTTATTCTACTCTTTCCTTATACACTGGGTTTCTCTATAAGAGGAACCGTGTGATGTTGAAGCCTGCGTGTCTGATTTGTTTCACTTAACATTATGGCCTCAAGGCGCACCCATTTGCCTACAAACGACCCAGGTTTATGGGAAGTGTTCCATGGTGTGTGAATACCGCCTTTCCTCCATCGATTCATCTGCCACTGGATGTACAGGCTGCCCCCAAGGTTTAGCTATTGTGAATTGTGCTGCCATAAACATGGGTGAGCATGGATCACTGTAATATGTTGTTTTTAACTCTTTCGGGAGGACATCTAAAAGGGGAATAACCATGCAAAACGAAGTTTCTAGTTTTAGTTTTTGAGGAATCTCCATGCTGATTTCTGTAGTGGTTGTAACTAGCTTAATTTCCCACCAACAGTGTAGAAGGGTCCTTTTTCCCTACAGCCTCACCAGCGTTTGTCATCCTCTGATTTCTTGATGGTAGCCATTCTTTCAGGGGTAAAATGCAATTCGGTATTGTTTTGATTTGCATTCCTCTAATGGCCAGTGATGCTGAGCATTTCTTCATGTGTTTATTGACCATTTATACTCCTTCGGTAAGGTGTCTGTTCATTTCACTTTCCCAGTTTTTGATTTTATTCTGGCTGAGGGAGGGTTCTTATTGTTTTTTGAGTTCTTTAAATATTCTAGATGTGAATCTTCCATCTGAGGAATAGCTGGCAAAGATTTTTTCCATTCCGTGGGTTGTCTTTCTCAGCTCAGTGGTTGTTCTTCTGCTGTGCAGAAGCTTTTGGATTTGCTATGCTCCCATCTGTTGATTCTCGGGGCTATTTCCTGTGCAGATGGGGTTCTATTCAGAGTCCATGCTTCCACCCATGTCTTCAAGAGTGTTACCTATTATATCCTCCAGCAGTTTAAGTGTTTCTGTTTCTAACATGAAGAATTCTTAATAATAAGTTTTCTTGCTCAACAACCAAAAACTGTTCATGATATTTTGTTATGTTCTTTACTTAGCCAGGAGAAGTGCTTCCAATGTTTTTAAAGTGTGTGTACGCATAAGCATGGGAAGTAATCCGAACTGCACTTTCAATTATCAGAGGTCATCAAGCTGCTCTTCGAGGTGCCTGGACCACAGCTGGCCTCTTAAGCAGCGTAGGACGTCTCTGTGGCCCACACTCCAACCAAGGCTGGCTGTGAGCCGGCTTCTCCTGGGTGGGAAACGTCTCATTTCCGGGCTGAAGTTGGTGTCTTTGCATGTATGTTTATTACTCGTTTCAGTTTCACCTTCTCTGAACTGCCTGCTTGTATCTTTTTATTGTTTTGTACTATTGTTTTGTTTTCACCATTTCTATTGGGTCATTTGCCTTTTTCATTTTGTAGAACAAAAGTACTAATATAATGTAGTCTGGGTTAGGGTTCTGGTTAGAGTCTTTTGTTAATCATATGCCAAAAGGGAAGGAAGGAAGGAAGGAGGGAAGGAAGGAGGGAAGGAAGGAAGGAAGGAAGGAAGGAAGGAAGGAAGGAAGGAAGGAAAGAAGGAAGGAAGGAAGGAAGGAAAGAAGGAAGGAAGGAAGGAAGGAAGGAAGGAAGGAAGGAAGGAAGGAAAAGGTAAGAAGGAGGGAAAGGAAAACAGGAAATTTGCAACATAAAACAAAATTACCTAATTACATGGTATAGTCACAGTACTTACTTTTCCGTAATTTTCCAGTGCTCTATGAGTAACTTAATTTAATCTAGCGGCCAGAGGAAAATGCTGTTTGTAGTCCCCCTGGGTGTTCTCCAGGTGGGCAAGTCTGACCCTGCTGTTGGGTACTGTGGGGGGCTCCCCTGGGGTTTGTGAGAACTGTAAGGACCTTTTCCAGGACCCCCTTGGTGACTGGGACCCTGGGACAGTCCGTCTCTGTTAGCACTGTCTATGCTATCAGGGTCCCACTGACGGTGGAAGGGACAGACTCTTGGTTCAGATCCTACAGTGCACAGAGATCTCCCAGCAAACGCTGTCTTCCCCAGGGCCCAGCCTAGGACAAGCAGTGCGGAGAGGAGGTCTCAGGAATCACAGTCGTCAGCCGTCACCTCCCGATGTGAGCCAAGGTCAGTGGTGTCCCTGAGGCAGCTCAAGGAAGTCTAAGGCCAAGGGCCTTAGATTGTTTCCTGGTTCCTCCTGCCCCCTGGCAACCCCAGGGTCAGGAAACTGAGGATGTGTTCACACCAGACGGAGCAATGGCCCATGAGACGCAGACATGACAGGCTGGGGACGACAGGGAGCAGCGCTGCCCTCCTTGGTCTCTGAAGAACCAACATGGGAAGAAGCCAATTGGGGCAGAGAGTGGCTTGCCTGCAACATTGTTTCCCAACTAATCTGGGTCCCCTGTGCTCACTCAGCCTGGTCTAATTAAACTTTGCAGGTCCCAGGATGCCCATCCAAACATCCCACAACCAGCTGGAACTGTGAAAGAAAAAAGAATCAAAATAGAAGAGGGAGAGCTCTAGCCTTAACCCCTTCTTCTCAGTGGAGAAAGAAACACACATACCCTAATATGTGTGAGTTCAACATCTATATCTATCAATCATCATCCACTTGGCAAATGATCAATAACTTTCTGTAGAACTAGACTGAGCCAGGATTGCACAGTCTGTGGTGTCTACTTAATATTTTATATTTGTAGAGTGCTTTGGGATTTTAAGTTGATTTTCAAATAAATTAAAATTTTTGAACTAATCTTGCAAGCAAGATCAAGCAGGTTTGAGCTCCCCCTTCAACATACAACAAGAGGGGGATATGATTTCTTTTCTAAGACCACCCGTCCAACACAGGACGAAGCTGAGATTAGAAATCAAACATTGAAAATTTCCAGGTACTTCCTTTTCATCATCAACTGGGTCAGATGACTCATAAGGTATTCGTTAATCCTGAACTTCTGGGAATCAATGATTTTGTCATTTCCAGCAGCCAGGCATTAATTCTCTCACTTACTATCGGTCTTCAGAAAGCCCCCTTTCCAGTCCAACCTGGGCCTACATTAACTTTTCTGAGACAGGGTTTCACTATGTAGTTCAGGCTGGCCTTGACCTTGAACTTGTGACCCTCCTGACCACCTGAAATTCAGGGGCCACCTGAAATTTTGATGTTGCCTGGCACCCATCTGTTTCTGCAGACTACTCCTCCCAGGACTGTGGAAAGGACACCTGCTTCATATCCTATGTTCAAAGACTTTCTAGACCAGTGCTGTCCAACAGCAATAGAACATGTGTCACCTACTGTCTTGGTTACATTTTTCTCGTTGCTGAGACAAAATACCCAACACCTCAAATGAAGGAAGGAAAGGTTTATTTAGCTTACAGTTTGTGGAGGTTTCAGTCCATACTTGGCTGGTTTTGAGGCAGAGTGGCACATGGCAGAGGGCAAATGTTCATGGTAGCAGAGCACAGCAAAAACAACCAGAGCAAAAGGGAGGAATGGCTGCAAGCAGCCTCTTTCCTTCCCTTACATTGTAAAACAGGCTACCCCCACCCAGGGGGAATGTAGTTCTCACACAGTCTTCATGCCCTCCTCTGCCACAGGCTTAGGATGTGTACAAAGTAAGCACCCTGGCTTCCTGCTGAGTCACTCAGCCAAACTTCTAGACTCCCCAAGTTGACACAGTGTATCAACCATAGCACCTACTTAATTAGAAAATTTCTATGAGTTACACTGAAAAAACTGAGATGAATTTTAATAATATATTTCATTTGTCCCAATACATCCAAAATATTATTTCAACATGTAATCATTATGAAACTCTCTTTATACTCAGTTCATGTATATTAGATTTATAGCACATCTCAGTTCAAATGAGCCACACATCAAGAGCTCAGTAGCCCCATCTGGCTGTTGCATTAGTAGATGGTGACATCCAAGAGACCACTTCTTGCTGAATCATAACACGGCAGAGGACAACAGGGACCAAACTTGTCCTTCATTGTGGTACCGGTCCTACTCACAAGAGCACATCCTCATGGCCTGATCTCCACTTCAAGGTTCCAACTTTTTATTTTGATTTCTTTGGTCCTAAAGATACAACCCAGGGCATTGGACATGATGAGCAAGTGCTCTCCCCTGAGTCAACCCCTCCACTCCACCTCTTAATAATGTTACAACAGCAATTAAGTTTCGACAGGAGCTGTGGAGGACATAGACATCCAAATAATAGCACCAAGTGTGATTATCATTTCGAAGAATGATTTTCACAAGTCAAGGGAAAAGGAAACGTTCTGAAAATCCTGTGGGTGAGTGTGCTAGGGAGTCACTCATGAGCTTCTGAAGGGACAGTTTGGATGAAAGTGAGGGACATATGAGATATGCTCAACATATATGTTGAATAATGAAATTTTAAAAATTATTACAGTAAAGAGCACATTGTCATGAATCCCCCTCAAAATCCTCTCCCTCACTTTAAACACACTTATGCCATCATTTTGCCACTTTCTGAAGCAGTTCTGGAAGCCTTCTTTCCTGAAGGTCTTTTTGAGATATGGTTAAAAATACAGTGAATGATGCCAGGCATGGTGGCGCACGCCTGTAATCCCAGTACTCAGGAGGCTGAGGCAGGAGGATCGTTGCAAGTTCAAGGCCACCCTGAGCTACAAAGTGAGCTCAAGACCAGCCTGAACTGCATAGCAAGACCCTGTCTCAAAAACACCAAAAAAAAAAAAAAAAAACAACCATAAAAACAGTGAATGCTGCTGGCGGGGGCCATGCAACGGAAAGGCAGGCTCATAAAAACATCACCATGTGTCCTCATCTAACTTACTCACCAGATCGGGCCCTGCATAACTTCTGGTTCTTACTGTCAAGGTAAAAATGATCATGATGGGTAAGTGTTTTGAATCAATTGAGGACATCGAGGCAGCCGTGACAGCCTAACTAAAGACCCTCACGAAGGAGGACCCCAGAGCTGCTGCAGAATGTGGCCAGCATGGTGGGGTAAGTGTTTTGGAGTGAGAGAGAAGATTTTGAGGGAGATTAATGTGTCATTTGCTGTAATACTTTTAAAAACTTTAAACAACCACCGTACGTTTTGATCACATGTCACTCACATATAGAGTAGCCAGAGCAGAAAGACCCACAGAAAGAAGCAGAGGCCACGAGGTAGGAGGAGCTCTCAGGGAGCAGACAGGAGACTAGAGAGTAACCAGAAAGGCCAGCGGCAGGTAGGAGAGGAGTTGTCCACACAGAGGCAGAGGAGACTTCCTGCGTCCCAGGGAAGACGAACACCAAGACTGAGCTCACATGGGGACATTCTGGGTTATGCTGCCCGTCCATCCTCTACTGAGGCGGATTCCAGGGCTGTCGACTCACTCCCTGGACTACTCCTGGCATGTCTCCGTCATCTGAGGCAGCTTGGGCATTTTCCTCAGCTGCAGCCCTAATGTACTCTAGTAATTTATTACCATGCTATAGACCATTCTATCTTTACATTATAGGTGGGAAAGTCATAGCTAGTATCAGCAAACTGGTGGGTTTAAATCTTTTTCTTGGTTGGTTGGCTTGAGACAGAGTTTTGCCTTGCAGTTCAGGTTGGTCTTGAACTCACTTTGTATCCCAAGCTGGCCTTGAACTCACAGCAATCCTCCTGCCTCAGCCTCCCAAGTGCTGGGATTCAGGTGTGTGTCACTGTGCCAGGATAAGGTAGGTTTAAAGCTTGTTCTCTCTTTCTCTCCTCCTGTAGGTGAGAAAGTAGGAACACACCGTGGAGAAGCTGTCAAAAGGACAGGCTCATTGTGATGAGCAAGGCGGTGTTGGTGTGGGGAATCATCCTCGGGTGGAGGTGTCAGAACCACACGTCACCCAAACACTGCAAGGGGATTAGCTGTGCTTAGGAATGAATAAAAAGTCATAGACAGTGGGGGTAAAGGGGGTAGAGAAAAACATATATACACAAAATAGCTAAGATAGTTTTACTACAGGTGTCTATTGATTTATTGAAAGGAACAGTTAATGCTTAATTGTTTGATCAATCTGATAATCTGAACAACTACTTTGAAGGTAACAATACGCAATATAACAACTGTGGTTGATTTCCTATCATCTTGTTTTGAAATTCTGTATCATTTTTAAAATTTTTTTATTTATTTTTTGAAATTCTGTATCATTTTAATTTTTTTTTCTTATTTTCATTCTTTTTAAAATAAAAAAAAAAAATCATAGACAGTAAGTTGTTTCCATAGGAACAGGGGACAGTTGGAGTCAAAAGCCTTTGAAATGCTTGGCTGTTTTTAGCTGCACATTTTCACACTAGAAAAGACCGTAGACACAACCCTTAGGAGTTTGTATCAGTGACAGGTGCTGACCAGCGTTGCTTCACCAGGCTCTGGGGTGGCCAGAAACAATGTTCTCTCCTGGATGTTTCTAACAAGATGTTCCAAGACGGCTTCTGCAAAGAAGGCAGCAGCAGGCACTCAGAGACCACATAAGCAACAGGTTTATCCCAGTGGTTGCAGAATTCCAGAGCCCTGAGGCACATGAATTTGCAAGAGATGAGTCAGGTGAGCACAAGCCAAGTGGGTGCGGGTGTCTTTCATCTGAGGGGGAAGGCGAGGCTCCTTCAGGACTGACAGGTGGCGCCCCTGCTCCCCTAGAGGCATGGTGGGAGGAAGCTGCGAGAAACCAGGTCTCCCAAGGGCAGGATGAGCCTGCTCAGAGTCTGCTCTTCATCGCTCATAATGTGGAATAAATCACAGACCATGGTGTGTTGTTTATGTATATGTACCAATTGCCCCAAACAAGTGTAAATGTCACGTATTGCCAGCATACCAATAAAAACCCCACTGCGATTGCCAGCAAAACTGATTGTCATTTTTTTTCTAGGTTGACCTCCCCCCTCCGCCACAGCTCTTAAAGCTGGAAACAGTGGTATCCCCAGGTTCTTCTTTCATTTTCTTCCTAGGTAATGATGCTCCTGGGATGACAACATACAGCTCAGGTTAAGAAATCTTTGCCTGGGGTCCCACTGTCAGTGGATGGGGCCTTGAGAATCACTGATCTCATTGAAACTAGAGCTAACGCATATCTCACTTTCCCCCCAGTGCATCCTCTTTGGCCCACTCTGGTTTCCTTCTTAGCCTATTGCTACTGTGAGAATGTACATTTATCTTTCATAGTAATATTTATTTCTATAACCTATTGGGTTCCCACCATGTGTCAGGTCTGTATTCAGCACTTTGCATAGATCATTTCCTTTAATCCTCATTGTGCAGATGGGGAAATTTACAAAGAGAGATGAAGTAAGTTCCATAAAGGCAGATTCTAACCAATAGCTCTATCCATCCTTGGGGGCAGTTGTCTCTGTAAAAGTCATGTTGTAATTAAGCTGTGTCAGTAACATAGACCAGGCATGACTGTGTCTTCCCACGGTGTCAGAATTTGTTGAATGACAATAAAGTCATGAGCAACGCAAATTCATCAACCTCATCAAGCCACATAATCAAGGTTCACTGGTAGCCAGCAAGCTGGGAAGTCACAAGCTCTTTTATGCTGGCCTTAATGGCCAGTATCTATAACACCCAAGTCACACACCACACTTCACACAGTATGTAGTTTACAGAATGGCTGAGAAAGAGTTAGTGGTGGCCTCAGCATTCTAAGAGGGAGAACTGAAAGCCAAGGAAGAGAGTCTACAGAAATGTAAGAAGGTCACCACATATGGCCCGATAAGATCACAGGCCAGGTGGGGCTTCTCCAAGCAGGTGCTGGTAGGTATTTGAGACCCTACAGTTGGTTCAAAGCTGGAGTCTGGATGGCCAGTGGTGGGAGGGGGTCTTGTCACCCAGGGAGATGGAGCTGGGACTGAAAACGGGAGCCTGTGAATTCTCAGTGCGTTCACCAGCAGGTCAAGGTGTCTTTATGAAGTGGGGTGGATGCTGAGCACCACCCCACAGAAAGGCAGTTCATAAAGACATGGAAATCTGTCCTCACCCATCTTATTCACTGAATCTGGCACCTCTGTGAGACTTCTGGCTCTTCCCCAAAGTCAAATTGACCATGAAAGGAAAACACTTTACATGGATTCACATTGAGGCAGGCATAATAGCACAATTGAGACCTTTAGGAAAGAGGACTTCCAGAAGTGCTTCAGAAAGGGTCAAGAACCATGGGATGAGTCTTTGCAGTGAGGGGGAGGACTTCAAGGAGGATTCGTGGCAATGTGTCTTTTACTGTAATAAATTATAAAATTCTTAACTATTCACCATATTTTTTGGTCACACTTATTTATGATCCAGGTGAGGAGGTGGCACATCTGTCAGTGTGGAGCATCTGAGAAACTCATGGGCCTTGTTTTCTCTGATACAACTTAGCTGTGTCCCTGTAACCTTGATTTCATTGGTTAAGGTCACAGGTGGCCCTTTTGATTCACTAGATTCATTTACCAGCAGATGCCTTGTGGTTGTGCTGTGCAGTGGTGGGGGGTTGTTTTTTTTCTGAGAAGTTTGGTGTGTCCAAACTATTATTTGGACAGACTTGTGACCATGTCATTCCACCTCAGCAGTTGTGCTCTGAATTGTGTGCTCTGCTGCTGTATATATACAGAGTCACTCAGGGTAAATCACAGCCTGAAAGCTCCTACTCTATGCAACATGGAGTAACTCAAGCAATGTCCTTAGACTTTCTCCATGAGCGTATCTTTAGCTGAACTGAATATGCATTGAATATCCCATGCACACAAACCTTTACAAGATGCACTCAAAACACATTGCAATTACAATATCAAGCTGCATATCCCTCACCTGGGATTCTTAGAGATAGGTCAAAAGAGACTCCATTTTCTTTTTTAACTCCACATTAAGAGATGTCACTTAAGTCCCCTTAAGCTGTAGTGGACCCCACTCTTCACCCCAGCCCCTTTGTTAGTCAACAACCCACTTACTGGAGGGCAAAGTTGTAAAGTGGGAACAGAACCAACAGGACACTGGGAAGTGGGCTACAAGTTAAACTGAAGTGGTCATCTGGAATCTGGAGGTCTGACAGCTTCTGGGAGACGTAAACTTTGTGATAATTGTGTGACATTCTTGTAAAAATCCCTAAATGAGGTAATGGTTACTATGGAAACCTAAAATGTACTTAAACAAAGATGAAACCCAGATTGGTGCAGACATCTTCTCTGGCTCCTGGACAGTAGAGACTGTCCCGTCAGCTGGCTCAACAAAGCTTGGTTTGTTCCTGCCTTTTTGGTTTTCTTGTGAGTGCCTGTCGCACTGAACTCCATGCTGTATCATCAGAATCAGAGGCGTTTCCTATTTGGAAATACTTGCGTCTACATAATGCAGTGTTTTTGGAATGAGGCCTGTTTTGTTTGTTTGTTTTTGTTTTGTGATACAAGTTCTCACTATGTAGTCCACGCTGGCCTCAAACTCAAGGTGATCCTCCTGCCTCAGCCTCCTGGGTTCTGGGATTACAGACATGCACCCCCATGCCCAGTTCAGATGGCCAACTTTCATCCATGACTTTGTTCTTTCTGGTTCTTGGCTCCTCTTGGAAATGAGTGGAGAATGAAACACCACCCTCTGCTCTGGAGACCTAAATCACAACTCATTCCTGTCTAATCTTTTCCCCAGTGTTGGGGATCAAACCCAAGGCTTCGCACGTGCTGGGTGGGTGCTCCAGCACTGAGCTCTATCCCCAGCTCCCATCCGAGTTTATTCTCTTAAATTTCCAACATAAAAGCCATCGCATTATTTATATGTTGATAAATGTGTTCAGTTTTTTTTCCCAGAAGAAATAAGTTTTTCTTTTGAGTTCCTTACAGCTCAGTAGGCCCTGGGGAGAAACCACACAACCCAAGATGGGGCGTGATTCTGTGCTTGAATGCGGAGGGAAGGCACCAGCTGCATTCCTTATGGCAGTCTCCGCTGTTTACAGGGACAAGCATGGCTGTTACAGTGCCTGGGAGATGGGTCGGTCCACCCGTGCCCAGGGTCTGCGGGGCAGGGCCCACTCGGAGACACCGGCTCAGTGCTTTCAGCTGTGCAACCCCCCCAACACACACACACACATTGGTCTATTCCAGGTGAACATGCAGCATCTATGCGGCAACAACGCTCCACCGAAGCGCCACATGAGAATCACCCAGCTGTGGGCCTGGGATAGAAAGGTCCCACGCCAAGCCAGACCCCAGCCCACTATATGAGAACCCCCAGAGGGGGACTGCAGCAGTTTTAAAGCCTCCCGAGCGGCGCAATGAGCAGCAAGCATGTAGGGTGCTGGCTCACGAGGAGGCGAGAACGGGCACTGGGCTGGCTCTGTGTGCATGGGAGGAGTCTCCAGGGCTCCTTCAGCCGCGTTCCCGTCCCCTCCCACTCCTCCTGCTCACACGCCTGCTCTCCCTCTCAGACCCCGAAAGGCCCAAGTCCTGGGGTGTTCACAGAGACCACTGCCTGCTCTTTTTATTAGCTACTCCACGAAGGGATTCGGAGGCATCCTATCGCCGAGAACAGTTCAGGTCCTTCCCAGTGACCGGTGGCAGGAAAGAGCTGCGGAACAAGCAGCTGGAGAAAGCAGGTGTGCACAGACTCTTTAGGTCATGCAGTCCTGGCAAGAGGAGGTGGAGAGCTAACGGGAGACACGGACCATTCTGTGCAAATCTGTGCACCACCGACTGGTAGCAATGGACCAGAGACATGGGGATGCGTATGTGATGACATGTGGTGATGTGACATTTCCAGTGCATACGGAGAACACGGACTATCTTATAAGTGGTATTGGGACAAGCAGGTAGCCCCCTCCAAAGTTCAGGGCTTACCAATATGATTATATATATATATGTATGTATATATATATATATATATATATTTTTTTTTTTTTTTTTTTTAACAGGATCTCACTATGTAGTACAGGCTAACCTTGAACTCACTATGTAGTCCAGGCTGGCCTCAAACTCAAAGTGATCTTCCTGCCTCAGCCTTCTGAGTGCTGGGATTACAGGCATGCGCGAACACGCCCAGCGCAGTGTGAGGGTCTGAAGAAGTGAGGCCTTTAAGAGGTATCGGTCCAGGACGGCCCCTCCCTTAGGAGAGGGATGGGGCCGTAGAAAAGAGGCTTCCTGCGCCTTCAGTGCCCCCATCAGTGCAGCAGCGAGGCAGCGCCCTCACCAGCCTTTGGGGCCTTCATCTCCCACCCATCAGAACTGTGAGAAGTGCGTTCTGTCCTTTATAATTACCTGATAATTACTGACGCTTGTAGCCGGCCAGAGCCTGTGTGTTAGGTAGGCTGAGGCCCTGGGTTCAATCCCTGACACCAGAAACAAACTAGCCTGTGTAGGGCACAGATTTGCTCAGAATGGACTTACTTCTACTGTAACTGGATAAAGCCAAGTTAGATCAAAATTTTATTATAATAACTAAAATAATTAATTTTTTTCATGGTATACAAAATCAATTTTTTTGTTGTGGTTTATTTGAGACAGGGTCTCACTATGTAGTTCAGATTGGCCTTGAGCTCACTTTGTAACCCAGGTTGGCCTCAAACTTGCAGCGATCCTCCTGCCTCAGCTTCCTGAGTGCTGGGATTACAGGTGCGTAAGTGGTCCTTTGAGTTATGATCAGCCTGACACATGAACAACTTGGGTTAGGACCAGAATTTTAGGTTTAACTATCACCAAAATCTTGAGCTGTGACCTGAACGCCAGCCACTTGTGGGGCTGGAAGCAAAGACGCACGACGCCAGAAGAGTGGACACAAGCATCGGTCTGACCCCAGATGCATGTTTGTGGACGTGACTTTGGTCCATGCTCTATAGAACCGCTATGATGACTGCTATCAAAATGGCCCCCAAAAAGCTAGAAATGCTGCTGAGGAAGGGTGGGAAGGCAGAGAAAGCAATCGCAACAGAAAAGAGCAGTGTTAAAGAAGAGAGAGAAACAGAGACCCTTAGAGCAGCTGTTGGCTCTGGAAAGGTTGAGACCTAGCGAGCTGGAAGCAGGTGCTAGAGGGCTGCAGACTCTCCCGCGGAGAGGAAGGGCACAGAGCCAGGGTCCTGACGTTCTTATGGAAGGGGACTCTTCTCCCTAATGGTACCCACCTTCCAGCTCAGCCTCCCTCCCTGCAAGCCGAGGGTGTCAGCTGGAATGGTGAGTGCAGCGTACACTGGTTGCTTCTGGTAAACTAGGCACATGTTATAACTTTTTCCTGGTGAATGCACTAGGAAAATTATTGGTGTTTCTGGTAAATTACACACACTATACAACCCTTTTTTATTATGAAAAGGTTAGGTAAGAGGTGCTCTGGGAGGTTTGGGATGCGTTATGGGTATTTCCAGTATTTCTTGTGGGAGAAGTATGGCTTATAACCTGCATGAGTTACCACCAGCCCTTGCGAATGAATTGAGCTCAGAATGATGAGCTGTACAATAACACGGCACTTGGGAGTGATGACGTACTGGTAAATACTGCAGTACAGGTGAGACCTAGGAAAGGGCTGATGCAGACCTGTTCTGGGACACCTTTCCCTATGTACTGAGTTGCAGCTCAGCTCAGAGTTTGGTGCTTTAAAAATTTTTTTTTTGGAGACAGGATCTCACTATATAGCCCAAGCTGGCCTTGGACTCATTATGTAACCTAGGCTGGCCTTGAACTCACAGTGATTCTCCTGTTTCAGCCTTCTCAGTGCTGGGATTATAGGCAGACACCATCACTCCTAGTTTTTTTCTAAATCAAACATTCTTTCCTTTCTGTATTGTCTGTCAATCATAAATCTCCACAGCACAGAGGATGGTGCAATTGCCCAGCAGTAGAGCATGTGCATAGTATGCATGAGAACCTGGGTTTGAGCCTTGGAAGAGAGAGAAAGGAAGGAAGAAAGAAGGAAGGAAGGAAGGAAGGAAGGAAGGAAGGAAGGAAGGAAGGAAGGAAGGAAGGAAAGAGAAGAAAGAAAGAAAAAATTCCTAGGTGCCTTGAATTTAATTACGAGGACTAGAAGATAGAAGGGAGAAGAGATATGGGATGTTGATTAGCTGGCAGCGTTTGGCCTTGTGTAAATCCCATCCCAGCAACCACCAGCTGCCCTCCTACTGTGCTACATGTAAACTTTCCGGTCTGTTAACCCCAGCCAATCCAGAAGCAACAAGTACTGCTCCTTCTGCACTGTCCTATCCCAGACCCTTCTCTGTTTCATGTTGTCCTATCCCTCTTATCCACAGCCAGTGTGGGTTCAGTGTAAATGATTATGCTTTCCTTCACAAATATTTTGTTATAAAAACGTTCTTGGGAAGCTAAGTGTGATGGGGCACACCTGTAATCCCAGCACTCAGGAGGCTGAGGCAGGAGGATTGCCATGAGTCAGAGGCCAGCCTGGGCTACATAGTAAGTTCCATGCCAGGCTCAGCTACAGAGCAAGACCCTGTCTCAAAAGCACCAAAGCAAAACAAAACAAAACTACTCTTGGGGAAAGACAACCTCTTTAACCAATGGTGCCGGGAAAATAGGCTGCCCACTTGCAGATGGTTGGAAACTACTGGGACACAACATAGGAGAAACATTTGCAGCCAGAGGCAAACACTTCAGGACACCTAATTTCACAAAGGAAAAAAAAAAAAAAAAAGGAAAGAATCAACAAATGGGATTGTAGCAAATCAAAAAGCTGCACAGGAAAGGAAAAAGCAGCGTGAAGAGATGCCCTGTAGCATGGGAAAAGAATTTTTAGCTATCTGTTGCCTAGGGTACTAATATTTGAACTATATAAAGAATTTTTTAAAAAATACTGCCCCCTCCAGCCAAGTGTGGTGATGCACGCCTGCAATCCCAGCACTCTGGGAGTTCACAGGATGATCGCTGTGAGTTTGAGGCCAGCCTGGGCCACATAGCAAGACCCAGTCTCAAAAACCAAGCCAAACCAAAATTGCCTCCCCCCGAAAACAAATACCCAATAAAAACATTCAAGTGAACTAAGTAGACACTTTTCAAAAGAAGTACAAATGGCCAGTAAGTGTATGAAAAATGCTCAATATCCTTAGCCATTAAGGAAATGCCCATTAAAACTGCTTTCAGACCCACCCCACCCCCTGCAGAGCAGCTACCATCAAGAACACAAGAAAGAGTGAATGCTGGTGAGAACGTGGGATAGGGAGTCCTCCTGCCTTGTTGATGGGACTATAAGCCAGTGCAGCCACTATGGAAATCAGTATGGAGAGTCCTCCAAGACTGAAAGCAGAAGTACCATGTGTGTGGCCGTGCCTCACTGGTACACTCTTCAAAGAATTCAGGACAACATACTATAGAGATACGCACCCACCCATGTTGGTAGCGGTGCAGTTCACGGTAGCTCTGGGAGCAGCCTTGTTGCCCATCAATAGATGAATACAGAAAAAAATGGTGTTTATACACAATGGAATATTATTCAACCATAAGGAAGAATAAAACCATGTCATTAACAAGAAAACCAATGGAATCTGAGGCTATCATGCTAAATGAACTAAACCAGATTTGGAAAGTTAAATAGGGTATGTTTCTCATGGGAAAAACTAAGTGAACCAATAAGTGAATAAAATAAAGGAGAGACGGCAGGGGGTTAGGCAGAAGGTAAAGAAGAGGGAGTAATGGGCTTTAAAAGGGTCAAGATGTGTTAAATACCCAAAATGATCCTCAATATTTTGTATTCCTAATGTGCACTAAGAAACAAGATGAAGAACGCTCTTGGCTGTGGTCTGGCGGGTACTTTCCCACCTTCTATCCAGCCGTCATTGAGGTGGTGCCAGAATGCATCCCAGGACCTGGTCTTTTTCCTGCGAGCATCTGCAACTACTCAATAAACTCTTATTTCAGAGATTCCTGTCTTGAGAGGACCCAGATTCTAGAATGGAAAAGAAACCCAATCAAGATCTTTAAGTGGTTGTAATCGTGTCTGGACACAGGCAAAGCAGGACAGTCAACCTGACGCCCCGCTACAGGTGTGCCCAAGCACGTGTGCATGCACCCGCCCAAGTAGATGCCTGAACCACCTTGGCAAAATAAAAGCTTTAAAAGATGAGCTTTAGAACAGAAGACATCTATGATCGCATTATGGTCCTGTCTCTGGCTCTGAAACTAAGTCCGTGTAGCTGAATCGCTATCAATAGCTCTGACTGACATTCTTTGTACCTGTTCAGTGGAATATAAATGATGCTAAAACCTGGCAGTTACAGAGGGACAGGATTCATTTCACAGAAATCCACATTAGAAGTCACGTTTTGGAAATACCATTAAAGAGATGCAACTGTAATTCATACACACACACACACACACCAGACCGCAAAATGCAGGTAACAATTCTTCCTTTAATGCAATTCATAGTTATGTGGATGACTTTGTCTGGTCAACCTCAGATTTCAATGGCAGGCCCCACTGTTGAGGCCTCGCGTGATAATGAACTTGGCTTTCACCCAAGATGCTAGAAGCCGTGTCTCTTGAAGTATTTGGCGCGTGCAATGACATCATTGCAGAAGTCACAGCTCAAGTCCTGGCTGCTTCTGACAAAGCCAGCGCCCCCACCATAGGCACAGAGTCCTCCTGAAATGCAAGGGATGGGTTAATCCTGGCCCTGTTGCTCCAGGATACTCAGGAAAAAACAAACAAACAAAAAAAACACCTTAGATTCTCTTTCTTGAGTGCCTAGCAGGAGGAAATTATGGTTTGAGTAAATGTGGAGCAAGGTGTCAAATTTGTCTGTCTGAATTCCACCCTGTGACATAATTGACCAGAGGGGTTGTACGTACCTCTCAAGTATTGGATGGGGGTCCAGGTTGGAAATGTCCTCTGGATTTCTTTGATTCTACTAGTCAGAACCCTGGTCATCTGGGAAACCCGGGACTCGCTGATCCAGGATGTAGGAGCAAAAGCGTTTGTGTCCTAGAGGCCAAGAGGCAGAGGAGGAAATGGATGAGCCGGGGGAGAGTGACACAATGGTGTGTGCTCAGTGGCTTCCTTTCCTTTCCTTTCTGTTTTTCTCATTTCACCTTTGATCTTGCTGGGTATTAAAGAGTAAAGCCACTGTCAGAGACATAAAAGACAAGTGTTGGAGGGGGGGTGGGGGGGACTGGAACCCTTGGGTGCTGTTGATGTCCGTGAAGAGTGACACAGCCACCCTCGGAAGCAGTATGGAGAGTCCTCAGGAAATTACAGTTAGACATGCATGTGCTCTAGCAACCCTGTCTCTGGGTATTTAACCAAAATAATTGAAATCAAGGTCTCAAAGAAACATCAGCTCTGCTGTGTTCACTGCAGAGCTATGCATGGTAGCCAAGCTCTGGAAGCAGTGAAGTCTCCTTGAGATGAACAAACAGAGAAAACGTGTCGTAGACATGCCAGGGAGGATTGCTCAATCTCAAAAAGAAAGGCCATTCTGTACCAGGGACGATATACAGATAACCCTGGAGGACATCATGCTAAGTGAAACAAGCCAGTCACAGGAAGACAAAAACCCAACACCACATGATTTCTCTGATAGGCGGGGTCTGAAATGGTGAAACACACAGACACAAAGAACAGAATGGTGTTTTAGGCTAGGCTGGGGGAAAGGGAGGTGGAGAGCTGGTAACCAACAGGCACAAAATTTCAGCTTTGCAGTGAAAATGTCCTGGAAGACTGATATGCAACGTTGCACATGTAGAGCTGGGTGTGACGGCGCACACCTGCAATCCCAGCACTCGGAAGGCTAAGCAGGAGGATCACTGTGAGTTCGAGACCAGCCTGGGCTACAGTGTGATTTCAAGACTAGCCTGAACTACATAGCTAGACCCTGTCCCCAAAACAGACTAAAGAATTTTTTAAAAAAACCATTGTACATGTAATTAATACTACTGCGTTACGTGCGGTGTGGTATATTAAATCAAATCTGTAAAGAGATCTCATGTTAAAATGTCCCTACAAAACAACAGAAAAAAGTAAAGCAACGGGGTTTGGACTAAGGAAGGGATGAGCGGTCATTTCCTTGCTGCTCCACGTGGAGACGGAAGAAGACCGAGTTTGTGCAGGTTCTGTTGCAATGCCCTTCAGTGCTGCCGATGCAGAACACCCCAGCGGGCCAAAAAAGGCCGTCTGCCCTGGAAACGCTCCTTCCAGGTTATCGGGGTGTTCAACAGCACCTCTCACCTTCCCTACACCCCTCTGGTTTCCACTCTCACATTGGGTTCACGTTATTTAGGACAAATGTCTCAGTGTAGGGGATTCTCGCTTCATCTTCAGAGAAGCTGTACTCATCCTTCACCCCAAGAGCCAGATGTTACAAAGCAGCCAACAGGGGGCAGTAATAGCGACGCCAGCCCTGCCCTCGCAAGATGCCTTTTGCCCCCGGTGCACGTTTTCCTGGGTGATTTTAACAGAAGTGACTGGCCCTTTCTGAGTTTATTTCTCACTTGCCCAGGATGGATGGTAGGTCCCCAAATCGATGAGAAAAGTCATTTGAAAGAACTTCACAGTTTCATACAAGGAACCACTCATGCAAAGCCATAAATGTTCTTCAACGCTTAAGAAATGACTACAGTACGGGCCTCTTAACGACAGTGGGTGAGAGACAGAGCACAGAGCGGAGCCTCACTCAGCTGCACTGACCCCAGTGGAGAGTTCATCAGACAGTGGAACCTGACCAGTTTCCTGGGAGTCTCTTCCCAACAAATTCCACCAGGCAGAGTCAGTGCAAAAACAGAACTCAGTCTTTTCAAGAGCTAAGAGTTGAGTGGAAAAGAGACAAGGGGCAAAGAACTTAGAATTTGTTGTGAATCTACCAGGAGCTTTTGCATATTATTTCACTGAATCTTCACAATAATCCAAAAGGATGGCATTTTAGGACTAAGGGTATAGTTCAGCAGTCCAGCACTTGCCTAACATTTACAAGGTTCTGGGTTTGATCGGTAGCAATGAAAAAAATTACATTTTATAGTTCAGGAAATGGAAGCCCAATGAAGTTAAATGACCTACTCAAGGTCACATGGCTAGGAAAGAACTTAGCATGGATACTCTCCCTAATCTTTCTCCTGGCCACTGCCTTGTGGGAAATCCAGAACAGGGTGCCGTGGGTGGTATCCTAAAATTACAGCATTATTTAGTTGAAAAGAAATTGTGGTCAAGCATGGTGGCACACGCCTATAATCCCAGGACTCAGGAGGCTGAAGCAGAAGGATCACTGTGAGTTCCGGACCAGCCTGGGCTACAAAGTGAGCTCAAGGCCAGCCTGAACTGCAAAATGAGACCCTGTCTCAAAAAGATACATATGCACACAAAAAAAAAGAAAGAAAGAAAGAAAGAAACTGTGGCTCTAAGCAAGGCAAAATGGTTTTGCTGGTATCTTTCAGGCAGAACCGAGAACCTCCCAAATCCGGGCAGCACTACCTGTGGTGTGTTCTATGGAACTGTGCCATTAACAATAAGAAAACAGGCTGGTGTGTCCTTGGCATTGTGTCAGCCACAGAAGGCCACACATCACACTGTGTGACGGGAGATACCTGCACCACGTTGATTGGAACACTGCCCCGGAGAGACTCCCTGGACAGAACCCCAGCGATCACTGCAGGATCCACGCAGTACTTCCGGCCGACCGTCAGCACGATGGGCTGGTATCTCAGCAGGTAAGGCAAGTCTATTTCAGCCAGTCTTTCAGAAGCACGGACTCCTAAGGCACACACAGGAGGAAGCTGCTAGGGGTGACTTACACTGAAAGGGGTGCCCCTAAGGAGTGAGAGGTCTAGGGGCCCAGGGTTTGGTCCTAAATCCCTGGTGCCACTTGCTGGCCCGAGATTAAGATTCTCTTCCTGAGAGCTTGAGCCAGTGTCCCTCGCATGCATCTCCTGAGACACACATCCTCTGTTGGGGTATAGGAAGGGCGAGAGTTGCAGTTGAACACCCTGACACCAGTGCCCCTCAACCTGGCTCCTAATGCAATTCTGTGGGCACGGACTTCACAGGCTCCTCCCAAGCACCCCAGACAAGGTTTCCCAGCAAGAGGTGCAGAGCCCATCCCTCTGCCAGCCAGGCACATGCTGTGGAGGAGCAATTCCCCTAAGCCCTTCAAGAAGTCTTGGCTTTGCTTGCAAGCGGCCACCTCTCCACTCCTAAGTGACACTAAGAAATTCTGTAAACTTTTATTTAACAAGAATGCTGGGAAAAATAAAAGGTGACACTAATTTACCTGCCTGGCCTCACTTTCTAAGCACTTATGGCTTAAGAAGCATGCTTGTCCCATGACACTGCTCAGAGTCCACAACACGGTGAGGACTATCACCCCTGCCTTTCAGAGGCGGTGAGGGCAGCTGGGGGATTCGGAGGGAGCAGCACAGCCAGGACTCTGACGAGGTCTTTGGGCTCCATGTCCAGCGTCCTCAGCACTCCTTGGCTTGGGTAGGGGACAGAGTGGGAACCCAGAGGCTACGTCAAAAGAGCAAGAGGGACAGGGACGTATAACTACCACAGTAGGTCAGGCCGTGACGTCTTCCAATCCCGCAGGATGCTCCTGGGGTCTCCAGGGTTTGGATGTTCCCGTAGCACCCCCAGTTGCTGCTTTCAGATGAGTCTGCAGATTGAGAAGACCTTAGCCTTAGGCACTGCACTAGAATAGACCTCACCACCTTTCTGTCTATGGAGGAAATGACATTAATAAAGGAAACTGATCAACGAATAGTAAGAACTTGACTCTGCAGTCGAAACTCTGGGAATTTATCCAACAGTAAACTAAGAAATTATCACAAACAGTGCTGTGATACTAAGTGCTTGCCTCCTGTCCTGCAGATCTGAGGATCTGTCGGGGCAGCTGCGCTCTTTGCTGTCTGATGCTGTTGGGTATGGGTCCTGGAACAAATCAGAGATCATCTGTTCCCTGCACCCTAATCTCCATCTTACCTCCCTTGGCATATGCTCAAATACTCCTGACTCCTTGGTCTGGTGCGATGTTCGTGCTGGTTCTGGAGAAACATGGACAGGGCCTGAGTCTCCCAGGGAATCTCAACTCTGACCTAGAGGAAAGGTCACTGCCCGTACTGGGCCTGGGGTCAGCTTCACCTTCTCTCGGCATGTTCTGGGCAGGGGCCTCAGGCCGCAAAGAGGGGACGCGCGTGTGAGGCGCAGGGCCGGGTCTCTGTGTGTGTGTGTGGGGGGCTCTCTTCTGCTTCTTCCCTGTCTTTCTTTGCATCATTCTTTGCTCAGAACTGAGTCATCACCGAAGGGGCGGCGTTGTTTTAGATGCTGTTGAGATTTCACGAAGGCCCTCTAAGAGAAGGCTGTTTTTTCTTTGCACACCAGAATGAGGCTCAGTGAGAATTAACAATAGAGAGCCGAACCTCTCTATGTGTGGGTTCTGCACCTATGGTGTCAATCAATTGCAAATCAAAAACATTTGAGGGGAAAAAATTGCCTGCACCGAACACACACAGACCTCTGTGCTTGTCATTGTTCGCTAAGCGGCACAGCTTGACAAGCATTTGCATAGCGTTTGCACTGTATCAGGAACACAATGTGACCTAGAGATGACCGAGTGCGTAGGGGAGGGTCGGTCTCTGCAGAGGCTACCCAATTTATGAAAGGGACTTGAGCAGCTGAGGATCTGGGTATCTGGTGTCCTTACTCACGACTGTAAATTTACAATCGGCTCTAGGATGTGTGTACAGGAGCCAGCAATAAGATACCTTTATGGGGCAGGAAACTGCTCCCTGTGAGAACTTTCTCACCGCTGTAAACCGGTAACTTCTCGACAGAGTCTTTTCTAAAATTATAGTTTTTTCAGTAATGAGTATTTATTTCTTTTCCATTAGTACATATTTGTGATGCATAATGAATGCCTTTGTCTTATTCTTGGTCTAAAGCGGGTTGCCTCACCAAATCTTAACGATTTGCCTATCTTTGGAAATACATCATATGTGTTCCATCTGTTTATATAAATGCACTTCTAGGTTCTGCGTTCTTACAGCTTCACGGGGTTGACATCTGAAGATACTAGTATTTGGAGTAAATGCTTCTGCTTCCCAAACTTGGGATGAGAAATGTGGAAATGAAAAGACCTGGTGTTTTATGAGTGTATTAAAAATTGAACAAGCCAATGTGTTCTATTTCATGATTTTACCCAGTGCAACTTTCTGATTGGTTACAGGTGCCCCGAAGGGTGCTGCCGGTTGTCACCCTTGCTGCCTGCGTGTGGACTGCTCCCTGACCACATTCTGGGGGGTCAAACTTCCTCCCACTCCCAATGCTTAGCACCTTGTAGGAATTTTAAAATATTTGTCAAGGGACTGAGCCAATAAAGTAATGAATGAATGTAAGGCATTTTAAAATTTAGAGACAGGAAAAGTTTGTACCTCCTGAGGAACTATGATTCTTCATTTTATTTATCAAAAAACTAGGACTGTCACTTTTTGTCCCAGCTGTAAGGAAAATCAGGGCCAAAGCAGCAGCACAGTCACAGTGGCTGGGTCAGCCTGGATGGTATTAGCTCAGTGCCATCTTGACAGCATTTGGACTGGTTTTGTGCTTGAATTACATAAATCTTACTGTGGCAAACACCTCAACCTTATATTCTTAATTTATTTATAGGCCATATATTCCACTGAATTGGTTTATATTCCATTGAATATATGGTCTATAAATAAATTCAATCAATACTTTTTATGGTGGGAAATGAGTAGTTTTCAATGGTGTATGTCTAAAGTCTGGCCTTGAGTGTCACTGTTTTAAAGCCCACCCTGAATTCTGGGGAAACCCAACCTTTCATGGGGTATTGGTTGAGAGACTGCTTGTCAGTGACTATTCCTAACTCCAGGATTTAGTGGACATTTTAGAACAAAAATAGTATTTTCGCTGCAGTTTTGGGTATAAAAGTCCCACTATGTTCTTGTACTTCCCCTTCCCATCTCCAAGGTGGTTTGGAAAAAATAAAACCCACTCACCAGTCAGGACCAGGAGGCCCAGAAGCAGCCACAACACAGACATCCTGAAGATCTGCCACTCCTGAAATGCATTGAAAATGAACATTAGTTTGAAGATGTAAAATCTTCGCTCATTGTCATTACAATGTGTAATGTTTCTGGGGATGAGGGGAACGAACAGAACAAGATTTCATGTGTCGGACATAAGAAGGTAAAGAGCAGAATCATCATACACACACACACACACACACACACACACACATGCAAAGCAAAAGTAGGACAAGTGCTCCATCCTGCCTCAAAGAGGAGATTTCTACTCGGACCACAGGGATGAGACACAGCATCAAGACTCTGGGTACCAGCAGAAGTCAAGACGCTGTTACTCTGCACACCCGGAAACACCATGACCTGACCCAAGCCTCTGAAAAGCAAATTTCTGATGCCTGTGCCTTATCCAAGGGTATCTACATTATCCAAACGTAATACAGAAAGGAGAGTTTTGTGTCGGTGGTCTCCTCAATTTGGGTTTTTTCCCCTCTAGGCAGGAGGAAAGGCCACGCTATCATTCATGCCTTGGGACCTATGCTGACTCTTCCCTTTGGGAAGAAGGCAGGATGGGGAGTCATTCCTCACTGCTCTCAGCTCAATGGGAATTTCAGAGCCTCTCAGTCCCCTTGAACCCTGTTCCCTGTTCTCCCTCTGGAGCTCACCCCCACCCTGCCCGGTGCTGGGGACTGAACCTAGGACCTTCACACTGAGCTATATCCCCAGCCTATTTTTATAGTATCTCAGGGTCTAAGTCACTAAATTGCCCAGGCTGGGATCTAACTTGCAGTCCTTCTGCCTTAGCCTCCCAGAGTGCCGGGATTACAGCCTTGCATCACCCCACCCAATTTGTAAAAACTCTTGAGCCAGAACCCAAAAGGATAGAGAGAAAATCGCGTGTGAAGTTAGGTCAAGGACAGGGTTCCCAGGTGAACTCATCAAGCACTTGCTGTCTGGAGAACAGATAACCACCCACCGTCAAGCACCCGCTCCGCTGCTTTGTCTTTCTCAGCCTGTTGCCTCCTCTCCACAGCATGCACGAGTACAAGGAATCTGGGTTCCCCCAGCAGCCCCCACAGTAGTTAAACACATACCCCAGAACAGCTCACAGTTGACGCAGGCAAGCTGGAGGAGCCGGGCCCCTGGCCCGCAGTGTCCACCTGCACCAACCTTTCCCACCTCAGGGCGTTTCCCGTCGTCTCTCCTGAGCAGCGGAGCCTGGCAACCTCTCATTTTGAGTTATTGCTATCATTACCGGCAGGAGCCTGCGTGGAAACCTGGCACTTGGCATTTCTTTGCTCTGGTGCCTGGGACCCAACCCAGGTCCCCGCTCAGACAAGATCTCAACCACTGAGCTATACCCCCAGCCATCTTTTGGTTTAAGGTTATTCTTATGAGCAGTTTCTTCAAAACACTCAGGGAGTTATGATGTCTCCAGACAGAAAGTTCCGTGGTTGTTGAACCCCAGGCCTTCGCACTGAGCTATACCCTCAGCTTTTTTTTTTTTTTTTATAGTATTCTGGGTCTAAGTCACTAAATTGCCCAGGTGTTGGGATTACAGAGTGTTGGGATTACAGACACAGAAGTAGTAGTGGTAGAAGTTGTTGTTTAGTTTTATGGTTCTAGTGATTAAATCCAGGGTCTTCACATTGAGCTACATCCCCAGCCCTTTGAAATTTTATTCTTTTATTTTGATACAGGATCTCACTAAGTCACTCAGTTGCACAGGCCGGGCTCTAGTTCAACATCCTCCTTCTCCAACCTCCCAGAGTGCTGGGACTACAGAACCACAGCTGCACACCGAGTGAGCTCGATCTTCTTAAAGCAGGGGGCACAAGGCCTTCCGATGAGGCCACGCTTTTAGCCTCTCTTCTCTACAGCATTGGGATGGGCTGTTGATTTTGCTTAGTTGAGCAGAAAATTTTTGATTTTGCTCAGTCACTAGAATCGTGCAGAAACTTTTAGCTGGGTCTGCAAGAACCCTAGGATTAAATCCCTCAACAGGAATTAATTATTCAGCATCCCGAGCCCCCTGCACTGAATGCAAGAGGACAATCCATCCAGGAGAAAAACAATGGAGAAAGCTGCTTTAGCGCATAAAAAGCTCACGGTCTCACCGAATCTGTCTTTCGGGATGAGTCTCACTGGCTTTACGGAAAGGAGCCTTAGAAAAAGGCACTGCCTGTGATCAAACGCTAAGCCGAAGGTATTCTGTTCGTGCTGTGCTTTCTAAGGAAAGAAAGATGGTTTCCTTGGAAACTCAAGGCTTAGCTTTTGTTGCAGCAGGACAGCCACCTTGTTTTCTGAACACGGAACTCACTTCTGTGCCAAGCAGGAACTTGCCCGAGTCTGCGTAATTAAATGTTCCAGTTACTTAGTAATACAGTCATTTTTCTGGTTGTCCATGAGGCCAGATCTTCAGGGTGATCTTTACCAGGTACACCAGGGAAAAGCAAGAAGTGACAATGTGCTTCTTTTATGGATGGACAAAAGGTTCCACCCAAAGACCTATAAACACAGCATGCCGAAGCAACCCAACCTCCACGGCCCTACTACACAGGTGCCCCAAAGGGCTCTTTGTTTGAAAGGGAGTGTTGGGGCACCATGGAGTGTCCTTGAGGACTGTCCACTGGTTACCTAGGGTGAATTTGTTAGTTCCTCTGTGGCTCCTGGCACTTGGAATTTATGACAATGCCCGGCCAAGTCAAATGTGGCATCTCGATGCCAAGCACAGTATCTACGCCGGCATCACTCTTCTGCCACCTTGAAGAGCAAGTCAGTAGCAAACAGCAAGGGGGTTCGGAACAGGCCGGAGCACATGCCACCCTAGAAACTGGTGACCAGAGCACCCCTTAGGGCTACTTCAAGTTCCTGGTGGCCTTGATCAGGATGTCTTCCTCCACCTGTCTTCTCTCCATTGGGCACTTTGTCATTCTCAAGCACTGTTTAGATTTGTGAGGGGTAAGAGCCATTTCTTCCTTTGCTCAGCAGTTTCCTGGGCAAAGTAGAAAGAAGGGACTTTGGTCTTCGGGGTTCTCTCACTGTAGAACTCCCTTTTCCATGAATGCCTTGATCTTCACCTTAACCTCAAATGAGAGCATCCCATGTCCTCGGGCCCCTCCAACCAGCCTGGAATTGTGCTGCAATAAACACCCTGACTTGCCTAGAGATGAGGGTAGCCCCGCCCCACCGTGGTCTCCACCTGATTTGGAAGGATTTGAGAACTGCTTTATACGTCTGCATGGTCTTCCACTCCAAGACGTGTTGTGCCCTTGTGTGTTGCTAATGCGTCTCTCCCCCACCTGCTAAGCGGCCTTTCTGGTAGCGTCATGTCTTGTTCTTCTCCCAACCTCTCAAACACAACAACACCCCAGCCTGTTGCTTCGCAGACCACTGTGCATCAGCTGTCTTTAAAACAATGACGGCAGTAACAGTCACACATGCAAAATGCTTCTGCTTCGGGGGATTCATTTTCTTGAGCATAAAAAAAACTAACTTTGCAACATGACAGCTCATTTCAAACTGTCATTGTTTACAGAGTGCATTTTTACATGGTCTGTGAAAATACATATTTGGTGAATTTGGATCATGAGCCATGATGACAAGCCCAGAAAACCTCAGAAGGATCAACTGATTCTCTTGCCTCTCTGTAGGCACAGTCTTTCCCTGCTGAGAAGACTGGGCCATTAAAGGGGCTTCTTTCAGCTGCATCTGATTTTCTTCACTTGGCCCCACAGCTGAAAACTCCAAGATGGCTGATTTCCCCATGGTAGAGACTTGTCCTGGAATTTCCCCTTCAAACAAATCAAAGAGACTTTGGCCTCTCTGTTCCATCGATAGACTCTTCAAGCTCATCTACCCTTTTACTCTGCTAGTCAACACATAAACTCTCAGACATGCTAGCCTTAGTCTTTCACAGCTTCTGGAGAAAATAGGAATCTGTCTGTTGCAGACCCACCACTAACAGTGTCCAGGTTCAGGTTCATGTAACACTGGCAACATCAAATGTGAGGGTGGGGAAGAGATTTGCTGTATGGCAAAATATGAACTCCTTAGGGTTGTGTGTGTGTGTGTGTGTGTGTGTGTGTGTCTGGAATCGAACTTGGGACCTTGAGCTTGTCAGGAAGGTGCTATGCCCCTTAGCTATGTCACTGGCCCTATCAACTTAGTCTTTTGGCTTTGAATGCACAGAAAAGCCTTCCCACTTGAGCAATGACTGCAATGCACATGTGTTTCTCTTTTCCCATTCTTGGTTTCACACATGCATACCAGTCTAAAACAAAGCACTTGTTTGCATTAAAAGAAATATAAATTGGTCTAAGTATTGTAATGAGCAAGAAAATAAAATCATTCTAACATGTACATTTCTTTTAAAGCTTAAGTTTTCATTGCAAAGACTGTAAGTTTCATCTGATCTGATCTTTCTTATTTACTCGGCAGCAGAACACAATAAATATCAGTCCATCCACTGTTCAATGGATTTTTTTCACCCTAAGTAACCCCAGCCCAGCGCAGGTTCTACACGTATTCCACACTCACCTGTCTTCAGTATGCTCTTGTCCTTAGAGGCATTGCATCCACAGGGCTTTATATACAGCCCCATCCTGCTGCTGCTTTTTAGAAGTGTTGACCTCATCCTATTATGAGATTTACAGGTAACCCCATAAATTATAGTAATAATCATAATAATTACAAATACTTTGAACTTATAAAAGGCCTTTTAATCAAGAACGTTCTGGCATTTTGCAAACATTAACCAATTAATTTCTTACCACACCTCAGAGAGCAGATCCTAATTGTAGGTTCCTGTGGACACTTCAGGTCTGGCATTTGTCTGTATTCACACCAGTTTCCAGGAAAGGGGCTAGGTAAGAAAGGAGGGAATGGAGAAAGAAAGAGAAGGGTCAAGAGATAAGAAGGGAGAGACAGAATGAGACGGAGAGGAGAGAAAACAGGAAGAAGGAAGGGTGGGAGGGAGGGAGGAAGGAAGGAGGAAAGGAAGGAAGGAAAGGAGGGAGGAGGGAATTGCTATTTGGATCTAGCAGACTTCTAGGTCAGGAATCACTGATTCCACATCTACTGCTCAGGCTTTGGTGAGGGTTTCACTGGTCTCTACCCATGGCTGAGATGATGAGGCCACAGAGGCAGGGCACCATGAGCAACAATCCAGACCCTGCTACCCAGGGGTCCCCAAACTTTAAATGTTGGAGGGGAGTATGAGAATTCTTGGTTCCTCATTGTGACAGGCAGAGCTGGAGTAAAAAGTGGAGAAATAATATACCACATTAAAAACCATACCATACCCCCTCCCCATGGGTCCCTTTCTATTTTGCCAAACAATGATTAGCACACATTGATAGTTAAAATGGATGACAGTGTGAGGAAATCTGGGGATTCCCTGGCCTCATCTACAAAGACACCTTGTCATCAGCACTGAGGCCCATGTTAGTGTCCTGGAAACTTCTCCCTGGTTAGCAGCCAGCATGTTGCCTGGCAACCGCTCCACAGAAATGATGTCCACTTGTGTCCTCAGCTTTGTTCAGTTCTCAGCCAGTCCCTTTATGGAAAATCTTCTTCTCAGAGTCCTGATATATACTCACAAGTCTTGTCCCAGACAAAAAGGAGGCCCCTAGAAGCCAGTGGGGAGAGTGCTAGAGGTGTTGTAAAGAAAGCTTAGCTGGCCACGGAGTGGAGCATCTGTAGGGTCAGCTGCTCGGGAGGCTGGGGTAGGAGTACTGTGTGAGCTCAGGAGTTTAAGCCCAACCCGGGGAAAATAACAAAAAAGGAAGGAAGGAAGAGAAAGTAGGAAAGAAAACTTGGCAGGCTGAGGCAGATGGGTCATAAATTTAAATCTTGCTTGAGCAATGTAGCAAGACCTTGTCTCAAAAAACGAAAGGGGTGGAGAAGAAGCTCACTGTGAAGGCCCCGGTTTCAATCCCCAGCACTGCAATAAGGAAGAGGGAAGAATGGAAGGGAGGAAGGGAAGGAGGGAGGGAGGAATGAGAGAGAGAGAGAGAGGCCACATCTAGACTTAGTTTAGTAAGACTTAGATTTAGTAAGATCTTAGATTTAGTAAGACTAAATCTCGTAAAATCAGCTCGAGCTATTCCCCTTCACATCGCAGACCAGACTCAGACAGAGTTGCATACTCAGCTTGAGTTTGTGTCTCAAATAAACTCAGCCATCTTATTCTCACTCAAAGTAGCACAAGTCAGTCACCCCAAACTCCCGAAATGAATACAGAGTTTTACAGGAAGTTACCTTGAGGGGCTCCGAAAGAGAATCACAGGCACATCACAAGACCACACTGCCTAGACATATTTTTGCTCACCTTTCTCTCCAGAGGATCTGAAAGCATCCGTGCCCACTCACAATTACTCCTCTCCTAAACGACATCCTTTTTCTCAGGCTTCTCGCCTCCTGACCCCTCTTGGCATTTGCCATTACTCCAGGAACAGAATAAATGTCACACATAGTGTGTACATAAATATCATATGTAGTAGGGGCTGGGGATATAGTTCAGGGCCACAAGAGCCTGCCTGGCAAGCACAGTGTTCTGAGTTCAATTCCTGGTACCCTCCCCCTCAAAATCATATGTAACTATCTCTGTGTACGGGTGGGAAGCATTTTTGGAACTTATCTGGTCTTTGGCAAATGCCTCCTCTCTTTCCCACCTTAATCCTCTAAGCTGACAAACTGATGTCTTGGCTGGTGACAGTGCCTCTCCAATGCTGCCCGTGGCCACTTGGGCCTTAAATGCTGGATGATTCCTAAAGGCAGGTGTTTCCTGGCCTGTTCTGCAGTCCCCACTCTGCTCTGTGAGACCTTCCATCCGGATGTCTTTAGTCCTAAGGGGAGCTACCATCTTTGGTTGCCATCTGGTCTCTAAGAAACAGCCTTTCGTGGGCCCTGTCTCTCTGGGTGGGTCCCCCAAACCTAAGAACCCCAGCGACCTAAGGGGTACTTTTTATGCAGCCTCCTGGATCCTCCACTGAAAAATGCCAGTCATATTTGGTTTTCAAAGTGTCCTCTGGCTGCTAATTGGGCTGGAGATAAGGAAGGGCAAAAGGACTAGTTAGGAGACATGGCAGAGGACCAGCGGAGAGGCAACAGCTGAACCAAGACAATGGCTGCGAGAGAGAGGAGGCATTGCGTCACATGCGGGCGACGTATTTGAGAAGTGGACTTGGGGCCCAGGAGCGTGGCTTGGTGGTGGAGTGTGTTCCCAGCACACCCGAGGCTCTGGATTCGATCCCCAGCACGGAAGGAGGAGAAAGAGGAGGTAGAGGAGGGTGGAGAGGATTGACGAGGCTTAGGGTGGAGCTAGACCCCAAGGATGAAGGAAAGGGAGCGCACACGAGCGCGAGAGAACCGTGCTGAGTGAAATTTTGGAGACGGGGCCGATTTGCACAAGCAGATTAAGAATTAGTTTTAGACCCTGGAATTCTGTAGCATGCCCCCTCCCCCCAAATTACCCCCCTATTTTCCATCTTCTTGCAACAGAGGTGAGTGCCGTGGTAGCAGTCACACTGCCCCGCGACCCTGCCCCTTGGTCACAGTCTCTCCAGTCAAGGTGGGATAATGACCCGAGCCGGCCTGAGAGATGGCGCAGAACAAAACTGCGGAGCAGACATGCGGATCTTGTATCTGTTGTTAGTTAAGAGCTGAGATCAGCAACCTGTGGCCCCAAACCGTCTTATCCCTACGGTCCTGCTGGGACATTACCGAGGCTTACACACGTCTAAGGTGGCCTTCGTGCTACAAGCAGCAGAGGAGAGGCCAGCGACAACACAGAGATCGCGTGGCCTTCAAGCCGACGATCTGGACCTTGCCAATCCCAGCTTTAGAATCTCCATTTGATCTGAGGGACAAAAAACACAACTGGAGAGAAAGATGAAGTAGCTGCTCAGGAAGAAGAAGGAGCAGGAATTAGAGCATCCTGGTAGCCTCCAAAGACAAAGTTCCAAATGGTCTCAGGGTCCAATCACATTCCAGTCCTCAACCTCAGTGGAAATACCCCAGTGGGCCCCTACTGAAATCCTCTTTCTATTCGAGCTAGTTTGAGTCAGACTGTTATTTGCAACCCAAGGCCACTGCTGTGTGACTTACCTATCCCTTGTTTGGTCATTCAAAAATCTAGTGGATATATAAATAAACATCCCAATATAACAAGATGGATTTTGACTATCTTGAGACAGCCAAGAAAAGATGTCACAGTAGCAGTTGCAGCTCAGAAACAAGGTCTGGATTTAAGACTGTATGGTTTGTGTCCTGATGTCTCCCCGAAGCCTTATGCACTTTTAGACAGGACTTCTTCGGAGGTGGCTGAATCTAGAGTGTGTGATTGAATCACGGTTCAGTGCTAGGATTAAGGGTGTTGCAGTTAAGGGTGGTGATTGCTAGATCAGTCCACTGATTGGCTTGGCACTGCCTTAATCCTGGTAGACTGGATACAATATGAGGGACAGAAGGAGGCTTATCTCACCTACCTTAGAGCAGACCAACTATGGACTGGACCCTCTACAAACTGTGAACTAAATAAACCTGTCTCCCTTTAACTTTGGGTGTTGGGTGTTTTGTTTCAGCAACAAGAAAAGTAACTAAGACAAAGAGTATAAATTTGAGAGTTAGTGCTGTACAAGGGGATTTAGTGACAGGGAAAAGAAGGTGTTGCCTGAGGAAAAGGTGTCAGATGAGAACTAAAATGTGTTCATGGCCAGTCCCCTGGGAACTCCAATATTTAGGGATTGAATGGAGGAAAAATATTTGGTAAAAGGGAATGAATAAGAGTGCACATCTGTAACCCCAGCACCCAGGAGGCTGAAGCAGGAAGATGGCTGCGAGTTTGAGGCCAGCCTGGGCTACATTGTGAGTTTAAAGCCAGCCTGAACTGCATAGTGAGACCCTGTCTCAAAAAAAAAAAATCAAAATAAAACAAAAAAGGATGAATAAGAAAGGCTACTGAGATGAAAACCCAGTAGAACATGAAAACATGGAAGGCAAGCTAAGAGACTGTCTGAGGAGCAAACTGTATATTTATCAAATGCTGCTGAGAAAGAAGGACAAGATTGAAAATAGGTCATTATCTTTAGCTACATAGAGGCTACACATTAACTAAGGCAGAACAATTTTGATACAAGTGCGTATGGATGTTTTGTAAGTAACCAAAAATTTGACTCAAATTGAGGTCAACACTAAGGAAGATTTCTTTACTCATACAACGCGAAGCCCAGGGTAGGACGAGTTTCAGGGGTGGCTTAATTCAGTGGCTTAACAATATCATTAGGTACCTGGAGTCCTTTTGTCCCTCCGTTCTGCTTTCTGGTGTCAGCTTCACCCTAAGGTTCTTTTTGCCCCAACTCACCACCCACGAGGTGGTGGGTGGTGACAACACGATCTTCAACATGAAGAAACCAACAAGGCTTTCTTCATGTCTCATTCACTCCCAAGGAGTCGTCTATCCATTCCACACTGGTTATAAGGAAGCAACACAGCTGGAATGAGAGAGTGTGGTATTTGTCATTAGCTAAGCTCTGGGTTTAGACCCTGGACAGGAAAGGAGTCTAACATGGAGTTGGATCCCTCCAAAGTACCTAAACTCCGTCAGACAAGTCAGATAAGTCAAGAAAAATCAGGTTAGTTGCAGAGAAGGTAGATAATGTGGTGAAGGACAGATTTGGAGAGGGAAACATTTTTATTTTTGTTATGATTTGTGGAGCACGGGAGTACAGGGGTTTGAACCCAGGGCCTCCACATTAAGCTATGTCTGTAGGTCTTTATTTTTTAATGATGAGACATGTTCTAAATTGTAGAAGCGTGATTCAAATGTATGATCCTCCTGCCTCAGCCTCCCAGAATGCTGGGATTATGGGCATGTTCCACCACACTGGCTTTTATTATTTATTTTTCAAGAGGAGCTACTAGATTACCTCTGAACACTAAAAGGAGGGATCCAGTAGCAGAAGAGGTTGGAAACATGTCAAGAAGGCAAGAGGCTGTGAGGTCCTGACCTTGGGTGATGGCCTGGCTCCTACTGGGAATGGGCAGTGTGCCTAAGGGCACTGTCTTTGAAATCTGAGGATTCTGGGTGGCCCTGGGGAAGCTCATCTCTTTGAGCTGATCTAAAATGGGTCATTTTAGAAGCCATCTCTTTGGCTTCTAAAATGGGGATATTGTGAAAATTAAATAAGATAACATTTGTAACTGACTTGGTGATATTTTTTAGCTTCCTTTTAAATCTTCCTGCCTCCCATCCAACCTCCAAACATTTTATTTATTTATTTATTTATTTATTTTTATTTTTATTTTTTTTTGTGGTACTGGGGATCGAACTCAGGACCCTGCGCTTGCTAGGCAAGTGCTTATTTCACTGAGCTATATCCCCAGCCCCCCTCCAATCATTTTAAGCCAGTGACAAGTATCTAGTTAAACACTGGGTTGTTTTTTGGGACCTAGTAACACACCAAAGGACAATGGAAATGGAGAGAAAAAAAAAAACACACACGATAAAGTTCTATCTGCAAAGCCAAAGCTGTTTCATCAAACAGCCTAATAGTTCCTTACCAAAGAATCAACCAAGTCTTCGCGGAGCTCGTGGAGGTGGCAATTAATTATGTCCCGCTGACAAGGACACTGGCTACCCAGAAAAGAATGCTGTCAACGGCGTCCTTTTCCCAGATAAAGGAGGGGCCCGGAAGTCACTGCTCCTGTCACCTCTGACAGCTTCACTAGGTTATGCGCAGTTCTGGCCACAGGTGACAGGAAGCAAGCAGAAGGACAGAACTCAGAAAAGGGGCCAAGGGTGAGCTAGCAGCGCTGGTTTTGGACACCACTGACTCGCTGTGCTTCGTTTTGGAAATCACTGAATTTCTTGCCTAGTTTTTCCTTCGGTAACACAGGAAACAAAATCCATTAAACAAAACAAAAAGCCAAATGCAGCCAGAGCCCCTTCCTAATTGGCTCACCAGGATGGGCTGAATTATTTTAAATTGAGGGTTTTGGAAATTAGGGTCGAGTTGTCACAGTCCTGGGGTGGTTGCTGCTATTCGGTGCCCCTTAGAGACATGCCATTGCCTGTGCTTTGTGGGAGCCTCAGCGAGGCCAGTTCTGTGTGCTCTGCGTCACTGCATGTGACAAGAGTCCAGGAATGCTCCCAGCGCCTTTTTACGAGAGGTGACGGCATGACACAGACACTGCTGTGACACCTCCTGCTCTGCAGACAGACGCTCTGCCAGTGTCTCTGGGAGGAAATGAGCTGGCAGTCCTTCCCTTCTGCCGAGGCTGTTCCTAGACACAGGGCTGGGACACAGCACGCTCTGTCGCTGCACAGACCCAGTAAGTACTGGGCGTGGCATGTGTTTACTCACTCACCTGGTGTGGTAGGCCGACCCAAGGGGACTTCTCTGCTTCCTGGTCGGTAAAATGTCAGTTTCTGTGTGCGTGATACGTCCCGAGAATGAGGTGCAGCAGATGAAAAGAAGAGCAAGAGAGAAAGTTATGGGACCCGGGGCTACAGCCTCTGGGACTTAAGCTTCGCTTACGATTTTCTTTAGCCTTTTAGTAGGGTTCTCACAAAAAGCAGGAACAGGGGAAACGGGAGGAATCATAAACTGGATCAGCGAGGGCGGTACAGCTTAATTATCCCAGGAACTGAACTTTGACTCAGCCAGCCCTCAGGTCGTCATTCCCTCAGACGTATCTCAGCCAAGCATCTGGTGCTGTCACAGCCGCTTTGCACATGGACACAGGTCCTGCTGTCACGTCCTTTTACACTAATGCTTTCGCTAGACTTCCTCCAGAAACAGACAATCCTATGGCTTGGTCAGGCGCAAAGTGCCACATAGGTAACACACTGAAAGGTAAGCTGTAGAATGTCCTTCTCCACACTTTCGAGTCTTGGAAAGACCTTGTCACAGTTTTCTGAGAGCAAAAGGAGGAACTGACCCAATCTAGACCAGTGCACTGATAAAACCTGTGGATTGGTTTAAAGAGACTCTAGTCATATCACACTCAGCAATGCCCTTCACTGTAGGTGACTCAAAACACCAGGAACAATAAAATCTGCAGGATTGTTTTCACACTTTGATCACAGAATGTGTGGATTTTTTCCTTTTTTTAATGTTATTCTCCCACATCTTCAGAATCAAAAGTCTAGGGTTCTCACTGCAAAAACAAAAACCCTATTTCCCTGTTTTCATTAAAATCAGTGGCTCTCCCACAGGAGGCCTATATGTCACCAGTGCTGCTGTCCCCATGTCTCTAGTGACCCCCGAGAAGTTCCAGCACGTTTTGTGAATACTCGACACACACATCGATGGGCAGCGGAAAATAGCCTTTGCCATCACTGCCAGTGAGGGTGTGGCGGGAGGATATGCTCATGCGGTGCTGAGGACAGCAGACGTCAACCTCACCAAGACGGCTGGAGAGCTCACTGAGGGGAGGTGGAGTGCGTGGTCACTGCCATGGAGAACCCGTGCCAGTGCACGACCCCAGACTGGGTCCTGAACAGACAGAGGACTAAAGGGTGGGAAGCACAGCCAGGTTCTGGCCAACAGCCTGGACAACAAGCTCCTCAAAGACCGGAGTGACCGATGATCAGAGCCCACAGGGGGCTGCGTGAGTCCGAGGCCAGCACACCGAGACCACTGGATGCCACAGCCACACCGCGGGTGTGTCCAACAAGAAACGAGGCTGTAGGCCTTCTCTGTTAATAAATAGTTTCTATACCTAAAAATATAAGTAAGTAAAAAATAAAATCAATGAAGGCAAGGTCTGATTGAAATTGTTTCAGGTTCTTAAAATTGTCAGATGGAAAAGGGTGGATGCTGGTGGCTGCACAGGTAAAAAGGTAAAAACATCTTGTTGTTCCTCTTAAGTCCCTGAACAGGAGGAGTAGGTAGGTCACTCGCGCAGGAAAACTTCCTGCCAGGAAGTGTCGACTTTTCTTAGTACTCAGACTCCACTTAATTGAGAGGCTCTACCATGTTCGTTTGTTTGATTTTTGAAAATCTTCCATTTTGCGTTGCTACTTCTCATCTCTGACTAATGTACATCTCTAACCAATGCAAATTCCCTTGTGTGTTAAGAGCAATGATTACAAATGTGTATTTACATAAATTTAGATGTATAAACATGTGCCTTCTTTTGACTTTTATACTTAATGAAGTCTCCAAAGGAAATATTTTTTAATAGTCCAAAATCTTAAATTTCATGGACCTGAAAGACCTTTAGCTGAAACCATTAGGAAAACCAGCTCTGAATGAGGGCTTTACTTTTAATTTCTTTTAGATTTCTTCTATTTTACACTCAGAGGAAGAATGGGTATTTGAGTGATGAACCTGAAATAGGTAGTGTGAGTGCATTTTCAGTTTATATTCATACAGCACCTTTTCTTGATTAAGTGTGAAATAAAATATTGACCCCATGTGATGAAAAGAACAACACAAAAACAAGGCAAATAATATGTAAGTGCTTAAACTGACTATGAAAAGCGATTTCAGGAAACAACTTTATCTCTTCTGAAATGCCTCTGTGTGTTCATTAAATACCTATTTACTATCTACTTTTTTGAGCTAACGGCCAGGAATAAAAGTCAACCAAGATGTAGCTTGTACCCTCAAGATGGCAGTGATATTTGTTGATATTTTCCCGTTTCATGATGGACGAAGGGTTAAACGGCTGGCTCTCGCTGGGGCGGCATTAAACCCTTCACGTGTGGCATCAAACCCTTCCCGTGTGGATCATAAAACTCCCTGGGATCCAGCCAGCCGCTGACGAAGTAACGCTATGTAAAGTTCTTTATTGTCCATGGGAATGGAAGGTGTGAGACTTATCCGGGAACCAATAAAACCACCTTCATGTGCTGTGACTCAGGCAGTTTGGCTGAAATACCTCAAATATGGGCCCCTGACAGAGGATCGCCCAACCATACCTCATGCTTGTTGATCACGTCCCAGGCTACAAAGCACTTTCGGGGATGCTGTGACATAGGGTGGGCAGGGATAATAATTACCCATATTTTACACGTGAGGAAATTGTGGTACTCCCTAACAAAATGATGTGTCCAGTTAGCAAACCGGCAGGGGCCCATGGTTGGGTAAGGGAGACTTGTTTGTTTGCCTTCAGTTGGAGGTGGTGCGACTCCCCAGTGGGCAGGGAGAGCTCCTCTTTCACATTTAGTGCCATCTCTAGGGAGTACCTTGATTTGGGAACCTGTGTCAAGTGAGGCCATGAAAGGTTGAGTATTAGGTGGGGCCAGTGGCCCACCATGTCTATATGGGGTGGTTCTCCTTGGAGGCTGGGTCATGCCATCGGACTAATGAGGCTCAGGGCTTTGTCATCAGCTGAGGTGAGGGAAAGGGGCAGTAGGTCCTGCAGCCTGGGTATTGTGTTCAGATGGGATGCCCTGTGCTGGCTTCTACTCCTGGGGTTTTTAACCCAAGTCTGATTATGGTGGAAGCCCCAGACGCAGGGTCTCCAATGCATGGTCTTTTCCTGAGGGTCCCGAGATGCTGGTGGTAACTCTGGAAATTCTGACCTCAACAGCAAGACGTGTTTCCTTGGGAGACTTGAAAGCTCCTCACCAGCAAGCACAGTTTCAGGCTGTCTAAGGCCTCTTTTGTAGTGGCCACTCGACTCCTGGAATGTTGGGTCCCAGGCCTGGATGGGGGTTCCTGTCCACTGGAGCATTCTATGAGTAAGACAAACACTGAAACAGAACAATTTACGGTTCTTTAAGTGGTGTCTCCATGGGTATGAGATGGTCACAGGGGCACTTTCCATGCCATGCACACCCCATGGATGGGGGAAGGCACCCCATGCATTCTGGGGTGTGGGTGCGGGGGTGTGGCTGCCTGTTCCCCTAGGCCTGTGCACTCACCCACATTGCCATCAGTCGGCTTTGCAATGAGCCAGACAGAATGTAGTGTCCTCTGGCCCTTCAGGAGGGGCACGCCAGGGCACTTGGTGCCAGTTTTTATATGCGTTTGCCCCCTGGGACAACGGGGGTGTTTTTGCCCCATAAGTTTGAGCACTGGAGTCTTTGTTGTGTCAGAGGAATGGGCAGTGGCAGTAGCAGAATCATGCAAGGGTCTGCGTTAGTCAGAGTACTCCAGGGAAACAGAACCAACAGGAAAAAAAATAAAAAAAAAAGAAGAAAGAACCAACAGGATACATAAGAAAGAGAAATTTTTATTATTATTAGCATCATCGAAACATGTTTAGTCTGTTTTAATCTAGTTTTTCTGATTTTCTTTTTCTTTGAAATAGGGGTCTCACTATGTTTCCCAGGCTGACCTTGAACTCATAATCCTCCTGCCCCACCCTCCACAGTAGCTGGGATTATAGGCATGCCCCATCACACCAGTCTCAGATTTACTTTAAGGAATTGCTCCCATAATTATAGAAGCTGATAAGTCCAAGATGTTCAGGCTGGAGACCCAGGAAGAGCCAATGTTGTAGTTCAGGTCTTAAGCTTTCTGCTGGCAGAACTGCCTCTTGCTGCTGTGGTGGTCAGTAAGTCCTTTGTTTTATTTCTTTTCCTTTTTATTGTATTTTGGGGATTGAACCCAGGGCCTTAACACTGAGCTACAGTTCAGCCCTTTGAAATTTTATTTTTTTATTTTGAGACAGGGTCTCCCTAAGTCACTCAGCTGCCCAGACTTGGATTAGTGATTGTCCTGTCTCAGGGAAATAGGTGTATGCTGCCATACCCAGCTCTGTGGTTTTTTGTTTTTGTATCAGGAATTGAACTCAGGACCTTGCACTTGCCAGGCAGGTGCTGTGCTCCTAAGCTATATCACCTGCCCTTTTCTTTGTTTTCTCAGATAGGTTCATGCTATGCAATCCAGTCTGGCCTCAACTCACAGCAATCCTCCTGCCTCAGCCTCCTGAGTGGTGGGATTACAGGCATGTGGCACCACGTGGCTTGTTCACATGTTGATATCACTTCCTAGAAGGTATTGCCGCACTGAAGTTCAGATGGCTGGGGACCCTCCACATTGTGCAGGGCTGCATTTGAGGCTTACAAGACACGCAGTGACAGACCTGAGGTCACTGTTCTAAGGGCACCCCAGCTGCTCCTCCCAGAACTTAGATGTTAATTTTTTTTTTTTTTTTTTGAGACAGGGTCTCACTATGTAGTTCAGGCTGGCCTTGAACGCACTGTGTAGCTCAGGCTGATCTCAAACTCACAGTGATCCCCCTGCCTCAGCCTCCTGAGTGGTGGGATTACAGGCGTGTGCCACCATGCCTGGTAGACGTTAAATATCTAATTCACACCTTTTTGTTCCCATTCTAACCTCAAGAGGCTCTGCGTGCTCTCTCCAGAGATACAGTCATGAGGAAGTTACAAGTCAGGCAGAACCAGAACCCAATCCTCACTCCACCATTTATCATCACATGACCTGGGACAAATTTCTGAGACTTTTTTCCCCTTTGCAAAATGGGGGAATGAAAGCCAGGATTGATGGCAACAGCTGTAATCCCAGTACATGAGAGGCTGAGGGAGGAAGGTTGTGAGTTCAAGGCCAGCTTGGACCACAGAATAAGATACACACACACACACACACACACACACACAAAGTAAATAAAATGGGGGAAAGAAGAGTACGTATTTCATAGGGTTGTCATGAGGACGACCTGTAATAAAACACGGGTACAATATCATTACAATATTACCGCAACTAACTTACCACAATGCCTGGCATATAAATGTGAGTTGTTAACTAAAAACAGGTTGCTGGGAAAGTTAAATGGCTGAAAATAAAAAAACATCAGCTGGGTATAGTGGTGCACCTGTAGTTCCAGCTCCTGGAGAGGGTGAGGCAGGAAGATTCATTGAACCTAGGAGTTTGGGGCTAGTCTGGGTGACATAAGAAATCCTGACTCAAAACCTAAATTTAAAAAAAGGCTCATTAATAGCAAGAATATGTGGGACTGTATCAAATATGTGTCTTTCTTGCTTGCTTTCATTTTTTGAGACAGGGTCTCACTATGTATCCCAGACAGGCAGTCCTCCTACCGCAGCCTCCAGAGTGCTGTGACTATATTTTGGTTTTTTTTTTTTTTTTGGCGGTACTGGGGATTGAACTCAGGACCCTGCGCCTGGCAGGCGCTTATTCCACTGAGCTATATCCCCAGCCCCAGAGTGCTGTGACTATAGAGGTGGGCCCAATCACCAGTAGGGCAGAGGGGAATCTGGCAGCAGAAGGAATTAGCATTGCTAATCAGCTGGCCTAAAGGGTAGAGGGCCCCGGGTCGGCCCAAGTGTGCCCAACGTAATCAATCACAAGGCCCTTTAATGCAGAAGAGGAAGAGGAGGTGGGGGAGCAGAGGAGTCAGAAGAGTTGGGTCCGGGAGCGGCTGTGAGGTGTGAGCAGCCCTGGGCTCCTCGGCAGACAAGGAGGGTACGCAGCTGGCAGCGACGCAGCCTTGGGAAGCCGGAAAAGGTTAAGGAATGGAGAGTCTAGAGTTTCCGGAGGAAGTTTCAACACTTTCATTTTAGCTCAGCGAGCACCATTTTGGATTGTTGACCTCCAGAACTGTAAGATAATACTGCTTTGTTTTCGTCTGCAGTGTTAGGAATCCAGCCTGGGATCATGTACATGCCAGGCAAGCACTCTACCCCCGAGCCGCACTCCCAGCATTGGATGTTTTGGGGGGTGTTATTTTTGTTTTTTTTGAAACAGGGTCTCAGTCTATTTCCGGCTGGCCTTAAACTCACTGTATTGCCCTGGTTGGCCTCAAAGTTGCTGCCTCAGCCTCCCGTGTCGGTACTGGGATTACAGGCCTGTGCCACCATGACCAATTTAAATCTTAATATATTAAATGAATGAGGCTTACAGACAATATACTGTCCCTCACCCGCCTCCAACCCTGACCTCTTTCCAAATGAGCAAAGTGGGAGCCAGAAATTGGTAACTTGCGAGTGTAAATGACAAAATGATTTAACCTCCTGGCATTTCAGTTTCTCTGTTTGCCAAATGGGAGTAGTCTTTGCCCTAATTCCCTAACACACCTTTCCAGGTTGAAGCGGAACAACTTCCGTAAAAGCACTTGTAAAACATGAAGAGAATGACGTGCACCTAGGGGTTCTTACTGACTATGACCTCAGAGCTTTACAGAAAGCCAGGATTCAAACCACAGTTAAATGAAGGCCATTGTTTCTGATCGGAGTACCTGAACTAGGCTCCAGTAGACCAAATTAAAGACTCACCTGTGACACTCTGGGTCATATGGTTGTTTTGTTTTGAGACAGTCTCACTACCTAGCTTGAACTGGCCTTGGACTGGCAGTGATCCTCCTGCCTCAGCTTACTGAGTGCAGGAATTACAGGTATGTCCCACCATGCCTGGCAAGAGCTATACAGTAAAGAAGCAGGAAAATTTCCAAACAGACCAGCTTTTCCTAAAACAAGATCAGCAGCAAATAATCAGAAAGGGCTCAATCAACCTCACTGGGTGTGATAACAACATCCCTCTGGGTTAACCCTAGCAAGGAAAGCAACCTGACACTAACCAGCCTACCTTTACTACTCAGTATCCCCATTCCTGTGCTCACCCCCTTACCAAAACCACCTCTTCTTCTGCTGTTCCCAGCAGAGGGCCTGGTCTGAGGTGAGATGCCATACCGATTCATGAATTGCCAATGCAAGCCGATTACATCTTTAAGTTGGTTGAAATTCCTTTTGAACAGTACCCTGGCATAGGTTTTCTGAGTTTTTTTTTTTTTTTTAACTTTTATTCAATATGTATTTATTGAGCCCTAGTTTAAACACTGGTCTTTAGAGCAAGGAGAAGATCGAAGACTTAGTCCCACTGGGGTTCACAGTCAGTATGATTCAACATGAAGTACTTAACTCCAATTTTATTCAAAAATATATGTTAAAAATATTTTTTTTGGATGGTTCTGGGGATTGAATCTAGAGCTTTGATTATACTAACTGACCTCAACCCACAGACTCCTTGAAAGCTTCTAAATGGTTGTATGATATTCATTTTGTTATATCTTATATTTGAGGATGGCCTGTATTTGCATAATAAAAAATGGGCAGAGATTACAAATGACTACACATGGAAAATTATCTTGTTTGTTTGTTTGAGACAGGGTCTTGCTCTGTAGTTTAGGCTGGCTTGAACTCATTCAATTGCCCAGGTTGACCTTGAATTCACAGTGATCCTTCTGCTTCAGCCTCCCAAATTCTGGGATTACAGGTGAGCACCATCACACTCGATGACTGTTACAGTTTGTGTCTGCGTGCCCTCCTAATCCTCATGCAGTCATAGGGCGGGCTTTTAGAGTTTTGACTGATTGGGTTTGAGGGCCGCACCTGCCCTGGGGTGGAGAGTTTGCGTATGTGAAGCAGAGAGGCTTGTCTTTGCTGCTCCTCCATTTTGTTCTTATTGCTTTATTGTGTTCCGCTGCCAGGAACATTTGCCCTCTACCATGTGCCACCTGGCCTTAGAGCCAGCCAAGTATGGACTGAAACCTGCACAAAGTGTAAGCTAAATAAACCTTTCCTTCCTTAATTTTGGGCATCGGGTATTTTGTCTCAGCAACCAGAGAAAAGTAACTAAGACAATAAGATTGTCCGTATTTAGTGATATTTAAGACAATTGATGTTCACAATGAGGACCAGAGGAGCAAAGATCTTAAACTCATAAAAGTAAGTCAGGTGGGGTGCACAGGCCTGCAATCGCAGGACTTGGGAGGCTGAGGCAGGAGATCATGAATTTAAGCCCCACCTAGACAATGTATCAAGACCTTATCTCAAAAAATTAACTAACTGAATAAAACAAATGCAAACAGTGGATTTTATTCAGTGTAATTTTAATACCAAGCCTATTCATCACTGATTCTGGAAGTAGTGGAAAATGTTAATCTAGGAACTGATTAATAGATCAAGTGTCTTTCAGCTTAGACTTCCATAGTAATATTTCTTGTGTAAGTTGAGAGAGTATGTATTTTCATCAGCTAGTTCACCTTGCATTGAGAGTATATATAAATGTGGTGCCCGTGTGAGAGTAGACCACTGTGCAAGAGAGAGCACAGAGGTCCTGAGCTCCATGGCCACCGTTTTTTGTACTTCCCACTCATCAAACTGACTTTAGGTCTAGGCCACCCTATCAAAAACCTGCTTGAGTTCTGGTGAGAAGAATTGAAGATAGTACTCTCTGACTTGTTTCAAGTATAAGGCTTTGGGTACCTACTTTAAATGTGTGCTGGAACCCACTTTCCAGCCAGTTTGCCATGCCCTAATCTCTTGCCTCATGTGCGTGACAGGAAATAAATCTCCTAGCCCAGGTATTTTCTATGTGCCCCACAATAATTTCTGGTGCTGGACAGTTCTTCTGTTAATTCTACAGGCATTTTGTGGAGATTCCACAGATTTCAAGTGATAAACTCTTGAAGTTCCTCTGTAGTTATTCTGTATGCCAAGACCCAGGTTTATTAATTCAAATGATACTGAGAATGGAAATGACAGCAACCCCAGCAAATGAGAGCTAGATTTAGTATAAGCACAAACAAACAAAAACCATTAGCAATGTGTTCTTTTTGTTTTCCCCTGTGTTAGTATTGCACCTAGGACCACACACATGCTAGAAGTGCTCTACCACTGAGCTACAGCTGCAATACAACAACACAGGCTGAGTCAACCCACTCCCACAGAGAGTGACCTCCAAAAGCTTTGAGATTAGGATTGGGCTCCTTCGGTAGCCTGAAGGTACTTATTTTTCTTGTTTTGTTTTCAGTCGGTCAAATTCTGTAGCTTGTCTAAATATATCTGAGATAGAGTTAGGTATAGTTGTGACAAATAAATGACACAAATCCCACCATTCTTCAATCACATATCCATAGTAGACATGGCTATCAGTCATGATGCTCTTTCTGGCCAAGACTGGATATGACCTTTGTCTTACTCTTTGACCACCTAAAAGGAGTGGGCTCTGGTGGGGTTGCATATCAACATATGATCATATTTGAGAATATCCTAAAAACAAACTGTTCTCTGTCCCTCCCTCCCTGTTCTCCTTTCCCCCACCAGGGGTCAAATTCAGTACCTTCAACCTGAGCTATGTCTCCAGTCCTTTTTAATTTTGAGACAATTTCTCACTAAGTTGCTAAATTCTCCAGGCTATGTTCAGATTTGCAATCCTCCTGCCTCAGCTTCCCAGAATGGTCAGATTACAGGCTTGCATCACCACACCCATCTTTGAGCTATGTTCTTTAGATGGATGATAAGGTAGTAATCTTTTTCCCCCCTGTGCTTGCAGCATGTCTGCAAAACATAAATATAGTCATCATGGGGAATTGGTGTAGACATGTATCACATCTTGATTCTTTTTACTTCCCCCTCCTCTTCTCTCTCTCCCATCTTCTCCCATTTGCAGATCCCCTTCCCATCTCCACATACCTTATGTCCCTAATTCCTATCATCTATCTTTAATTTTGCTTTTGAAATCATTTATACTTTAGGTTTCTCACTTAAGATAAACTGCAGTCTTTATGTGTCTGATTTATTTCACTTCACATGATGGCTTCAAGTCACATCCATTTTCCTATAAATGACTCAAATGTTTCCTTCTTTATGACACAGTAGTACTTCACTGTGTGCAAGTACACTTTCTTTACCCATCCATCCCTGACAGGCATCGAGGCTGCTTCCAAGATTCAGCTTTTAGGAGTCATGCTGCTATAAATGTGGGTGTGCATGCAGCACTGTGGCATGCTGGATCCAGCGGAATTTCTATTTGTAGTTTTCTGAGGACAATGATAGTCCCGTGTGTCAACCTGACTGACTCAAGGACTGCCAGATCCCCAGTTAAACATTCTCGGGTGTGTTCAAGAAGGTGTTTCCAGATGAGATTAGCCCTGGAACTGGTGGATTCAGTAAGAAACATTGTCCTCCTGGATCAGAGCTGTGGAATTCCCACAAGGGAGTGCCCTAAATCACCTGGAGACAGGGCTGGGTGGGATGCCAAAGAAAGAAGCCCTTAAGTGCTGGTGTGAGCAGCCCAAAGCTTTCATTAGGAATTTATTCCAGAGTGCTGCAGCCTATCTTCATGCCGCAGTGAGAGGAGGCGTTGGTCTACACAGGTTGTGTATATGCAGGGGTCCAGGTATGGAGTGAAAGTGTAAGGAATTGACATGAGGCTTGGGGTAGTTTGTTTGCTTTATGTGTGTGTGGGGGGGGCTATTTTTAATATTTTATACTTGTGGTATTAGGGGATTGAACCCAGGGCCTTCACAGTGAGCTACATCCCCTCCTCCACACACTCCTTTTAAAAATTTTGTTGCTAAATTGCTTGGGCGGAACTTTCGATCCTCCTGCCTCAGCCCCCCAGAGGGCTAGTGTTACAGGCACACACCAACATGTACCACTCTTTGGCAGCAGTCTAAATACCTTCATCAGCACCTGGGAATGTTGAAGGCCCTGTTGGTTGGGACAGGAGAAAAATTGGTGGGATTTAGTTGGGCAACTTTATAATATCCAGTCCTGTGAGGGCCTGTCATGAACCAAAGATGGAGGAGACCAAGACTGACACCCTCTTCCTGCCTGACTGCTTAGCTGAAAGTTCTTGTGACTTCCTCTTCTGCCTGAGGACTACTGTTTCCATCACTGGCTCCCTCTGTTGCCAGGCCTTTGGACTCAGAGCGGCATCACTGGCTTTCCTGTATGTCCAGTTTAAAGATGGCAGATTGTGGGGCTTCTCGGCCTCCACTGGCGCCTGAGCCACGTCCTTATCCTCTCCCTCCATCTACCAATCGATCCACCTAACAGCCTATCTCCCATGGATTCCGTTTCTCTGAGAACTTTAACACAGGTTGACTATACGATAAATGAATTATATCTGAAAGCTTCTCTTCCCCCAAAAAAATTTTTATAAAAGAGTTGACATTCAAGTGTAAGTCAATTTGCCTTTTGTAATTCTAGAGTATCTTTTTTTTTTTTCTTGTTCCAGCATTAGGGATTGCACCTAGGGCCTTCTCCTTGAGCTATATCCCCAACCCGTTTGTTTGTTTGCTTGCTTGTTTTTTGAGACAGGGTCTTGCTCTGTAGGTCAGGCTGGCCTTAAACCTATGGTGATCCTGCTGCTTCAGCTTCCTAGGTGTGGGCATTATAGCATATACCATCACACTTGACCTTATTTTTTATTTTGAAACAGAGTCTCACAGAGTTAATTGCCCAGGCTGGGCTAGAGTTTGTGCTCCTCCTGCCCCAGCCTCCCAATTGCTAGGATTATAGGTGTGCACCACGACGCCCAGCTAGGAGGAACCTTAGCATAATGACTCCATCTTTATTTTTTAGTCCAAAACACTGGCCTCTTATAATTTTTATTTCACACCCCTAAGGTCAGTAGAGGTTGGAAACTATAGCTGTAAATGGAAGTTAGATGTCAAAAATAAGAAATGATTGGATATTTTCATTTAAAAAATCTTTTCCAATTGAGAGCAAATAAAACTCTGAAGCGATACTGTTAAGAAATCAGGTAGGGACTGGAGGTGTAGGGCAGTGGGAGAGGCTTGCCCAGCATGTGCAAGGGGCCTGGTTCAATCCCTAACACAGGAAAAGTAAAAAAATAAAATGTCTGGTAGAGTCCTGGGTTACAGAGTCACTGCACTGAGGGAGGCAGAACAGCTGGTTTCATAACGCAGCCGAGCCAGCCTTTAGCTGCTACTATTGTTAAGTGGTAAATAAGAGACATCAGCTTCTTTATTTTTATTTTTTCAGTGCTGGGGATTAAACCCGGGGCTTCCACACTGAGCTACATATCTAGCCCCATTTAAAAAAATTATTTAATAAACTAGTTAATTAATATTTTGAGACAGGGTCTCACCATATCACTAAGTTGTCCATTCTGGACTCAAATTTGCAATCCTCCTGCCTCAGCCTCCCAGAGTATTAGCGTTACAGGTGTATGCCACCATGCACAGCTTTGTGTAGCAACTTATTATTCACCCATCAGAGCTCATGTGCTGCCTCAAGCACTGGAGGTGCCAATGAAGTTTTTTGTTCTTCACCAGTGAACTTTCTTTCATAATAATCTGGAAGATGTCTGTGTCCTAAGAGAGCCCTGCCACTTTCCTCAGTTCTCTGGACACACTGGAGACCACCCTGGCCCATGCATTTATGCCCCAGATCGCAATCTAGTCTTCATGCCAGGTAAAAGTTCTTTATTGGAAATTCTTCTCTATATCTTTATTTTTGACAGCTCTAATGCACATCCATGCTGAGTCATTTTTCATTGTAGAAAATTATAGCCACCATGCTAATGAATTAGTGTTTGGTACAGGTTTTTTTTTGTCTTTTTTGAGACAGGGTCTCGCTATGCAGTTCAGGCTGGTCTTGAGCTCACTTTGTAGTCCAGGCTGGTCTTGAACTCACAACGATCACCCTACCTCAGCCTGCTGAGTGCTGGGATTACAGGTGTGTGCAGCCACACCCGGCTAGTGTTTGGTACAGTTTTAATGCACATTTCTCTAATGACCACTGATTAAAAGTGATGAGCGGGGCTGGGGATATAGCTCAGTGGAATAAGCGCTTGCCTAGCAAGCGCAGGGTCCTGAGTTCGATCCCCAGTACCACCAAAAAAAAAACCTAAAAGTGATGAGCATCTTTACATGCTCATCATGTTGGCCATTTGTTTCCCTTTTTTTTTTTTTTTTTTTTAGAAATCTCTACTCAAGTCCTTTCCCCATTTTAAAATAGAGTTGTCTTCCTTTTTGTTGTAATTTTTCTTTTTAAAGGAGGAGGGGTATTTTTGGCTCATGGTTGGAGGGGGTTCCGTTCATGTATTGCATTGTAAGGGTACTTTATATACTCTAGATGCTATACTCTTATCAGACACACGACTTGAAAATGTTTTCTTCCCACTGTGTATATTTTAGCTTTCCTTATGTCTTTGGATGCCCAAAAGTTTATTTTGATGAAATTCAATTTATCAATTTTTGTTGTTGTTGTTACTTAAGCATTTGGTGTCGTGGCCAAATCTAAGGTCAGGAAGACCTAGTGCTTCATTTTCTAAGACGTATATGGTTTTAGCTTTCATAGACAGGTTGGATTTTTTTGAGACAAGGTCTTGCTATGTAGTTCTGACTGGCCTTGAGCTCACTATGTAGCCCCAATGGGCCTCAAACTCACATTGATCCTCCTTTCTTAGTCTCCTGAGTGCTGGGATTACAGACATGCACCACCACACCTGCCAGGTAGTTAATTTTTGTGGAGTTCGTTTTTGTGTAGTGTGAGACAGGCGACCAACTTCCTTCTTTTGGATGTGAATCTAGTTGTGTTTCATTGCTACTTGTTAAACACTCTTTCTCCCCACTTGAATAGTCTTAATAAAAGAGAAAATTACAACAAATCTAATTTTGTATATCTTCATTAGCTTTATATGTGATTCCATCAGGCAGCAATCTGGACTGCAAAACCATGTTTTATTCATAGCCAGAAAAAAAGGAAGTGATACATGGAAAACTCAAATAGGGTACAGCAAGTGCCCAGTTAGTTACAGCTGGAATCTGTCTTATTTGAACGTAGTTTGAGCAGTTGGCTGGTTGTGATTGGCTGAGACTCAGCTGCTTGTTACAAGAGTAGGTTACAGCCTATTTACAAACACGCTAGGTTGTGGTTCACTATGCATAGAGAAGACTTTAGGCTGACTTAAAACTACATGGAGACAGCTCTAGGGCAAACAATACAGTTTAATAGACTTGACAACTTTGTTCTAGGTTAACTGGACAGCAGTAGAGTAAATGCTTCACATACATGAAGTCCTGGGTCTGATCCCTAACACTGTAGGCAACAAAAACCATTATCCATTCAATTGGTTTATTTCTGGACTCCTTTGGGTTTTTTTATCCTTGTTTTCCTGTAAGTCTTTGAGCACATTTAGTACAAGAAATGGGTTCACCCATCTAGACCCAAAGGAGGACTCCGGGGACAGGAGACACAGTGAAGGTGAAGCTGGGGTGCAGTCAGTCTGGCACCCTGGGGGTCGATGGACAGACACGCACGCAGCGCTCACCACAAGCCATTTAAACTCCGGCACACAGGAGGCCCCTGCCCCGCTCCGCACCGGCTGACTACTAGGAGTGGCACAGTCTTTCCCTAGATGTTTCCTAATGCTTCATCCCACGTCCAAATGGAGTTGGATTTCTTCCAACTACTGTCTGCTCCTTACCCTGGGACTTGCTGAGGAGCAGATATTCCTGTGGACTGATTCGTGTGGCCCTGCAATTACATCACTATGTTTCTACTTAGCGTTAGGTAAGAGAATATGTGTCTCTTCTCCTGCTGCCTGCTCACACCTACCGAGGCTTAGTTACTAGTTTCAGATTTCTCTTAGGCTCCTGTCTGCCCAGAGCTTCTCCAGCTGCATAAACTTTGTCAGGTGGTTAGAAAACTGCCAGTAATTTTCCAGTCATTTTCATCTTGCAAATGGACCACATTAAGTTCCCTCTCCTTACTTTTAGAACAGTTAAAGTTATTTATCAAGGCCCATGCTGGGTGGCCTGGTGGACAGTTTCATCTGTGAATGGGTCACTGTCATTTTTTTGCTGCAAACTGGACATTTTTACTACTATGATGTGTACATAGGCTGGAAATGACATCTTTTGCTTGCCTTGTAGTTTTTGTTCTTTGTTATGTGTGTTACTGCCATTTGCTGAGCGCCCTTTCTGATCTATTGTTTTAGGTTGTTTTGTTTTTGTTTTTGTGCTAGGAATCAAACTCAGGACCTTGCACTTGCTAGGCAGGCACTTGTGCCCCTGAGCTATATCCCCGGCCCCTCCGTCTATTTTGAAGTTTGTGTTCCCTGTTATGCATGGTCTCTGAAGTCTCCATTCTTTAGCTTGTATCCAGTATTGGCCGAAGGTCCTGCGGGCACTGTAGGGAAGGAGGGGGAGAGGAGGTGCAGGGAAGGGGTAAGCAGGGTGGAAATGAAAACCTGTGCCTTACTGCAGACTGGCTCTGGCCGGGCCTCATGTACAAATGTACAATGCTTAGCCTTCATCTCCTGCTTTCACTGAGCACAGCGATCCAGCTGGGTGTGAAGGTTAGCATTTTCCCAGGTCCTTTTTGGCCAAGCGCCCTGCCCTGGGCAGGCATGTATTTCTCCAGAGGAACCCTCACTCCAGCTTTTCCTTCTAGGCTTCCAACTCTTTGGTATGTAGCTCAGCTGAAATCTTTTGCCTCTGCTGGCCACATTTGACCATTTGCCTTACAGTTTTCATATCTGCTGTCTTTCTGTGTTGTTAGCTCGCTCTTTTAAAAAAAAATGTTTTGAGACAGGGTCTTGCTATGTCCTTCAGGCTGGCCTAAACTCATGGTGATCCTCCTACCTCAGCCTCCCGAGTGAGGGGATCATAGGCATGTACCACCAGGCCCCACTTAACCAGTTTTATTATAAAGGATATTCCAAAAGACACAAGTGAAGAAATGTGTAGGGCAGTGTATGGGAGAAGAGCATTTTGTTACAGTAAAAGAGAGCTGACTGCTAGGCATGGTAGCTCACACCTGTAATCCCAGAACTCAAAAGGCTGAAGTAGGAGGGTCACTTTGAGTTTGAGACCAGCCTGGATTCCATACTGAGACCTTGTAAAAACCCAATCAAACCAAAACAACTGCTAAATGTTTTCTTGAGTCCTGGGAGCCACTTGAACAAATAAATTGACCCCAAAGAAGGAGCTGTGGGAATTCCAAATTACGGTAAGAGGCACAGGTGAAAACACCCAGAATCTGAGATTGACATGTGAAGTGGGGGGCACAGTCTTGGGCCCTGAGCCACTGTACCATGGGCTCAGACACCTAGGTGTGTCTGCTGTTGTCTTCATCGCCTTTCTCTGGATTAAATTTTCTTTTCTTAATGTTTAAAATAGGAAGTAATTGCCCTTGGTGTGGTGGCACATCTTCATAATCCTAGTACTCTGGAAGGCTGAGGCAGGAAGATCACAAATTTGAGACCAGCCTGGGCAACTTAGTGACTTAGAAAAACCCTGTCTCAACAAACAAACAAAAACAAAACAAAAGGGCTGTGGGTGTAGCTCAGTGAGGTGGCCACGGATTCAATCCCTAGTACCACAATATTCTTTAATCTCCTAGCTTTTTTTCTGTTACTACATTGTATTTTCATTGTTGGGTTCAGAGAAGATATGATTTCATGATTGTATGATTTAAAAACTTAGAATTTATTGAGTCTTGTTTTATGGCCTCTCTTGGAGAAAGCTCCGTGGGCCCTTGAGGAGCATGTGTGCTGTTATTGTGGGGTGGTGGTATGGTTTGTGTCTGGATGTCCCCCCAAAGCCTCATGTGGTCCGGCCATAGGGGGCGGGCTTTTCCCAGGCAGCTGAGTCTAGAGTCTGTGGTTGGTTCATGGTCTAGTGCTGGGACTCAGGATATGAGTGCTCCACCCGCTCCAGGGTGAATGGCCGCATACAGCATAAGGGATGGGAAGAGGTTGCTCTTCCCTTTAGCTCTTGTGGCTTTTGCTGTCCTCTGCCACCAGGAACTGTTGCCCCTCTGCCATGTGCCGCCCTGCCTTGGTGCCGGCTGATTATGGACCCAAGCTTCTACGAACTGTGAGCTAAACAAACCTTTCCTTCCTTAACTTTGGTTGTTGGGTATTTTGTCTCAGCCACGACAGAGAAAAGTAACTAAAACAGGTAGCCTGTTCTATACATATTTTAGGTGTAGTTCATACTGTTATTCAAGTGCTGTGTTTCTTGGTTGATTTTTGGCCTAGTTTTTCTGTTCTTTATCAAACTTCCAAAAATTGCTAAATTGTTTATTTCTTCCTTAATTGTCAGAAAAAAAAATTTTTTTCGGTGCTGAAAATTGAACCTGGGGCCTTACAATCCTAAGTATGTGCTCCACACTGAGCTATATCCCTAGTGCAGCCATTTTTACTTTAGAATTTTGACAGCAAAACAGAATTAAGGACTCTACTGTGAGGTGCATAAATATTTATAATTACTATAGCTTGCTGAATTGACTCTTTTACTACTACTAAACGACCCTCTATAGTGAGTTTTTAATCTTCAAGTCTGATGTTAATTTAGTCACTTCTGCTAATGATTGCTATGTGCATGTTGTATCTTTTAAAAAATACTTTTAAGGCATTTATTAACACCTCTTTCTCCCTCTTCCTCCTCCTCTTCTTGTTTTTCTGTTATAGGGTCTGGCTCTGTATTCTGATATGACCTTGAATCACTATGTAGCCCAATCTAACCTCAAATTTGTGACAATCCTGTCTCAGCCTCCTGAGAGCTGGGATTACAGGTTTGTGACAACTTTTCCGGCTATTAACCCATTCTCCTCCAAGATTTCACATTAGAGTAAAATTCAATTTAGTCTTTCTTTACACTTCTCTACTGAGGCTAAAACCTCCATGCATTACATAAAAAGCCCTGCTCCAGCAGTCAGCGTGACCAGCCTCTGCACGCTGAGCCCCACAGTTAGCCTCTGGGTTCTAGAGCAACCAGTTAGAGTCAGTATTGCTCTGCTACAAAGTAAATGCTGCTAATTCAAATTTATTACAAAAGCAGTGAAACTTCTGCAAATTGCACTGTTGAAAAAAGAGGTACATTTTGCTTATGAGAAGAAATCAGTGACTCCTCTAATAATAATAAAAGGGAGTATTTCACAGGTAAGCACATGATCTGGAGTGAAGAACTCAGAGGCTGCTATGTTGGTCCAGTCCCTTAGTATGTTTTTAGTCTGGAGGGACCTTCCTCCCATATCCCAAAGGCTTGGTCTGTGGCATGGAAAAGGTCTGCAATCCTCTGCTTACAGGGTTGTTTCACCCCTCACTCTGGGTCAGGTTAATAATATCCCTTAGTCATCACAGGCTGATGAGGTCCACAGTCTCCTGAATGAGTGTATGGTGGTTAAATGAAAAGAGGCAAATGGAATGATTTCAGGGCTCCAGGAGGATCAAAGCCCTCTCACAGAATTTGAGATTCTCCTAGGGCTAAGGGCTAAGACCAAGACCTTCTCTGGGTGGACCATATTTATTTGGTTATCAGAAGAAGGGAGGGTAATATGAAAGAAGGGTTGAATTACTCAAGGACTTCTCCAAATAAGGTATTAAATTAACCCACCAGGGAGTGAGATGCCTGAGGTGATGCTTCTTATCCAGTCCAGGTTGGATCCAGGTGTCCTTGGCTGTGATCTTATCTTATCCTTTGAAGCGTTTCGGCTTCATCCACCATTACAGGTTTTAGTGGGGATTAGTGACTCACAGAGGTTCACTTACTATGAGTCTGCTGTCCATTTCCAGACAAGTGAATGTGGAAAGCAAACTGATTAATTTAAGTCCTGCTCAAGGCTGCTTCATAGTGGACTCTAAAAAGTCTGCTGGCAAATCAGTTCACTGTTCCTTAGCTTTATGAAGTACGGATCTTACTCTTTCCAAGTCAGCTAACCTCTTTGTGGTCCCAACTGTCCGCACCTGGATTCTTTGCGCTACTTCCGGGCTGGCCTTGAGAGTCTAGCATCCTGTGAAGTGGGTCTCTGTGGAACTGCACAGGGAGAGCCAAGAGGTTTCTTTGGTTTCTTCAGAGCTGGAGCCACCAGGGAAGGAGCCACTGCAGTTTCCTGCACCTGTGTAGCTGCTACAGGGTCATAACTTTACTCTCGTAGTGGTTCAAAACACTTCTTGAACCACTGCACAAATTCAAACTTGTCCTGAAGCTTTCCTTCAAAGCTTGCCTGTAGGCCTCTAAAGCTCTGGATCTATTCCTGTGCTAGCTGAGTTTGGAATCTGGTCTTCAAAGCTGCAGAGCCAGAGAAGAGCATGTCTATAGCCTGAGGGTGGCAGCCCCTGTACACAGCTATTCCAACTTCCTCAGGGACTCGGGGACCCAGTCAGCATGTCATGTCGATGTAGGTGACTGAAATTCAGTATGCAGGTTCACTGCCACCTTCTGTCTGCGGGAACTGGGTCCACAGTTCCCACTTGGCTGCAACTTTGTCTTCAATTTATTCAAACCGCCAGACCCCACCTACCTGCCTGCATGATGACTTCACACGCACCCCATGACATGCTGACGTAAGGACGTCACTGCCGGCGGGGCTAAGTTATAGAGAAGGGCTATGGCGTGACTGGGTGGAGCTCTGCCCTTGATCTACTGCTGGGCCCTCAATCGTAATTGTTTTCATTGCACTGTTGCCCTTGAATCTAAAGTGTGTCGCATATGGACAGTGAATAGTTGGATCTTGTTTTCTAAACCCCGCCTGGACAATTTTGCCTTATGATCATTTTAACCATTCATGTTTTTTTATTTTTTGTACTGTTGATATGACTGGACTTATATGCCATTTTGCTTTTGTTTGTTTTTTTGTTTTGGGAGACAGGATCTCGCTATGTAGTTCAGCCAGGCCTTAAACTCACTATGTAGCCCAGGCTGGCCTCAAATTCACAGCAATCCTCCTGCCTCAGCCTCCAGAGTGCTGGGATTATAGGTGTGTGCCACCGCGGCCGGCTCCATTTCGCGTTTTGATTCCCATATAGCTCATATATGTTTTGTTCCTCTTCTGGTTTCTAAAGTGCACATTTTGTACTGTAATTCTAAATTCATATATATATATATATATATATATATATATATATAAAATCAACTCTGTTGTTAGTAGTTACTCTAGACCTTTACAGTCTACATTTTATCAAACTCTCCTTAGGCTTCATGGTAAATTCCAGCAAAACATAGAAATAGTAACTCTGCATGGCCTATTCTTCCCTCATCGTTGTACATATTTCCTCTGTGTTACCAGTGTATACATGGGACACATAAATGATAAAAACATAAATGATAAAAATGTGTATATTTTAATGCTTTTGTGTCACTTAAAATAGTTGGGGAGCCAGTATATATCGTTTCTATTAACCTCTTTATTCACTCTCCTTCTTTTTGAGGACTCGTTACTTTAATACTGTATTCTCACATGCTTTATTGTCACAAACAAGTACTTCTAGGTTATAGGTAAACCACTAAAATTATATATTGTTTTACGGAGCTGCTCTTTAAATCAGCTCAGGAAAAGTGAATTAGGTAATTACATAGTTTTGTAAGTTCCTGTATAGTTACCAGTATCGGTAGTGTGGTTTTTTGGCAGGGAGGTTTAAGTTATTATGTGAGCTTGTTTTAACCTGAAAGACTTCCTTGAGGTTTTCCAGGAACAAATTTTCTACCACACCCCCTTAAAGACAGACACACAAATAGGTCCTCAAGTGAGATTCCTGGAAGATGACTTTGTAGGTATGTAAGATTTTTTTTTTTTTGAGATTTTTATATCACGTGTCTTCAGACCTCCATTGTTTTGAGACATTAACAGGTAATTTTAATTTCTTAGTCAATTTCTTTGTCACTGTGACAAAATACCCGGCAGCCATAAGTTGAAGGAAGTTAATTTTGGCTTCCTGTAGTGTGCAGGCTCCGAGGCAGGGTGGCATCGCAGAGGGGCCTGACACAAAGTTGCCCACCTCAGGGCACTCAGGGAGCAGACAGAGAAGGAGCCGAGGAAGGCGATGTGGTCAGTGACCCTCCTCTTCTGACTGGAGCAGACCTAACAGCAACTCAGGTATAAATCCCATAATCCAGTCACCTCCCACAAGTTCTGCTACAGCCCCATCAGGTTTTAGGGGGAGACCTAGGTGTAAACCATAACCTTTCACATGCTCATGACAGGGCTGGAATGCGTCTGTCTTGCTGCAGGTGATTCTGATTTGAATTGGATTGTTCCCTCTGGCTGGAACCATGGGTGATACCTACATGACTGTCCCACTGTTCTGGTGTAACATTCGTTAAATGAACTGATAAAATAACCGTTAGTATATGAACAACTAATAAAAAGCATACATTTACGCTGAGCGAAGGAAAATTTGGAAACAAAATCTGACTTTGTTTTTGACTGAGCAAACAAGAAATCATCCTGTTACAGTTCCTTAAGGAAAACAGCAATGGCGTAACAGCTGTAATACACATCACTTGCGGTACAGCAGTCACAAATGCGTATCAGATACACCAGCAATGGGACACTGGTAAGATTTCCACGTCAAACCCTGGAGAATTATTGATAAACTATTAACCCATGAAGAAATGCCAAAGGTGCAAATTACTTGAAGAAACATCCACTGTATAGAAGCTCATTTAGAAGTCGCAAGAATACATGTGAGTGATGTACAGGATGTTATTGAAAATTTATCTGAAAAAATGGTGCTGCTGTGGCCTTAAAATTGCCAAACACATTATGTTTTGGGCACTGCAGAAATCAGCCAGCTTTATGTGTTCTAAAGAAATTCACAAACACAAAATTTCTTTTGATAGAAATTTGTTGATTATTGTAATTTTATCTGGTATGAGTAGTATTAATATTTACATTTGGGCAATAATTATTCAAATTCAAACAACCAACTTGATTCAACCCATATATAGGCCATTAATTATATTGGTAAAAAGACAGATAGAAGCGATCAGATCCATTTGTGTCGCCAGTGGTCCCAGCCTGTAAGGACTTGTTAGTGGGGTTTTGTCATACACCATAGATGTTCTTTTTCCTCTGTTCTCAAGATTTTCTCCCCATATTTTATCATTTTTGCTATGCCTGGGTATGGATCTTTCTGCTACATTTTTAGAACTAGCTGATCTTGGATTAATAGTTTTAATTAAAGGGGGACTTTCAGGCATTATTTCTTCATAATCTTCTCGGGGAGCGGACTCTGAGCCTTAGCACGCTAGGCAAGCGCCTTCGCCCTGGGCTACACTCCAGCCGCAGTACCCTTCTCTTTATCCTTCCAACACTCCGAGTACGTGCAGCGGGTGGTCCGTATCTACCTTCGGGTGCTTTTCGTTCTTCTTTGTCCTGGTTTTGGACAGCTTCGTTTGCACAGGTATCTACATTGGCTGATTCTTTCCACTGCAAGCTTGCATCTACTGTTCAGCTCCTAGAATCAATTTTTCACTGCACTTGTGCTTCTGAACTCCAGAATTTCCATTTGGTTATTTAAGGTACTTCTTCTTACTGATGTTTGATGCAGTATTTCTACCATATCTATCTATCTATCTATCTATCTATCTATCTATCTATCTATCTTTCCTTCTTTCTTTTTCTTTCTTTCTTTCTTTCTTTCTTTCTTTCTTTCTTTCTTTCATGGTACTGGGGATCGAACTCAGGACCCTGCGCTTGCTAAGCAAGCGCTTATTCCACTGAGCTATATCCCCAGCCCTACCCTATCTTTTTTTTTTTTACTTCCAGTATAATTTCATTTTTGAGCAAAATTTTCACAGCACTTTGCTCTCCACCCACCCCTCCCAAGTCCCTTGTCTGCTTTAGCTACTTAGCTAGTCACAGTTAAGCGCTCGAAGCAGGCAGCCTGCTGCTCCTCGTCAGGGTACAGCCAGACTCTTCCTTCCACCCCCACTGACAGTGACTGTCTTTCCCAGCCTGCCCACCAAGGCTCTGGTTAGCCTGCCTCTGCTGTGACCACATCCTGCTATAAACACCCACTTACTGCTAGTTAACCTCTACTATTTTTTGTTTGTTTTGGGACAGGTCTCATTATGCAGTTCAGGCTGGTCTTGAATTCACTTTGTAGCCCAGGCTGGCCCCAAACTCCTAACAATCCCGCCTCAGCCTCCTGAGCGCCAGGAGTACAGGCGTGCGCCACCACTTCTGGCAACCACTACTATTTTTGCAGTGCTCTGGGGCATGTTGTTATTTCTACATGTGGTCCTGGGGCTAGGGCCTCACTAGTACCAAGCAAGGGCTCTGCCACTGAGCTACACACCCAGCCTCAGCAGCAGTTTGATCCAATTAAATTCAGGTATAGTTTCCTGCATGGTTTATCATCTCCCTTACTGCCCAAAGGACTGAGGAGCTGTAAGGACATGCAGGCGCAGACACAAAACCCAGCTTCTCCCACACTCTAAGAAGGGACTGCACACCATGGGGCAGAGCCTTTGGCTCCCTGCGGTGCTCAGACCTGCGTTTTCCCAGCTCCCAGCCCTATGACCTACTTCACAGCTGCCAGTCTGTGCTGAACTTCACTGATCTTTCTTTTGCCTGCTGCTCCCATGGAGCTACCCCTACCTGTCCTCCCCTAAGGACAGTATCCATTATATTTGGAAGAGCCGCATGTGTAACCCTTTCCTCCTCCACTCTGCCCAAAACAAAGTCAGTCCCTTCAGGTTTAACATGGACTGTTTTGATGGCCTGCCACTTCCCGCACAGAACGTCAGTCCCCCTGCTCTGCACAGCAAAGCAGCTTGCTCTCCTAGGACTGACACCACGGCCTCCGCATGGGGCAGTGCTCTCTTCATCTTTGCCATTTTCCCTGCAACATTCGCTCCAACCAATGAGCTGGCGCAGGACAATTGGGGGCCTGCATTCTTGGCGTGCTATTCCTGAATGGCTCTGCGCTGTGCTGGGGCCTGGGGAGAGGGAGGGCTCCAGACTTCGCGCTACTGTTGCTGGGGAAAGAGCTCTTGGACCAGAGCTGGGGGAACGCACAGAAGTGGAATGTAGCCATGGCTCCAAAGCCACCCACAGAGTATTTGTATTAAGATTTCCATTTTTTTTTCTATAGTACGGAGGATTGTCTTGCACATGATTAGCAAGTGTTCTACCACCGAGCTACATCACAGCTCTGAGATTTTCTTTCTTGTTTTTGGTTTTTTGAGACAGAGTCTTGCTGTATACTTCAGGCTGTCCCTGAACTAACTATATAGCCCAGGCTGGCCTCAAACTTGCGGCAATCCTCCTGCCTCAGCCTCCCAAGCGCTGGGATTACAGGCGTGCGCCACCACACTCAGGTCGAAATTTAGTCTGAGATTTTCTTAAATGTTTGCTGTATGCCCTTGCGACACTTCCCACAGACTTAAAATTTAAGACAATTTTTACCAATTATGGTTTTTTATTGAGTCAGTGGATTTCCTCACGCTGCCATTCCAAGTGTTTCCTGATTACTTTTAAATGCCTGTCTGAAAATCTAAGCCATGAGGACCCGTTAAATAAGGCAATATGTTCACAACCTGAAGTGGCTTTCTGCTGCATCAGCTGATTTAACATCAACATGCAGCATCCAGAATACGG
>PVLD010001637.1:0-193058 GCA_004027595.1 Dinomys branickii | reverse complement strand
GAGGGGAGGGGAGGGGAGGGGAGGAGAACTCAGTACCATTAGGCATAGCCCACATTATGCTAAATACCACACTGGGTACTTCCCAGCAATCATAGGCAGCCAAGTTCCCAGAGGCAGTCTGCACCTACTGATAAGATAAAAAGGGAAAGAAAATTGTCCTGGATGGGACCAGCGACCGTGCTGGCTTGCATTAGCCAACAGTAGCTTGGCTGTTACTGATCATTTACTGTGTTTCAGGCACTGTTCCGAGTACTTCATGGAGCTTCTCTCATTTAATGTTTTGGCACATTATAGGAGGGAGCTACCATTATTATTTCCTCTGTACAGCTGAGGAAACTGAGGCTCAGAGGGTTGAAATAGCTTTCCTATCATCACACACAGCTAGAAATTTGCAGATGGAGGCTTTGTACCTCAGCACCCTGCCTAAACCTGTCCGTCACGACACTATCCTATCATGTTTTAGGAGGCTGCAATGAACATTTAAACATTTTTGTATCCCACCACCTTCTGCCAGAAACCTCTGATGAGGATTTATGGAGACCACCCAGATGATAGTTAATTAAGATCTCGGTATGTCAGATACCAGGGGTTCAAACCCCATGTCGGTCCATTATTCACCTGATCTCGCTTAGACTCACTTTTCTCACGTGAACAATGGAGATGATGAGAGCCTGCTTCGTGTGAAGATTAAACAGTACGTTGAAGCAAAGTGCTTAGCACAGTGTGCAGCACATAGTAAGTATTCAGTAAGTGGGTTGATTCATTACCCTGTTCTTTGGAGAAACATGACTAAGAAATAAGAATAAAGGTCCTGTTACTTATCATGTTCAGCCTTTAAACTCACCCCTGCACCTACATCTGGATGATAAATGTAATTCTTATGTAAAAAAAATAATTTTTTGGCATGACGTTCCCTATCTGCAATTACATCAAAATCACATTAATTGAGCTATAACCCTGTCATACTCAGCAGCTGGAAAGTGCATCCATACATTCTAAGGAGAAGGCCATTAATTCAGCTCGCTACAGCACAGCAATGAAATTGGGATGTCCGTTCTCCAGTGTGATTTACTGTCTTTCAAGCTGCTTAAGTGGGAACCTCTACAAAAAGATTTAAGTTAAGTGACTCTTGTGCTGCTCTGAAGCTCATTTATTATTGAATTAAGTTTTCATTTCATTTAAAGGGAATAAAGAAATATAGTTTTATTTGAAACAAGGTAAAACATTGAAAAGAAATCGGCTATTATGATCCAGGAAGCCAGTTTATATATCTGCCAATGTTCTCCCTCTACTTATACTCCATGGAAAAGCTCAAATTTAAACTCATAAATATTACTAATATGCACATAATTTGAGACTTTTGCATGAGAGCTCACCCTTGCTTTTCATACTTTACCATTTCTCTTTTAATTTTTTTAAACCAAGTGAGTCAAAGAACGGACTTGTGAAAAACTAAGCAAAAATAAACATCCAGTTTTGAGGTCTAGAATTTCTCCATGACAGACAGAAAGGCAGGAGGGAAAGGCCAAGAGGCAGTCAGATGCATTTGGTAGAGCATCAGTATGTGGCAGACAAATCAAGCTACAGTAGATGTCTAGGATGAGAAGATTTACAACATTCTGGCCCACAGATGAAGCGTGTGTAGCAGGCGAATGGAGAATGATTCCTTGCCAGTGGCGTATGCGTAAGTTCAGTGCCAAATTATCAGCCCTTGTATCAGATACGTGTGACAAAGCCTCTTTAGCATGAGTGACCCTGTCTGTCCCCAGTCCAGATAAAAGAAATGATGTATTTCTGCATCATCTTTCCCCTCTGAGTCTCATACAGAACAGCCAAGAGTAATATTCCCCACACCAAGAAGTCCGCAAAGAACTAAATACTTCTGAACAAACTATATTTTTTACAAATCTGGTAGGACCTCCATAATGGTGTCATTTACACTCCAGTCACATGTGCCTAGAGCACAAGACCCTTCATAATTAGGTATGTACACTAGACCAGCTCACTGCCTAATTAGCAAATTATGTTGAAAATAGCATCCTGCTAATTAACGGTTATTATGGCATTTCTGAAGCTGAGGCTTTAATTATCACCAACCTAATGCCTGTGTATGGAAGAAAAAACTGCCCCCCCTTAAATGATCAATAACTGCAAAAGATTATTATAAGGCAAATCTGCTGACAGCTGATTAATTTGTTTGATGCAAAGTTGCTGCGTGTTTCATATTATTTTATCAGTGCTGCAGGAAAAAGGTACATAATTTGGTTCTATTAGCAACTTCTGGGATTTATCGCTAAAAAGTACACCCCCCCTTTTAGTTGTTTGTTCAATTCCCTCTGTGTTTTTGCCTGTACTGGCATCAAAGTCAAGAGCAGGAAGTTTTAATTAAGTGACACTAATGAGGTCGTTGAAAATGATACTTCAGCAATTCAGCATGCTGTTAAATGTGTTTATTCTATAATGTCATCAAAGGTGATTGTTTTCCCTCATAATAGATAAAATTCATTACCATAAGCATTGTACTTTGGAGTGCTGGAAATACGAAATGCAAGTTAGTCAGGTGTATCGGGTACATTTTTCCCCCTTTGGCTGCCAATTCAAATTACTGGACCTAAAACAAAACTTTAGCAAACAAAGCACAGCCGGGGTTTTTTATTGTTGTTGTTCTGTTTCATGTGTGTGTGTGTGTGAGTGTGTGTGTGTGTGTGTGTGTGTGTGTGTGTGAAGTGTTCCATGTTTAGTAATTAACAGATCCTGCCAGGGAGAAATAGAACAAAACTGAGCATGCAAATGACTAATCAAGGTAAGTTGGAGTGGATGGGACAGGGCTGAAAAGATGTTTCTCTGCACCAGGCCATTCTGGGGCAAATTCTGCCACTCCGCCAGCACAGAGGGAGCTGCGACCTCATTGCTAAACCTCCACAGCAGAGACTGGGCCACTGCACAACTGAGCATTTAACTTCAACGATAGTGGGACATGTTGGGAGTTTTCTCCTTTAAAATGGTTCCAGCCTCCCAAATACAATTACGGTTGTAGGACCCACTTTAGAAACTTAATTATCACATTATGAATTTCTACACTGCCTTCTCCCTAACAATTAAAAATGCTTTTTACATGTCTAAGAGGTCTAAAGAGGACAAGTGTCTCCATTTCACAGACGGAGCCAACTGGGTGAAGAAGTGTAGCCTGGGTCAGAAGCAGAGTAAGGATCACCCCTGTCCCTCTTTATCTCACCAAGGCTACTCCATCTGTCCCACATCTGCATCTCAGCAGGTCTGAAAAGACTCTAGTTCTCCTTAGGTTACTCATTCCATAGCACATTTTTGAACCTTGCACAAATTTAAAAGTTCTACAATGTTCGGAAGACTTTCTGTTTTCCTCAGAATGGGGCACCCTTGATGACAACGCAGTGTCCAGCAAACCCTTCATGCAAGCGACAGGTCCGGTCTCGCATTTTATCTAGATTTGTGCAAAAGTAATTCTATCTTACAAACCTGCTCGTTTCTGGGGTGTGTCTGTTTTCAGTGCCAAAGGAAACCCGGTGTGATCCACAGTTTCACACTATGCTTCTGATAGCAGGGCTGCTACCTCTCAGCAAGGTAAATGCATTTGACGCTCCTACCTGACCACACAGTGGCAGATCAGCAAAAACAAGGGTTTGCAGACTCTCCAAGACATTCATTTTAACTACTGTGGCTAAAACAAAAATTATTACCCTTCCTCACTATACGCCCAGTTTAGACAGGTTTGATCCTGGAGTAAAGAAGGAGGCTGGATTAGATGAGCTCCTGGAGTTTTTCAGGTCACTCTCCAAGGTAGTGTCTGAGAAAATTATTAGTTAATTTTCTAAAACATATCAGAAAATTTAAACATCTATATGGTGGAATAAATCAAATTTTGGTCTAGCCAGTTAGCATCAGAGAACACTCAAAATGTATTATATTAGAAGTGCAAGAGGTCACCTGCTTTTTATCAGAGGTTTGACATAGGCAACACATTAGAGTGGCTCAGAAGTACTAACAAGGTGTAAAAGCTCACCCCATCTAATGTACATTAATGCAATGTGAGCACACACACAGGCTTGGGGGCAGCTAATGCTCTAGCAGGCTGGGAAGTGTGAGGCAGCTCCAAGATGTGTGAGGGAAGAGTGTTTCTGTAAGAACCGAGTATCTTTGCCAATTTCGCTTTATGGTTTAGAATTTAAACTTCTGTTCTTCTACATAGTCTCTTTCCCTCTTACCTATAGCAGCCACTAAGATGTAGCTCAAAAGAATGTCAAAGCTGTCCCCAGATAAGAGTACTCAGTGCCTGGGAACTTGCAAGGAGATGCACCCTCAGGTGCAAGGTGGTCAGGCAGGAGCACAGAAAGGGCACAGCCTCTCTAGAAAGCACTTGAGGACTGCAGCAAGGGCTTAAATGCGTTCACATCCTCTGGCCCCGTCACTGCACTTCTAGGAATCTATGATCAGGAAATCAGCGGTGCTCGCTAAAGCATCATTTACAGTAATGAAAAATTAAAAAATTAAGTGTCACACTGCAGATTGGTTAAATGGATAACATATCCATGTAATACAACATTCTGCAGTCATTACAAAACGTGTACTCAAGGAATACATATTAATAAAACTAGAACAGAGAAGAGGGCTAAAAATGTAGCAGCAGACATTAGCTATATGTAGTTATTGCATATATACATAGAGAGAGAAAAGAAGAAAGAACATGTTCTCACATTCACAGATTTCAATGCATCTACTTACTTAAGCATTAAAAAGGAATACAAAACAGCTACAAAAATATGAATAGTTGTGAAGCCAGGAAGATGGAATGAAAAACAATTTTAATGTTTATATATTATACAACTGTTCATTTTTAAATGTTAAAATTATAAAATAATTCAATAATACATCTGGAAGGACAGTCTCAGATGTTATTAGGAATTGTCATGCTATGGCTTTATAATTATACCATTATATAATTTATAACAGAATCAGTCCCTGCGTTTTTCCTCTATTAACTTCATCACTGTTCAGCCACATCAAGGTGAGAGGACCCTGAAATGCTGCGAACTGTTCTTATGAGACTCAGGATGGAAGTCCCAGAACACTAATTTAAAAGCTATTCTCGGGACTAGGGGGTGTAGCTCAGTGTGAAAGCGATTGCCCAGCATGCACAAGGCTCCAGATTCAATCCCCAGCATGACAAAAAATAAAAATAAAAAATAAAGGTTACTGTCTGTATTTCATAACCAAAATAGTAGCCTCATGTTGTTTGAAGTTTCCTGCAGATTTACACAAGGAAAGGCTACAACATTTGAAGTTGCAAATCATTTCACAGCACTGTGTAGGATCTTCAGGGGTGGCTATTTTCCTTCAAAGTTTTGGTGACTTATTTTACAGAGTGATGTCCTCCCTCACCTGACTCTTCAGAATTGCAGAAGCTTTTCTGTGAGTCAGTGAGAATAAATGACATAGTGGATAGTATTTAAATTTTGAAAAATAAAAATGTTTAGACGTGTACTTAAAGTTTTTCCCCCTGAGCTTGATTCTCTAAAGGTCTGTTCAAAAACACTTTCTTCTAAATAAGAGAGGGTACAGTCCAAGAGCAGCTGAAAAGCTTACCCCACTAGGTAAGCATCACCATTCTGAACGATTACATAATTATAACTAAAATGAAGACACAGAACGAGGTGCACAATACAAGCTACCTTGTCAGCTGGAGATGAGAGGATCAATACATTGCTTGCCTAACATTTCCCAGTCACATCCTTAAGACAACCGAATTTATGTGGGCTTTGGGGATGCTCGGAAAAATAATACAGATTTTTCCCTCCTAGAGAGTAAACTAAACTACTCATCAAAGGAATTGTGGGTTATTTGTTGGGTGGTTGTCTTTTTTCTCAACATTTTTAAAGCCATGACAAGAAGGAGGAAGAGGAGGAGGAAGAGAAGGGGGACAAGAGGGGTCAGCTACAAACAGAGCTGGGCTTGCATTTTGTCCCGTTGCATACAGGTTCTACCACTTTAGGCAAGTGACTGAAACTTCCAAACCAACAGTCCCTCGTTTTATTTCTCAAAGGCATGGAAAGGCAAAGTAATTCAACGCAGGAGAAATAGATGATTAATGGTATTTTTTTATTGTAAAGTTTCAAAACCCATCCAAGAATCACAACACTCCTTTGTTTTAAGGCTTCATGGAAAGAAAATGCTGTACTGATGTCTCAGTTTTAATGATTCTCTTTCATGTTTTACTCTTCTATTAAGTCACACAAAAGCAGAGCTCACTCTTGCTCCATGTAACATATCATTAAAAACAAGAGATCCAAAACTGTAATGTAGAATCTCAGAAGACATCATCTTGCCCAGTGCTCACAGGCAGGTGAGAATGTATACCGGGCTGGGTTTAAGGCAGTGTATACGGTGTGATTACCAATTCATGAGGGTGACAGGGACTCTCCTGAAAGGCTTGTGGGGCTGATTCACAATTCAAAGCCATGTGTCATCGAAGGGCACACTAGCTTCTTCATGCATTCATTCACTCCATTTCTGCAATGCCAGTGCTATACAGTGCAACACAAGCACATACACACACACACACACACACACACACACACACACACAGAACTGTCCCACCATCACCACACTTAACTATCTCCTTAAAGTTCCTGCTCACATTATACACCATGCTACTCTATAGAGATATGAGGGGAGGTCATTTGAGAGAGAGAGGGACATAGATTACATTTTAAGAAAACCTGGGAACCAATCCTTCTCCCTATTTCCAACATCTCAAGTTCAAAGGTTTACCATAGTTCAAATAAGGCATTCAAGTTTCACCCCCCAAAGAAGTCCTGCAATGAGCAATGACAAGTATTCAAGTAAACTGCAGGCTCTCGCTGCAAACTTGAGTTAGGATCCCTGCAAGTTATATAGCCAAATAGTCTCAGTGTTCTTAGTCAATTATTGTGAAGAGCAATCAAATGAACCCAGGTGTGGTGGCACACACCTGTGAACCCAGCACTCTCAGAAGCTGAGGCAGGAAGACTGCACATTCAAGGCAGGCATGGGCAATTCAGATAGGCTTCCCCCCAAAATTAAAGAAGGGTTGAGGATAAAACAGGACAAAAACAAAACCGATCCAATGAGGTGATTTATGTAAAATGTGTTTAGTTCAGTCCCTGACACAATGTTTTCTAAATGTCTTTGCTACAGGAACTAGTAAGACAATGTGTACTGTCCTGTGATAAAAGTTTTATGTATATACCTGTCCTCATAAGAAGTCTACAAGGGGGACACTATTATCCCTATGTTACAAAAGAGGGAGCAAACTCATAGAAATTAATTTGCCCAAGATTCAGTAAGAAAATGTTAGAACCAGGATGTAGCCAAGGTAGGCTGGCCACAGACCCCAAGAGGTTAATGGCAATAATATTTTTTAATCTATTGAAAAATAAAATCTGACACTAGTGCTTATGTTTGTAAAGGATGGGCCCAGTTTTCACTTGGCCCCAGTGAAGGTGGTCAGGTGGGCATGGGCCTTTCATCCAGCTCCTGACCCTCACCCACTACTCTGGCTGAGAGATCAGGGGGAGAGGTTTTCCAGAGGAAGTCTTTGGGCAGCAGCCGGGCAGAGGCTGTGCTCCAAGGGCACAGTTAACTCCAAGAGCACAGCCCATGGGCACTGCAGCGCTGAGGACACCTTCCAAAGACGTGACACAAATGTGCCTGCTGCAGCACGGCCACCTCGCTTGCCCAGGGAGCCTTCCGGGATCCAGGGGACAGGTGTTGCTGCCCACTCAGAGATTAGCAGACGTGAACCCGGGGCAGAGCAACTGGTAAACAGCCCCCATCCACTGCCACAGACTCTTGCTGACGCGTGTGTACACACACTCAGTGACACACGCAGTTACCCGGAAAGGGGAAGCAGGAGGAAAACTGGATCCATCTCCCTAAAAGGCATTTAGAGAAGGGGACCTACCCTCTTCCCTTAGGTGACTCTGTTAAATTGAGCACATATCCCATCTCCCATCGCTAGAATGAATCAGTTCGCAGCTGGAGCACATTTATTCAACGCAGTAACTCTCACCCGCTAAAAGTGAAAAATTCATCAGAACTGGACATTTAAATAAATACAACACTTACTATATGCTGGATACATGACCAGAACAAGAAAATTTGGTTAATACGATACCAAAAATCTGCCAAATACCCAGAGGTTTTCCACACGTACAGGTGACTCAAGTTTCACTTTCATTCAGCTATCTTTGCACCGCATGGCCACCTTCTGAGGTGCACAGATCCCTCTGCCCGCCCACTCCTAGTACACAGAGTGGCTGAGTTACATGGCGCTCCTGGATTCCCAAAGTGTGGTTATCCATCCGCTTCCTAATACCACCCGTGGAATACCACGTACCTGTGCTTGTCAACAGTACGGAATGCCTGGCAGATGCCACCCTTGCTTTTGTCAATAAGTGTACTTGGAAGGTGACAACGGCCTCCATTCGCCACCTGTGAGCCATGCTTTCTGCCTCCATTTCCCCTCTCAGATCATCATGAATGGATGATCTATACACATCTCTCAGCGCACAGAAGAACGGACACCACCGATAAAGTGTCTCAGCTCCACCACCCACCACGTGAGTGATTTTAGGTTAATACTTCCTATCTTGGAGACCTGTGTTTCCTCTTGGCAAAGGGAGGTAATAATTATTCCTAAAGTTATTGTGAAGACTTGATGAGATACATACAGAAAGTGCTTAGCACATTGCCTGACACATATAAGTGCTCCATGCAAGTACCAGCTGAGTGCCTTGAATAAGGAAAGCATATGCTAGGCTTTGTAGAGATGCCTAGATGAACAGGACGGTGATTTCCATCCACGGACATGGATTTTCATACGCGATGGGAAGGCCCACCGGTTCCAAGCCATATCTACTGCACAGCCCCACAGCTGCCCAAACAGCATCTCTCTACAGCTAGGCACTGGCTTGCTTTCTCCCAGGGGCTGGAAACTCCAGGAGGCCAAGAATTACATCCTGCGGTTTTAATTTTCTTGGCCCCCCCAATATCATGAACAAAGTAGGTACCAGATGAAAGTTTACCAAAAGGGTAAATGAATAAAACAGAAAGCAGGAAGTACCACAAAAGTAAGTGCTGCAAGAGTAAAGATGGTAATTCAGAGGAAGGACAGAATATTTTTATCTAGTTATACCAAAGTAGTGGGGCGGATGAGAGGACAGGTCCTGGAAAGGTCGGTGAGAGCTTGGCCTTGGGCCTAAACAGGCTGGGTCTAGTGAGACTGACAGGGGAGGGTCAGTCTGGCCCCTCCACAGCTTAAATCCCTGCTTCCCTGCCCTCAGTAGTGCAGCGAAGTACAGGTGTCTGCATAGCGGAGGACGGGAGGGTGGCCCTTTTCCTTGCAGTCAAACTCATTTTTCTCTGAAGTGCCCAGAGTCCTACCACAGGAAGTTCACATCGGCTCTGTTTTTCAAAGAGATCTGTATTTTCCAGCCAACCTGGTTTAGCATCATTGAGAAGGTCTTCCATATAAAAGCTTAATAAATAATATAGTGAGGAAGCCTAGGATTCATTCTGGGCCCTTCGGTACTCCTGAAAGAAATAGGCAAATTGGACAGAAATCAAAGCCAGGAAGCCACCAGGATTAAAGGCAACAGCAGCGGTAGCTACTTATAAGGGACCCCGCGGCACCAGCCAGGAATCAGCAAAGCTCAGGGATGACAAAAAGAACCAAGGATCAAATACTCTCCCTGAGCAAGGGTGTAGGCCACCAATGAAGGGAAAGAATTGCTCAGGGTCGCGCACAGGGGTAGAGCAGAGAGGAATGGATGTAATTACAGAAAGGAAAACTTGGGCTGAATATCAGGGCAGCCTTCTTAGGAGCAGGCTCCGTTTGAGTGCGCAATGGCTTCCCAAGGGAGGCGGTGGAAGCCCCATCGCTTGAGGTGCATAAAGCCGCTGGACAAAGAGGTAAGAGAGTGTGAGGAATAATCTGCCTGGCCAGGGGGTGGAACAGGTGACCTCACGGGGCTGCGCGGCTCCACACTTCAATGGCACGTCAAGATGTATTTCATCAGGCACCCACTGGCGGAAGCCCCAAGCAGTGCCCCCCACACCCTCTTGGCCATTGTGCTTCCTCAGTGCACTACTCAAGAAACAACCCCGTTCACTTCAAGAGCCCCTCCAAGGCTCCTTGCTGCCAGGGAGATCCAAGAGAACAATATCTCACAGTGAACCTGGCATGTGTTCACACTCTAAGGCAAAAAGTAGCTTTGAGGGAGGAATTTTAACTCTGCCTCAAGTGCTTCCGTCTTTGCTCCCAGAGTGACAGTGTTTTTATCTTGTTTTTGTTTGGGTTGAGCCCCTTCTCAATTCAAAAGAAACATTATTGTTACCACGGGATCCCAGATACTCAATATAAAATTGTGATATTTTAAATATGTCCTTAGAATTAACCAAAATGACTCGGTTTTGCTCTCAGGAGGGTGACTCCAGTGCTGCTAACACCGACCTTAGCGCTTTGCAGCTCCTGATAGTATGTGCAGTCCTGCCTTTCACCCTCTGCCCTTCTCTGTACTTCAGTATTATAAGCTACTTAGGGCTTGCAAAAAGCTGTTTCCTGCTTCTCCTCCAGGACTAAGCCTTGCTGCTCCCTGGGTACCAAGCGCACTCGTGCTTCCCTCATTGTTACTAGTTCCTTAGTCTGCTCGGTCAGGCGTAACACAGTCCTGTAGGCCAAGCGGCTCATAAGCAGCAGAAACTTACTTTTCCCAGCTCTGGAAGGAGGCGGTCTGCGGTCAGAGTACAGAGTCAGGTTCTGGGAAGCTCCCCTTCCAGCTTGCAGATACCACTTCCTGCTGTGTCCACACATGACGACAGCATGAGCTCGGCCTCTCTTCATTTACTAAAAACACTAATTCCATGATAAGTACCTCCCCTTCATGATCTCACCTAAACTTAATTAACCTTTCCATAGCCTTGTCTTCTGATACTATCACCCTGAGGGTTAAGATTCAAACACATTCTAAACCTCTTCTTCCCTCCAGACCTAACCCCAAGTGTGAGCTTCAGGAAGCCTTTCCCGATTTGTTGAGGAGGACCCTCCAACTAGCATCTCCACCATAGGGTCACTGAACACAGCATGTGTCTGCTCGTCCATCCAGCTTTCTCACCAGTATTCAGAAGAACCTAAGCTGGGTCCCTCTTACTACTTGCTGTGACTTTGGGATCTGGAACACAAGTGTCCTTTCAGACATATAAAGAAACCAAGAAGCAACACATTAAGTGAGGTCTAAGGACCCTTTGTGCTCCCTACATCCGTGCTTATCATGTCAGGACAAAAGTTGACTCTCGTGCAAACACAAAGATAAATAAGAAACCAATCTTCAAGGGCTTGGAGAAATGATAAATGTACAAATATTCTGTAATTGGAAGTATACATGTGAAAGTGGCAGGAGACAGAGGAGGGTGCTGGGAACATTCTGGGGCAGGACAGACTTTTCTAGCTAAGCCCAGAAAAAAGACCTGGGAAGGATTCCTTAAAAAGGCTGGTACAATACGTAGAGATGGTGGCCAGAAAGTAGGTGACCAGATCGACAGGTTAGAATAAGCACATGGGAGGTGAAAACCTCCAGCACCTGTAGTTCAATAATTAAATTGAAATTTAACTATAAGGAGGTGCTAGGGTCACAAAGTATTGTGAATGTAAAGTCTACACTTCATGATGTACACAGGAGAGTGATACAATCGGACTTTGCTTTGTGGTATGATTTAGTATAAAGTCGACATTTGCACTACAGTTTATGGGGTAGGGAGAACCCTGTAGTCATCTCCTTTTTAAATAACCAGTCAGTGGATAGTCAGTAATCGTGGAAGGTCACCAAGTCTGCTTTTCTAAGGAGGAGAGGCTGTGAAGTAACCCCTCTCCTCAGAAATCATCTAACAAACCGTGACTGTGAACATCTGTCCTTAGATCTGCAGAGTCCAGGATCCCTCAGAGGAAGAACTACTAAGCTAATGAAAGTCCCACATTAATGGCATCTGAACATTCTGATTTAGAATCTTGACAGAGTCTCAAGGAACACACTTCTACCCTCTTATCACTCTCTTTGTTGACGATTTTTCCCAGATGGTTTCCTGGTCTACTTCCAACTGCAACCAGCACCTACACACATACAGATGTTTCATTTACCTGGAAAATAGCTGTAACACCTGACATTGCCCCAGTGCATTCTGGTATGTCCCTTGCCCCCACCTCTATTAGGCAGAATTGCCAGCTGTAGTGTTTGCTGGTAGGAGAACCACAGAGCAACTAGCCAGGGGGTAGGGTACTGATGGCACCTGCCTACTGCTTCACCAGGAAGAGGATCAAATGACTTACAGAAAAAAACCTGGATGGTTTTTCAGTCTACACATCTGCTGAAATAAAAGGGTAAGATGTGAGGAAGAATAGGAGGCCCCATATGGGGAGGCAAGGAGTCTAGGGAATCGTTACTGCTACACTACAGCATGTGCCACAATGTGCAGAGCTACACCACAGGTCCAGGCCATTTAGTCACATCGTTCTCTCTGATGCTCTGAAGTTAAAATATTCTTAAAGGTTTAGAGAAGGAAAATAACTCCCCTGAGGCCAGACAGCTAACAAGTGGCGCTGTAGGGATTCTGACCCCAGAGCCCAAGTTCTCAGCCATTTTTCCATGCCACTGTGTTACTATACTTCTTGGAATACTCTTGGGGAAACAAACACTATAGGAAGCTCACACAGAATATTTCGACTCCTCAGCATTTTTTGAGACAGGGTTTTTCTGAGTCTCTAAACTACCCAGGAAGGCTCACACTTGCAATCCTCTTGCCTCATTCTCCCAGAGTGCTGGAATTAACAGGCCTGTGCCATTGCACCCAGCAGCTTTTTATAAGGATTGGAGGTGAAACACTCTTTCCGCAGAGCTAGTCTTCTGCCGCCTAGTGGTCATATGGGGCATGACTCCAACATCAAATCTAATAGAGGAGATTTCCCCTACCCCATGATTCCTAGAATAAAAGTTCAGATGAAAGGATGTCTATGTATGAATGAAACTAATTACTATTACAATTATTATCCATGTAACATGTGCATAGGAGACACTTGAAAGCTTTCTGTACAAAGTTATGTCTAGCCAACTTAGCAGAGTTTAACTGGAAATGTCAACAACCTTGAAGATCATTAGGGTGAACCTACTAGCCCCAAGAAAAGACAGAGCTCAAAACAGTCATCTCTGAAAACTTACTATGGCGAGACAGACAGAAAACAAAAGAATGAACATAAGTACTTTGTAAGCCTTCTGTAAACCATTCAAGCACCAACTGCTCAAGTTTACTAGGAGTCACACAGGCACTCATGCCAGACACACAAATTTTGGGAAGAATGATAATGTGAGACATTGGTCCTGAACAATGAATACTGCCCAAGTCTAATCAGGGCCATGTACAAACCTAGCAAACCTCCTCCCTAGCATGACTTCTTGTGGTGAGAATTCAGCTATGCTGAGGTAAAGCAACCAATGGAACAGAACTGGGTATAGTCAAAGCCTATTAATATTGTAAGTCTCTGAGGAAGACACGAGTTATCTTGCATCTCTGTCCTCTTTCTGCTCCTCTCTCCACACATGTTATATGAACACAAATGTGCACACTCATGCATGCACACAATGTATCATCGGGGTTTCCAATCAATTAGCCAAACTCAGCTGCTTCTGGATCAGAAATCCTTGATGTTAAGGGACTCCAGGCCTTGGTATGGTTGCAAATAGTTTCCACTTAATATTTCTTTAGTACTCTTTGAGGAAATAAAAGTATGTGAATACTAAAGAAAAGATACATGTCATAAATATGCAAATTCTTTTCACTGCACATACTGAAAATAAGAAAGGAAGGAGTGAGTAAAAATCCACAACACATAGATCACACGGGATTTGCTCTGAGAAACTATGCTCCATAAAATAAAATATAGACACAGTACTATATAACTCTCTTCCCATTGTGGAGTACTCTCCTAGGACAACCAAATTTTGTATTGTGTTAGTGTGTTTATAAAACTCCTCTCTTGTAATAAACAAGGTACATCAACCCTAAAGTCATGAACTACCTCTGGAATCAGACCATCTGTGTTGAAATCCAGCTTCTAACATTGACTGGTCATGTAACCTTGGGTGAGTTCAGCCTCAGTGATTTCATTTACAAACTGGTGTAAAGAGAAACAACCTTTAGGAACAAAGCACATAGCACTGTGTTGGACACACGGTAAAGCCTCATTCAATGAGAGTCGTTATTCATACTGTTCATACTGTATGACACTTGGCTTTACTAAGCATTTGGATTGGGTACATGGGACTGCATTCCTAGCTATCATTACTAGTTACCATTACTAGCTGGATTACTAGTTAGCTATCCAAACAGGTTTCAGTGTCAAAGACAAGGAAACAAGGATCCAGGAAAGGTTTCTAGGGGATGAGCGGTGCGATGGAGACCTTTAAGGAAGTGCTGCCGATGCAGTCAGCATAAAGCAGCCATCCGGAGCGTCTGTGGAATGACCTCAGGCAAACTCACACATCTGCAAGTGGCAGTGGGGAAAACGAAAGGGCCTTTACATGAATGTGTCTTAAAAGGTGAGGGAAGAGGAAGTTGGGAGGGAAGAGGGAGGACCAGAGGGCGGAAGGGCGGAAGAAGGTAAGAGAAAGAAAAAGGAACTAAGGGAGGAAGTGGAAGGGGGAAAGAAAGGAGAAAAAGAATGAGAGCAGCGGCAAAGGAGACGGAAGAGGAGGTGGCGGAGGAGGAGGAGACAGGAGAAGAGGAGAGTAAAGAAGAGGGGGGAGAGGTACAGGAGGACGCGGAGGGGGCGGAGGGGCAAGGGGAGAGGAAGAGGGGGAAGTGAAGGAGGCAGAAGAAAGGGAGGAAAGAGAAGGAGGAGGAAGAGAAAGGGGAGGGGAAGGAAAGAAAGGAAATCAAGACCACTCCAGCTGACCAAATAGGAAGGCTAATGATGAGTCAAAGATGGATCCAGGGCAGCCATCTGATGAACTGAATCTCCTTCCACAGGGTCACGTTAGTGCAAAAGGTGGCCAGAATGACACACAGACTAGTCAAAACTCTCCCTGCACAGCTTTTAGGGAAAGGTCAAGGTCGACTTCCAGAGTCTAAAGGGTCCTGATGGTCATTTATTGGCTTCATTTAACAAGAGTTACTTGTGCCCACCATGTCCAAGGCTCTGTGCTAGGCCCAGAAGACACAGTGGCGAAGAGAAACAAAACACTGTCTTTCTAGAGCCCACATTCTAGCAGAGGAAACAGCTATGAAATAACCATAGAAGCAAGCGATTCGCTGCTGTTGTGCCGTGTGTCCTAAGTGGCATCGCTGGTCAGCTCCAAATCCCTCTGGACATAATCTCCCACAGCAGCCACATATGCAGCTTCCAGGAGCAAATTGGCCCCAACTCAGGGGACAGAAGCTGAGGGCACTTTACCTCAGGAGTGTGCTCATGCCTGGTCCAAGGAGAAACCTGTATTCCTGGTAAAACTGAACCACCCCTGAAATCTCAGCTGTAATGGAGAACACAATGGGAGGTCTGGAGAGCAGGGGCCCTGGCGTGGCCTATGCAGTACACCTGCTGACTATGACGGCCTCTCAATCCTTATCTACAGAAAATAACATCATGAAAACCAACGACAGGAAATTCCACCCTTGCACTGCCATGCCTCCCTCATACAGGGAAAGAGGTCAGAGGCTTTGCTGCCATACTGATTTCCACTGAACCCAGATTCTGCCACCCTATACTCACCAACCAAGCACCCCAGGCACCACTAGATATGGATTTGTATGAGCAGCAGGGACAACACTTACTGGGAAATCATCAGTTATTAAGGTCCCTGCTGTGCCGTGACAACCCATGCATCTAGAGTTCGGGAGGCACACAGAGGAATCTTAGCCAACAGAAATTGCAAAGTCTCCTTTGCAATTATTAGTAATTATGTCAGAGCGAAGCCAAAATAGGAAAGTAAAGAGTAGGGATAAAAATCATCTCTCTCCTATGTAGAAAATGGGGAGCAATTTATTTTGAAAGATCCCTCACTGAACAGCTAACCTCAGTCCATTAAAACCCAGTTTTGTATCTGAAGCATAAGTTCCCTCCATATTTTTGTCCGGAATTGAAACAGAAGATATTTGACCACTCTCAAAAGAACTTCTAATGGTTTTTAAGACACAAATCCTCCATTCCTAGAGGGTGAGTGTGCTTCTTAAGAACCACTCAGGAACCAGAAGTGACAGCCTGTCTCAGGAGCAGAGACACCCCAGTTTTTCCTGTGGGGGAGGTGGGGAGAGGAGTCAAAATAGCCACTACTTTCTCCCAGGCCAGAGCTTTCTGTCCCTTTTTTTGCTGGGGGCAATCTGGGTTCTTCCCACATAACTCTTCCTCCGTGTGATGTCAGGGAGCCCCGAGGGCAGGCCAATGGCAGCTTCTGCTTAGCCAAAGGGTGTCAGACAGATATACCAGGAGATGTAAATAGGGCAACAAAGCCCTTTGTGGAAGGATGGTACACTGGAATGTTTTTTAAAAGGGACACCATTATAGTGGGTGCGCTACACATGACTACTGTATAAGGGCCACTAGGGCCTAAAATAGCTTTCAGAAACACAAGTCTTTCTGAGATTGTTTCTCAGGGGTGTTATTTTTATCTGTCCCACTGTGATTATGCATGGCCTAGAATCCCAGCTTGAAAATCCCTGCCATCTCTCCATATTCATCAGTACTCATCAGAAATCTGGACGTGGGCACAAAGCACAATTAAAGCCTCAGAGAAAGCTGGTAGGAGCCAAATGGACCCCATGTTGCTTCCTTCAGGCTCAGGCCCTGCTCAGCAGCTCTGCTTTTGACTGACATGTGACATTCTTGTCTTCATGGGTACAGAAGACAAGCTCTTGATGGTTATCGACATCGGAAAATGTCATGTCTGAATACACTTCAACTGGACCTTCTTCCCCACATTCTTCTCTGCCTCCTGCCCCTCAGTTTATTTTAATTACACAAGAAAACTCTCAAGTGTGGAATGGCTGCCTGCTGTATGGCATAAGCCCTTAATTGTGCTCTGGAGTTGGATCGTGGCATTTTATCACCCCACAACCCTAAAAGGCACATTTGCAACAGGAGTCAGTCATGGAAATGCCAGTAGATTTCAAAGACCCTCCTTTTTCAGACCAGACACCTGAGGTTTTGGTGTACATAGGAAAACAGCAGTTTGTGTATCTTCTCAAATATTTTCTGACTCTCCTTACGATTTCTATATTTTTCAGCTGATTCTTAATATTGATGAACACCAATAGCCTAGTCCAAAATCACTTCTTTCTTATCCATCTATATCTCAAGCAGAATTCGCTTTTGTATTACTGTAGTTCATATACCCTGATGGTATGCCAATCTGTCATTCTTCTTGCTCTTTTCAAACATTTTTTTTTTATCAGAGAAGAAGACAGATCACAAAAAATTATGTTTAGGTTTCTTCCAAAGAGGTCCCCTCAACAAGCAATCTCCTAGGGGAGAGAAGAGAGCCACATACCTAATCTAGACATGGCAAGTCACTTTGGGACTTTGGTGGAAATGTCTACACATGCCCCTGTCCATAAATACAGGACCCGCACCTTCATATGTACTCAATAAATATTCACTGAGTCTGCCCAGCCATGAGTTTCAAATATATTCCAAATCATATGCATTCTATCTACCTTTAGCCAAGGATTCCAAGCTCCCATGTTAGATAAGCATCCCCTAATTCACACTAGAAGAGTCAATTTTCTCCTGGTATCCACCATTCCCTAGTCCAATCCAAACCTCAAAGAAAAAAGGTTCCCATGTTCACATGGTTTATAAGGCATGCTCCCCCTAGCAGTATTCTTCAACCGACAGATTCATGTTGTATCATTTTTAAGCAATTCCCAGGGGTGCTTCGTGGTGCTTAATCACAGATGTTTTCCTAATATTGCTAAGTAAAATCAAAAGTTTCAGGCTGGCTTCCAGGGAGGCAATGAGCAAAGCAGAAATAGATTACTGATGCTTTTCTACTTCCTGGCCAAAGGTCTCTGATTAATACCCATGAAATGGGCTTCTCTGGGCAATCTTGCTCACTTCTTTAGATGTTTTTTACTTCAGGACTTGGGAAGAGGCACAGTGTTATGCAATAGCAGCATCCATTAATCCTTAATGAACACACCTAAAAGAAGGTACTCGGCAGGCTGAAGGCCCCGAGCTACTGAAGAATGGTGACCTGTTCTTCACACTGCTGTTCCCCACAAAACTTCACTCAGGCCAATGTTTCACTGTCCCAATCTAACACTTTCCAGTGACTGCTGCCAAGTTGTACCTTTATGGGACTGAAAAGTAGTGGACTTGTGTGAAAAGTGCCTAGCCAGGTATTTTGCAGAGAAAACTGGCTTAATAAAAGTTATTTCAAGATCTAAAAAGAAATACAAGAAATCTAATGAAATTAGCATTGATGTGAGGCCCATGTAGAAGGCAACAGAGTACTTCCTAATGGCTTGGAGACATTCTTGCTTTAATCTGAGAAAAGGAAAGACCATAAATGAGTGAAGTGAACTATCTGAAATCATATTGAGCTAGGAGATCAGGGCTGGGACAAACTGGACAACCAACTGGGTAGACTGTGTCAAAGGTTATGGTTAACAGGTAGAGTAAGATATTTCCTAAAAAGAGATGACACAGACAGAACACAGGACGATGTCAAGATGATGTCAAGTTTACAGCTGAGCACTGTGGACCAATCAGAAAAGTGCTATTTTCAATCCTCCTTTCAAATCTGGTGCTGTTCTCAAGGCCAGTTAGAAGATGTTCTTTCCAATCCTTCATTTGCATGTGGCTACAGCCAATCAAAAGACACTCCTCTTGATCCTTCATTCACATCTGGTGGGAAGCCAAGCAAGTTTTTTGATAGGACAGTTTAAATTTGGTGTAAGGCCAAGCAAGTCTTTAATAAGACCATTGTCCAGTGCTTTCTTTGTATAAGTGAAGGACAACCCCTGGAATGTTTGATATAAAGAGCCCTCATCCCTTTTGCTTGGGGTCACTGAGGACTTTTCACCAGGGTATGCTTCTCTTGCATCTTCCACCTTCACTACCTTTTCCGTGTGTCTTGTCCAGTCCTTTGTTTAAGACATCAAGCACCTAGAAAGTAGCCCCACAGGACCCCTCATAACAACATCACTGCTACCGAAAAGTGTGTAGAGTTTATTTGGTGAAGTTTGTCCAAATGTCAACCTTCCCTGACCCCTCTGAGCCACAGTCCCTTGTATCTCCAATTCCCATGTGCAGTACCAAGGTAGGCAACTGAAAGGCAGCAGGCAGGTGAGCTATCCAGATGGAGGGGGCAGGGCCAATGCTTAGCTCTGCCGGTTACTCCCTTGTGGGAATAGCAGCTCCACGTTGCTAGAATTCTGTTCTTCAAAACAAGGAGAGTTGGACTTTAATGTAAATCTCCCAATTTTAAAATGTCAGCTCAAACTGTGAAAGAAAAAAGTTGAAGCCAAGTCGGCTGCATCTGACTGTAAACCGAGCCTGATATGTGCAATCCCAAACCCTGATTCACGTGGCACTGAACCACACGCCACTTCCACATTGTTTCATTTTTCACTTAGCAAGCTGTGACTTCCCAAATGGATTATCTGGCTGGGTGTGCCCTACAAAGCCAACTGGACAGGAATTCTATTCTATATTATCATGGTGAACAACGGCTCCAAGCAGATGTAGTCCCTCCCAAAACTTAGAATGCAAAGACAGAAGAAGAAACTTGGTGCCACCTTGAGTGAAAGCTCCTCTTTCTCTATTCCAGCCCCGCTCCAAGCAGCTGCACGTTTGTAACGGTGATTTCTCATTTAATTGTTCAGTATTGGGCTGGAGGTACAGCTCAGTGGGCTAAGTGCTTGCCGCTGAGCACTAGGGCCCTGAGTTCGATCCCCGGTCCCGGAAAAAAAAAAAATTGTTCAGTATTTCCATAGCATACTAAAGCCCTTCATGGACCAGACGTGGAGTATTCTAATTCCTCATCTCTCTGATAATGCACAGACTCAAGGGAGTCTTCCCACCAGGGTGTTCCTGAATGCCATTCACAGTAGTGGAAGTTAAATGCAAAATAGGACTGAGTAAGTAGACCCTACTGCATGAAATGTACTTCGAACCACAAGGACAAGCTGCCTCACAGCTCCCCACGTTGTACTAAACTAGGGGCTGGCGATTCTCAGATGTAGACCAAGATGGTGATAATGACAAATAAAAAGAAAAAAGCCAGTCCCTTTTCTGTGCTTATCCACTCGCTAGCAAGACTATCCCTGACATGCAGGTCAGAGACAATGAACGGCTTTGAAGCTTGAAAACAGAGACAGGGTGCAGAAAGATGCAAACTCTAGGTCTTGGGGGGAATTAATGAAACACAACTAAGCCAGTTCAACAGGGCGCCCTTTAGTTCTCCAGCCCACTAAAAGGCACTGTTAGAAACCCGCCAGCTTTTATTAGCAGAAACAAACGAAGTCGACTACTGAGCACTCAGGAGTTTTTCATCCTAAAAGTCCAGGATGGCTTTGGCATAATAAAGGTCATATCTCCTAACCATGGTAATGTTCACACAGGAACTTGAGCTCCAGGCAGGACCAGGCCGGCTTCTCAGTATCCCCCTGCAGAAGGTGTTGCCTATTAAACTATCACATTTCAAAGGGCTTCTTACAGTAAATAGGAAAGAAAGGAAAAAAGAGATCCAGGGTCTTTTGTTAGTCAAAAAGCTAGGGAAAGGCGATAATTAACCCATTTTTGTAAAGAAATCATTTGGACAAAAGTCAAGGGATTTACCACCCTGTCAATTGTTAAGTCTAGATAAGGACATTATATTCCACTGCACAAACGGTGACTGAGATGGTGAATGGAAAGTAGGCCACTACGACTACTTTACCTCACATCTGAAAGAGACTTTTTTGTCCTACAGATGCAGTGATGGACTAAAGGATTTCTACCCCGCTCCTCCCTGCACTAAAAAGGTAACTTCAGAGTCTGGCTTTTGCATTTTGTTAAATATTCAAAGGTATTGTGCAATTAGCATGTCATTAATGAATAATTAATTACAGCTAAAGCAGCTTTCAGATTTTTGCAGCTAAATTATTTAAACAGCAAATATAACAATACAATGCAATGTTCTCATTCAGTGTTTGGTTATTGCATTATTTGAAAGGAACAGCAATATTACTTTTCATTAGTTGCACGAATTATGTGCAACAAAAGCTGTTTTCATTTTTTTTCTTACCTAAAACTGGCTTCATGTGCCCCAAAAGGAAAAATTAATTCAATTCAGATTAGATTTCCTAAGAATTAATTAGCTGCAAATATCTGAAAACTGTGGCTAGGGATATAAGGCTTAGATATCTGACTTAAAAGAAAAAAGTAAACCCATTTAAACCTGTCCTTTAAAACGATTCTTGCACAAAAGTATTCTTTTTCTAGATATTTGGTTACCACTTTTGAAAGAGGAAACCCATTAAAAATCCTTGTTTTTTAAGCAACTGAGTATTACAAAGCTCCCTCCAGCAAATAGGTAAGAGTTAAATACAAAAGTGATTTGTTGCTACTTGCAGGCATACATCACTAGCAAGACGTGAGTTTATATTTATAAGCTGCACATCTGGGATCAGTTGACTTATCCATCTGCTAACTCTACTAGTAAACAGTATGTCTGGGACCGTCAAACCCTTGTATCCATCACAAATTCCTGCCTTAATTGTGTGTTTACATGGAAAACCTCTGCTTAAGTGTATTTTAAGACTGTTTTAAGCAGTTGTAATTGCTCTTTTCTTCTTCACATTAACTCCAACACATTTTATTTACCATCATGAAAGGCTATAATTTTGCAAGCCTCATAGATAAATAAATGCCAGAGATCATCATCCTGCCTGGGAAGAAGCCACAGAGACATCGAAACTGAGAACTCTAACCTGTCCCTCCCATAGAGCTTGGATTGCTTCCACTGAAGTCAGTGTCCTGATTCACAAGATCACATCTCAGTAACACCAGTTTAATCCTCCACTGTCCAGAACTCAGAAAACTGCCAATCATACATTGTCTTTTGGAAGAAATGAACAAAAGAAGGAAACAGGGGATTTGGGGAGAAAGTTCAAATCATAGTTTGGAAAAATAAGATGCCACCCACAAGGGTTTTCTTCATTGTCCTTAATGACCTGCTAGCTTTCTGGGTACTACAGTACTCAAAGCTTGAGAGTTTTCTAAGCAGGCACTGGGAGAGGGGATGATCCAATGGCAGAGGATTACAAGTATTTGGGATCTCTAAAATTACAGAAGAGTTTATCTGAGGGATGTCGTTGAATTTTTTAACCATGGTTTTATGTTGAGTTTCATTAGCAAGCTGAAAACACGGGAAAGAAAGAAAGAGAGAAAGAAAGAGAGAAAGAAAGAAAGAAAGAAAGAGAAAGAAAGAGAGAGAGGAAGGAAGGAAGAGGAAGGAAGGAAGGAAGGAAGGAAGGAAGGAAGGAAGGAAGGAAGGAAGGAAGGAAAGAAAGAAAGAAAGAAAGAAAGAAAGAAAGAAAGAAAGAAAGAAAGAAAAAGAAAAAGCTACTTTCCATAATTAGGGAAAAATATGCACAGTTCTCTGCATAAATGGGGGGATTTTACTGTATTTTTTCCCAACCTGACCTATAGAGCAGGATGTCAAACTTCACACGATGTTGTTAAACCACTTCTTCGGTTTGAGGAACTGAAAGTCTTATGTGTCTATGTATTATTGTGCTGATGCAAATAGCTAAATTTTCTACTTGATTAACCATCATTTTCTCAGGGTGTTCTGTACGCAGCTTTCAGTTTCCAACTTCTTGGTAAATGTTGAGATCAGTGCGCAGCTGACAGGCAAGGGTTGCAGGGGTTGACAGCTCAAGACACTCCTGGAACTCAAGAGTCACTGTGGTGGAGTCCAGTTAAATAATGGGATGATGGTAGCCTGTTCACCCAGGCCAAGGAAACTGTGGCTTGCCAAAGACATTAAAATCCAAATGAGCCACGCAGGGTGCGAAATGCTCTCCAGGCCTTGCAAACCATAATCTAGACAAATGAACTGAACTCAAATCAGTTTATAATCGTTTGTGAAAGTTGTGCCATGAGAACAAATATGCCACTCACTTTTCAGAAACTGTCCTTAGGGGTGGCCCTATTTAATATCTTTTTAAGCAACAGAATCTATTTGGTATGGATGGCTGGTATTGGTGTCTAACCTAATGAGGGGTGACAGGAGGTGGGAGATGGTTCCAGAAAGCTTTCTATCAACCTGGTGGAGTCTGATAGCAGTGTGGCAGGTAGTGTGGTCCGCTGGTCTCCTGACTTCAACTGTAACCTCACTATGTCTGAGATGCTAAAAAAAAAAAAAAAAAAAGAGAATCCTATTTCCCCTTTTTGAGTCACTGCCCTTTTGGACAACATCTTATAAGCACAAATATTCATAGGAAGAGTCAAACAGAGGCTAAAGGTTTTTGTGAATTCTGTTCTCAAGTTATTTTTCTCTAGGATTTAAGGAGATGAGCAATGGTATAGAATTGAGTATATGGGAGAAGGAGACTAAAGTAATGTAAAAGGAAGACATGATCCTGAAACCTAACATGGAATAATATGTGCCAAGCATGTTTTTTATTTTGCAGTGGGGGGGGGGAGTTACTCTAGAGAAGTAACAGCTGAGCAGAGTCAGGCAACAAGCCTTGGGTTTCTCAGCTACTGACTGCAGAGCAGGATGCAAAGACAGGACTAAGCCAACAGCCCCAAACCCTAACACTCTGCATTTCACATCACCAAGAGCAAAATCACCCTTCTCTTTTGTCAGAGCTCAAGGACCAATGTGAGATCTGAAGCAAGACTGATTTTTAAACAAACTAGCGCAGCACATCAAAATGAATCCACCCCTTTCCACTCTGTCACTTTAGTGGGCTCTTCTTGAGACCACTTGCAGCTCTTCTTTTGAATCAGGGTACCATGCTATGAGTTCATTTCAACACAGTCCCCTGACAGACATACAGCATTTCTGATCGCAAGGGGTCTTTCATAGACTGATCTTTTCCACCAGACTTGGCACCAGATCACTGTTGGCTGTTTCCAAAACTCAGATCAAGCCTTAAAGATGATGTGTGCTGTCACTGGGGAGAGTCATAGAAGAGACTGTAGGTTCAGTCCCCAGTGGAAAGAAAGCAAGAGCAGATTTGTTTAGCCGAGGCATTACGGAAAGAGGAATAATTGCAGCGATGGTGGTCATTCATTCACTTATGCAGCAAGTATGTATCTGGCACATTTGTTACTTATGTTTGCAAGGTCCTGATTGAATATGCCAGACATTGCATTAAATTAATAAATACACACCTGTACATGTGCGCATGCAGCCTCATACACTAGATTTGAATCCAGGTTGCCCTGTAGCAACTTGCTCCTTTCCACAAATCTATTCTGCCAATGAAGCATCTACTTTACAGGAATACATGGGGCTGGGGATATAGCTCAGTGGAATAAGCGCTCGCCTAGCAAGCGCAGGGTCCTGAGTTCGATCCCCAGTACCGTAAATAAATAAATAAATAAATAAACCTTACTTTACAGGAATACGGCTGTCTGTGTCACAACCTTTCTGCAAATACTGCAGTATGCTGCAGCTTCCTCTCATAGAGATGTGGCCTAATCTCTGCATGTTTTTCATTAGGAGAATGAGAATTCCTACAGTTGAAAGGGCATTTGCGTATTAAAAGATAACTCAAAAAGAAGTCCAAAAGACTTCAAAACTGGAATTTAAATTGGAAGCTTAACATGAGACTTATGATAAAATTTTCTCTCTGTTTCTCTGCCTGTCTTTCTCTGTCTCTCTGCCTGTCTGTCTCTCTCTCGCTCCACCCTTTGATATTCCTTTCACAACAACCCCTGAGAATTTATTTCAAATCATGCCAGTAATTCTTCCAAGTTTTCTCCAACCATCCAAATAATAATTGATTCTGTTTAAAAAGACAATGCTTACTAAAAGAAGAAAGAAATTCAAAGTATGGTAGAACAATTGCAATGCATTAACCAAAACAGACGGTTCTGGTTATTAAGCATTCACCACCACTCCCATTACCTGATGCCTGCACCTTTTCTACTAATAAAAAACGTCAACAGCTTGCAAGTCCTCTATGAGTGCCTTGTGCCACGCACTCAGCCAAGTGCCTCACATACCTTATGTTGTTTACTCTTCAGTTGCACCCTGTGGGGTAGATATTATTGACTCCATTCTACAGAAAAGAACGCCAAGCCTTCATATGTTTAAACTTCACAAATGTGCAAACAAATGATAGGAAAAAGTTACACCAATGTAATGGATGAAATGGCAAAGAAAAAGGGTATTCTTGTATGCAAAAAGCATAGCAGTTCAAATGGCGAGGATCAAGCCATGTAAGAAAAGAAAATCACTGAACAAGAGGTTTCAAGTGGGTAGGAAGCAAGTCTATTTTGTTGCAAGTTATATCCCAAGGTCTGGCACAATATAGGACACGCTGGATAAATCACTGGTGCTAAGCACAGAAAATCATAAGGGCCAAAAAAGAATATTAAAAATCCCAGAACATACTGCTTCTCAAGCTTTGGGTTAATCAAGGACTCAGAAAAAGTTGCCCTGCCTGGCAAGTACCATTTTAACACTCCTGGAGCAAGAGTGTCTCAGTTAAACCCCAATTTGATGGCATGTGCTTCTTATTTTCACAGGGTGTGGGCAACAGAGGCCAAATCAGAAAATCTTCGTTTTTTTCTTTGTCTATATTCTGCCATGGATGGGTCCTCTGCCAAATGTTTCATAGTTACAAAGCAAAACAATATTTTTCAAGGGAAGTTATTGGCACACAGCCATTACCTCAGACGTAGAAAAATACCAACATCACTCCCAGGCTTAAGTGCTTTCAAGGAGACCCTCAAATGAAGTAGTCCTTACAACCAATCTGATTTTTTTCCCCACTCTCCTTTTGTGGAAATATGCTTTACATGTGGCTTAAAAGAGAGAAGGAAAAAAGAAAAAGAACAAGAACAAGAAGAGGAAGAAGAAGAAAATGTCAAGAAAAAGAAAACCTGCCTGAAATGAAAAATCCCAATCTCGCTTTTGTAAAAATCCTCCAAACCCAGTGAGCTGCCCCTCCCCCTTGATCCAGGCCTCTGTGTTTCCAGGCAGAGGGGTTAGAAAGCTGTTGAAAAACATTGTCCTGCTGTATTGAGAGTGACATCTGACAGAGCTCCGTGGTGTCCCAACTCGGGTGAATTTAAATGACAAGCTTGGCTTTATAAGTCAGGGATCCTCTTTTACAATAGAACAGCATGATTGTTGCATGGTAGAAGGGGAAAAGAGGAAGAATCAAAGTTTCCTTCAAATCCCCAGTGGTGCCATTGACCTGTCAGAAGGTTGTGACCCACTCCTGTTAATCCATGCAAATCAGATGCCTCCAATTTGTGCTGCTGATTGGAGCACCACACCTTTAAATTCAGGAAGCGGCCTTCCAGCGAGGTTCCTATCACAGGGTTCAGTTCACCTCTCGTTTTTTTCTTCTTCAAAAACATGATGACAGCTGACTTCCTTTCTGCCCTGCCCTTGCGCAGTCAGGGAAGACAGTCTGATGGTTTCCTGATTAGCATCAAGGCAAAAGCAGCATGTTTTTCATAGACTAACGTTATTACTTAAATGATAGGCCTGTTAGTCTGGGCATTTCCCCCCATGGACAGGTTAATATACATATCGCACTGGTCTTACTGCTTTGCTAAGAGTCACCCCATCATTTTTTAAAACACAGGGGTAAAGTCCAGGCATTCCCAGGACTGATTCACGTCCACATGAGAGAATCAGAAAACCAGAAACACTGTCTTCAAACTACCCCATTCAAAACTTGACCATGCTCCCCAGGTTCAATGTCATGTGTCATTCGCATTTTGAATGATGTGTAATTGTGAGCAGAAATATTCAGAAAAAGGAAATTTTAAGGCTGATATTCTGAGTACCAACTGCATGTGATTTTACCCCTCTGATTTACATGTTAATCCAGAATATCCAAAAGTCACTTTGAACTGGTTACTGGAAGGGGCCAGAATTTGTGTGCATCACATCAAGGCTATTTAAAATCTGGGTGGAAGAAAAGGTCATGTAAAGGACTTCAGTAAAATTTCATTTCTGAAGCTTGGAAAATTACTTGGAAAAACAAATATGAATAGTAACTATAACCACTTTGCCAGTAGCTTAGAAAATATTCATCACTGCAAAAATGATAAAATGAACAAAAACAAATTCAGCCAAAAAGATAAAGACAAAATCTGCTTAGTGAATATTAAAGACTCAAATAAATATATTTTTTTAAGTGGTGAGATTCAATACAATATAGATTTCTTCCTCAGTCTTTAATACAATTTTACTCAATATCCTAAAGGAATTATCTTAACCTAAAAAAAAAATTGTATCATCTCATATGCAAGAATAAGTAGAAATAATAGTTATAAAAATAGAGTATGGTTGTAAAATTAAAATGTAGCAAACAGTCAGAGAAATTTTAAAACGTACAATAAGGGAATCTGACTAGACTGACCAATCAGTGAAACAGAATGAAAAGCCCTGTGCCTATCCGTATATCCTAGGAGGTGACATTCAAAATAGCAGAAATGACACCTGTACTGTCTCTGGAGCTCTGGTCTGTGAAGCCCAGGACCACACACATCCTCTTCCCATGTGTCAGAGAAGAATCTTTTCCTTAATATAAAGAGATCTTAATTGAGGGGAAGGAAAAGATGAGGAACTCAGAACACTATTATTTAACTGAAGGCTTTCTAAGATTTTGCTCAGGGCTATGGCAGTACTGCAAATATCAGCTGAAGATCCACCTTGTATTTATTGATACTAAAAGAGGCATTGCAAATCATTAGGAGAAGACATGCTTATTTAAAAATTGCCTCTAAAATAAATGTTAATTATTTAAGAAAAAATGAGTATTATCTAATACCACACACTAAAATTAAATGCTAGGAACACTGAAGAGTATTCCTCTCTTTAGTAAAAAGTGAAATCAGCAAAGAATTGAAGGAAATATGCATGAATATTTATCCCTGAAAGTAGAGAAGACTTTGCTAAGCCTAAGTGAAAAGACTTTGAAAAAAGAAATGATTAATAGACAAGTACAATAAATTTTTACATCTTTGGGTGTGAAAAAAAAAACCTAAACTTGAGAAAAGTACTTTGAAAACATGGTCTTTCTTCTTTAAAATGTGGTTTTTAAATTTACCCACAATTCTTTAAGAGGTGATGTTCCAACAAGTAGAATTTAATTCCCTTTCCCCAAAGGTGGATGAACCTGGTGATTTGTTTCTGATTAAAAAGTACAGGGGAGAAATGGCAACCTGTGACTTCCAAGACGGGGGGACACTGGCTTTGACTGTGCTGTCTTGAGCTCACACCGTCTGGAGAGCCAGCTGGATGCCGCCGTGAGAACAGTCAAGCCCCTAGGAGAGCCTTGGAGTGCCTACAGCCTTGTGAATGCACCTTCTTGGAAACAGACCTCCCCGCCTCAGTCAAATCTTCGTATAATTATGGCTACTTATGAACTCTTGCAAGACAAAAAATACTATTTTAAATCTAAGTAAAAATCCATGAAGGAAAAAAGAAAATGAACAAGCAATTCACACACACACGCACGCACGCACGCACGCACGCACGCACGCGCACGCACGCACGCAATAAAACATAAATGACAAACACGTACAAAAATTTAAACTCTACAACAATTATAAAATGTAAATCAACATAGGAAGTAAAGTATATATTTCAGCTTAGTAAGTAGGCAGAATTTTTAAATGAAGTGAGTTGAGGATACCAGTGAGCTGTTATCTTCTAACAAGAAGGTAGGACTATAAACAGGGGTAACATTTCATCTCCTTTAAATAAAAGACTACACTTCTAGGAGCTTAGAAGAAAGAAAAAAATCAGATTGCAACACAAATGTTTGATATACAAGATAATTCAGTGTTCTGTTTTAATAACCTGAAAAAAGTTAAAACAGGTTGACTATTTCACAGCAAAGGGGTAGTTAAAAAAGTAATAGCCACAAGATACAATGCTATGCAATTATTGCAAAGTTATAAGTTAAAATATTCATAATATGTTAAATGAAATAATCAAATTACAGTATAATTTGATTTCATAAATGTACAATTCTCATATATACATAGAAAATAGTCTTTTAAAGAGCTATAGAAAATGTTAGAAGAGTTTTTTTATGACTCTTGGATAAAATGTGATTTTTATTTTCCTGTCCACACTCTTTCAAATTTTCTTTGAAGAACCTAAGGTATCCCTTTATTTTTAAAATCTAATTTTAGGAACAGAAGATAAATTACATGCTTACCAGTCACCGTTCAGTAAAACTCCCATTTTTGGAAATAAGTTCTCATTTTCCAAAACTTTTTATTCATTTGTCTAAGTTTCTGAGAGAGACATGAGGACTTTTTCAAGAAAAGTGAACATACTAAGTCCAAGAAAATCTTTTCCCAGATAAAACAGGAAAGCCATGCTATCTTCTGGATAAACCTGAGTGATTAGTGGCACAAATGTAATAATCTTATTTGCCTATGCCTTGCATCTGTGCCATGCACAGACCAATTAACCATCTTTTCATCCCAATGCTGAAGGATGCCAGTTGTGACAGATTTGGACTAATGTTGATAGTAGCACAGGACTTCGTTTAAGTGATCTGATAAAGCTGGTGGCAGCTTGCAGGGCGGTGTGCTTCCAAATATGTAAACAACATTGTCAACAACCAGCTCAGCCCATAAACACTGCCTCTTTCTCAGTTCTGAAAATAAAATGGCATCTCTTACCTTCCTGTAAGCCCTAAACCAAAAAAGATCACACGAAACTCAGAGTTCCTGATTCAGAAGCCTCTGCAACCTGGCCCATAATATAAAGGAGTGAAGTGGCCAAGAGCAGTGTGGACTGAGGAAAGCCAAGGGTCATGTACCTTACCATGTACCCTTATCCACAAGGTAAGAACACCTCAGGGCCAAGCAAAATGCTTCCCCAAGTCAACTGTGACTACAACTGCCAGGCTACAACTCTGCACACTTGCAGGAAGAGCTTTCAGAATCATCAAATTCTCGAAGGGCTACAATTCCAGGTGTCACTGAAGTAAACCTTTGCTTCATTAGAGTATAACTTATTATACCCTATGCACTTTCCTCAGTGAACTACCACCACTTTCTGCATTGGGCTGACTTACAAAAGAAAACACTCCTTAAAGCCCATGCAGGGACTTAACAAGGTAGAGTGAAGAACGGTGAGCTAGAACTCCACAAACCGGGTATAAATCACATCTGTTGGACGAAGTAGCTACAGGACTTTGAGCCAGCTGGATCATCTCCGTGGCCTTGATTTCTACTTTTTTAAGGATGAGTTTGGTTACACAGTGGGTAAGTTCCATTCTGACATAAAAGGCCCAGAGTTCCATGCTGAGGAAAGTAACTCAAAAACACACATTGGTTCTTATGCGGCCTCTATATATGTTATTTACCAAAGAAGACAAAGAAATCCTTTCCTACCAGCAAAACTGGAGAAGATTCACAAACCACTTCATTCCCGGGCCTTCTGGCCAATCAAGATTTGACAATCATAATGTATCTTTTCGCACTTCTTGGAGGCTTACAGTCTGCATTTTCACTTGCAGACTGAGGAGGTCTGAGGATGAATGATATTTACTGAAGAATACTATGCTCAAATGTCAGTTCCACCATGAAACAATTATGGTGCCCACCAGATCGGAATTTCTAAAGAAAGCTTCTCTGCACACCACTCTGAGTTTTTAAAATGTTCAGAGGTTAACCACAGAAAACAAACATTTTCCAACAAGTCTGCAATGATACTTTGCTATTAACTTTCTCAGAATGATAATATAGACTTCTTTGAAAGTTGCATCTCCAACATCAGATTACAGTAAAAACAGCTTCAGAACTGACCTCTAAGGCAGGCCACAACTCAGCTTTAGAGAATGCTCCAAAATTCATGACCACGTTTTTCTCCCAACTGAAAAACAGCTCTTCTACCTTTTCTATCCACTACAGGATTCTGCCTCTGTGAGAAACACATTACAAGTCAAAATGAAATAGCATGGAACAACACTGGGAACTAGTGCTTTCAAAGCTGCTAATAAGGAAAGTCGTACTCTAGAGGATCACTGTTGTCATTTGATGGAGAGGAAACAAAGATATAGAACGAAGCTATTAAACTGTGACATAAAAGGCACCTATCTAGCTATTAACAAAAAATAACATATGGAAGATCTAACCAAACAATTAATTAGAACATTTTCCTTTGCAAAACCTACTACAGTATAAATTCTTGTTATGGGTTCTTTCTTTTCTTTCTTTAATATTTATTAATTTCCTCCTTTGAATACAAGTACTTGGAAACAGGCATAGAAAAATAATAATAATGTGTTCCCTGCCCCCACCCAAGGAGCTCACTGGTAGAGAAAACCTGGATGGTAAGTGGTAGCATGCCCTGTGAAAAGGGCTGAAGAGCAGGATGCAGGCTGGCTAAGGTGGTCAAGCTAAGGAGAGGCTAATGCTGAAATTAATCCTGAAGATAACTCAGAGACAGCCAGATGAAAGCTGAGGCAAGGGGAAAGCTGAGAAGGACATCCAAGTTATAGAAAGACAGGTGCACAGGCAAAAGCAAGCTCAGACTGCAGCAAGTTGGCATCAGTGAAGGGGAGAGGGAAGAGCAGGCAGCAAGGCCAGGCGGGATACCAAATGCAATGATAAAGAGTTCAGACTTTCATCTCTAAGACAATGAGGAGCCAGGCTGTCCACCTATCTGCCAATTTTAAGCAGGAGAGTGATGTTGAAAATGTCAAAAAGATCATTCTAGCTGCTGCACAGAAAACAGACTGAGTAGGGTCAAGACCAAAAGGCAGAAAAATAGCTAGGAATCTAGTGATCTGGTGGGAGATGATGGTGAACTCAGTTCAACAAGATATGCAGGGTAGAATGAAGAGGTCAGGACAAAGAGGAGGGGTGGTTATGTGGGACCCAAAGGTATGCAGAATCTTGAATTGGTGACCTGTGAAGATTCCTTTAAACTCAACATTTCCACCTAATAGTCCCCAACTACAGAATAGCACCGGTCACCCAGGCTCGAGGAGATGCTCAAAGCTTGGCAGCACCTAAAACAGCTGGTATGTACTCCTCTAAGTTACTCAAACAGATAGAACCCACAAAAACTCAGGGTCCCTAATTTTCATTTCTGGTTTGGCTGGACAAGCCGGCACAAGGTATCACTTATCTGAAGGTAGCAGCTTTCCTTTTTTTTTTTTTTTACTGCACACATGACATGACATCTGCCTACAAATAGAAAAAGAAAAATCATATGAATTTTCAGTAGTAGGAATGCAACAAATCTTCTAGATGTGTAGGAAAACATTTCACATTTGTCAGGCAAATGTGACTTCAGTAACCAGAAATATCTTAAGACATGATGTATCAAACAAATTACCCAACGTGTCAAGATTTCTGGGTAACCAGACTAGAGATGTTGAGAATGGCAGTGGATGATGAGTCAGAAATTTTGATGTTTAGCTCTGGCCTGTCAACTAGTTAGCTGTGTGAGTTTTGTGCTCCCTCATCTTAAAGAGAGAGATAGAATAAAAGACGTTTAGGATTCCTTTCAACCCAAAGGACCCACTTCTATGGCATAGAGTGTTTTTCTAATTGTGTGACCACAATAATATTTGTTACAGAAAAGCTCTGAAGTTAAACTTTGACCCTCCTATCCCCTAGCCTGCTAGCACAATCCCCAAACATCTTTTATAAATATTATTTAAAGAAAGGTTATTTTCAAAAAGTATTTGCAAACTTGTGCTCAATGGATTTGCCTTTTCTTAAGGATCCCAGTTGTACTTTCATTCTCTAGGGAGATTAATATCATCCAGAAGTTTAAGATTTAACAGAGAGTAGAGATTGCTCTGTAGCTCTGGGTCTTTGCAATTGTTTTTTTAAACCCATATGGTTAAATCATAGTGCTTTACTGATGCAAATTCTGTGTTTATCCCAACCTCTAAGCCTTTTGTGGCATTTCAGTTTATAACAGCTTTTGTAAATGTTGATTTAAAATTTGGGATTAAAGTAGCAACTCGCCACCTGTCTTAAAGTTGGCATAAATGTTATAAAGTGGGATGCTACACTTTTTCCAATCCTTGTCTCTAACCAGACCCACATGTAAATTTCACACAGTAGTATTTAGTAGCATAATTAATCCCTACTTTATGTTATGAGTAATATTTCCCATTCCCGACCCTGTATCGTCCTTTAAGAAGATCCATGTTCCAATTAGACTAGCCCATCGGCACTCTTTTAATGAGCAGATTAATCATTCAGATGGGTACAACGGTGTCATCACAGGTTTTAAATATGATAATCTACATCATAATGGTGCTGCAAAGCCTTGGCTTAGAGGGAAAAAAAGGTAGACAAAATTGGTGAGAGTTTCATTTTGTTCTCTATCTGGGACAATGCAAGACACCAAAAACCTTGAGGAGCACAGAGGGGCAAATGTGGAAAGTGCTTTAATCATAATTCAGCTAAATTATTTCTAGGGAAAGTCACATTTTTGGCTCCCTAAGACACTTGCTGGTGTGTGTGACTTTGGGGTGAGGAAAATTTTCTTTCAGAAATCTTCACCAACCCTCCCTTGTAGGAGAAGGCAGAGAGAAAGTGAGCTTTGATATGATAACAGTTTTAAAATAAAGTGAATTTTGGTTTGGCCTGACCTATGTTGATTCGAAGAGTCTCACATACAAGTAGGAGAAAACAAAGGGAAAACAACCGTTTCCAATGTGGTGACTACCTTTTCACACAGGATTAGAGGAAATGATTTATTTTTCTATGCCTTCATTTTTCCTCTCCACAAAAACAGCATTACAGCTGAATCTCAGCATCAGTTCTCTAGGCAATACAGGACAAAACCATAGAAAAAATAGACTCACACACAGAAATATCAGTAAGCTGGAACTAGCTATAAATGATTCCCCCTGACAAAAAGTACATACTTTTAGATGACAATTAATAGACCCAAGAAACTCAAACCACATACTCTCTTCCCTTATGTCATTTAAGAGTTTTATCGTAATTACCCTGAAACCAAATTCCCCTTTGGAGTCTTACACTGATAGCCACCGCTTTCCCATCTCAATTAAAGTTGTTCTTCCAAAGACAAGCACCTGGCTTGGTCCTGAAAATAAGGTCCGAAGCACCTTCTTGGACAAGCAAGTCATGATTATATTTTTAATAAAAATAGCTAAAGGCCATTTCATCTGTATCTACCAAGAAATCCCCAAAGAGAACACAAGCTGACTGGTGTGGAGAGTGAAGGACAGTAACCTGGGGCAGATGTCAAGTACATGATAAAGGCACATAATGGGATGGACCTGTTAATATGCTCAGGGTAACCCCAGGTTCATCAGAGGCATCTGTAATAGCAACCCAACTTTCTGGATTTGCACGGATAAAAAGCCCTTTCAGGAAAAAAGACATTTGAGGGGAGTTTCTTAAGAGGGGGACACAGCAGACTGCTTCTCGGTGATAACTTCATTCAGTTTAAGAAATACACAGAAGTGCCTAGAAGAGCTAGCACCACACACATAGTGGAGCGGGACATGCACGGATCCCTTACCAATCGCTCCTTAGCCCTCTATTTCTGTCGGGAATTAAAAGAATAAAAGATGTTCCTATTTGGGAAAGGTTGAACTAAAATTCAAGTTTCTTTCTTGAATTATGGACCGGAATCAATACCTATCTTTACTGTGAAATGGAGCCTTTTTCTGTGGAACACAAATTAAGTCTTCCGGTACCATTAAGATCCTGGAGGGGAGAAAAATATCCTCTTCAGGATCACTCCCATAGCCACCTCCCAGCCTTTCAGTGCTTTCCCTATCAACACCTGCACTTAATAGAATCTAAAACTCTATATCTACTCAAAAGTAAGTATTACACGTATGTTTGGAAGGGGACTGAAAGTTATGTACATGGTCAGAATCCAAAGAATCAATATGCTAGCATTTCAGACAGCAGTGAAGTGAAGAAGAAAATTTCACATGGGGAAGGAATAGTGTGAGGCAGTTTGGGAGAATGGAGAAGTAAGGAAGGGTCTTCTATTCCCAAATTCTGAATTTGTCACTTTAAAAATTTCTTCAAGACGCATTAGCCTTTTGCTTTTTTGCACATGAATTCACCACTGTGACTAAATATAAATTCAGTGGGGTTCTTCTGAGGGCAGTGATTCAGCAAAAACTACAAAAAGACCAATTTCCCAAATGCAGGAATTTCAAAAGGTTGGTGAATAAGTTATATCTAGATACTATTCAATGTGATGGCTCAGTATTTTTCCCCTGTCCAAGGGAAATACATTTTTAAATCAAGAAGACTTTCACTGAAATGTGTATTCAACATGCAACTCGAACACGCTTTAACTCATTCCCGTTAAGTACCACATCGTGGAAAAACATGTGTCAACAACGACAAATAATTGCAAAAAAATAATTATGAATTAGTTCTAGATGTTGAAGTCAGTGAGATTCATTTAATACTTCCACTGAGATCCCAGTCCAAGAAGAGTTAATCAAGCATAGCAGCTTCCTAATCAGAACAGTGAACTAATGATCCTATTTCTGAGTAATACCAGTCAGATAAAGCTCTCAAAAGGTAGTTAACATCACTTTGGTGGAAGGGAATGACAAGCGCAAGTCCTCGTAGGGGTAATGCATCATTCATGCCCCTCTCGTCCTGACATTTTAACGTTATCTTGTTTTACTGTGTCGGCCTAACACTGCCACTGCTGGCAAATTAAACTGTGAACTTACAAAGTGGGTGGCAATAAATACAAATTATGAGAGTTCAAAAGATGTCCCTGGAGGTGCACTGCTAGACACAGAATGTCTCTAGTTTTTCTGTCACAGAGCAATAGACGAGACACAAAGCAGAACAGGCATTTTTGGAGGCAAGGGGGAAAAAATGAGAGAATTGACTAGCTGATGAATAAAACTGAGGTGAAAGTGAAGGCCATCAGATTGGAAAAACTGATGTGAAAAATCTCACCAGTGAAAAAGGAAGCAGGCCTGGAACAACTATGTACACATCAGAGATCTTATTCTATACCAAATTCTTATGTAAACAGCTTCAAAAATCTAGTTTTGAAATAGAGCAAGGCATTTATAAAGTGTTACGACCAATAGGTAGGTATTTGAATAAAACTGACAAGGAGAAAATATGCATTGATGCCTGGGCATCCTGTTATGGCATAAAATTGTTGTTAAGCGAGATCTAAAACCCTGCGTCTACCACCTCACCCAGTCCAACAACACCACAGAAAGGAAATTTGTTTCTTATAAGTAATTCTGGAGGTATCAGCCTAGCATGGACAGCATTCATAATACAAATATTCAGAGTTTCTCAGGAAGCAGGTGTAGGCCAAGGAAGGAAACTCTCAGGCATAAGTTTCTGCTGCAGTTCCATGTGCTTTCCTGGATGCCGCATTCTCAAGGGTTAATGGGCAAAGTCAGAGGAAAGAGAATAAAAATTAAAATGTCTCTAGGAAGTCTGCTAGGAGGCTTTGCAAACTTAGAATGGCTATAATGAAAGTCAGAAACACACTCCAACCCAAAGAACTCTTCTCTTCTTTCAGGCACACAGAGCAGGAGGGCGGGACACAAAAACAAACTAGACCTAAGGAGTACCACAGCCAGAGATCAGATTTTTTAATATCTCCTAACACAGAGACTTTTGCTCCCAATTTGGGCTAGTTCCACTAATGAATCTTATAAAATATTTTATCTGCCTATTCCATGCCCACAAACCACTCACAAGAGACTTGGAAATCATCATTTCTTCCAGAGTGCAGATATCAGTTGGGCCATATGTAACAATGGTCTGTTTATTTTTCCCATAAACCACTGGTTTCATAGAAACTCATTAGCATCACCTGTGTTAATTATACTAGCAAACCAATCAACAGCTCCTTCTTAATTAGGTTTTCTTTATTAAAGCCCGGAAATTGCCAAGGAGACAAAAGTCACCTGGGGAAATTATGTGAAAAGGGGTGTTTATGCCAAGTTACACACTAAAATAATAATAAAATAGCCTGGTTTGTTTACAGGAAAAGGAAACAATATTAATATTCAAGGTCACTGGCACACTCCTTATTAATTATTCTCGTTATATTAAATTGTGATCATTTCTGCTTCAAGAGGGTTGGCTTAGAGAAAGTCTTTGTACATGAAGTTGACTCGCATGAGATTTTAATGGCTGTGGTCAGCAGTTATGACTTGCTTATTCCATAAACACAAGCACCTACGGGTTAAAGTAGTTAAGACTAATTTAATGAGCTCATGTCCCAACTGTAACTCAAAATCCTGTATGTCTGTTAGAAAACCTAGAAAGACTCATACAAACCCACTATGAAAGGGAACGGTAGACATGTGACTCTTGGAATTTGCAATTCTTATAAAAAGGAAAAGAGAAAAAAGACTTCCAACTCTATTCCTCTCACTTCCAAAAGCCATTCAGCAGGGGCGGGCAGGGGGACTACAGTACTGAGACCACAGAAGTAACTTTTAGAAGGTGATTCTGTCTCCAAGCTTAACCCTTAGGGAGATTGATCTACCCAAAAGTAGATTACAAGAGTTTCCTGTTCTAGCTCCATGAAAGAGGAAAGGGAGGGGTAACACTGGATGTTGTATTAGCTCTTTTCATCTTCAATTTACTAGAATGTGAAATACATTTGTCGCGGACTCAAAATCTACAGAATAATGAAATCTGGGCACACCCATCTATACAGTGTGGATAACAATGCTTAACCTGATTCTCGCAAGAAGAATGAGTTCATATTTAGAAAGTACTTTGATGATGAAAGTCACTGAGTGATTATTGTTCTTATTCCCATTGGTCTTGGAAAATCGCACTTCCAGGGAGGCCTGTGGATTCTGGCTCTGTGTGGACAGCCAGACAAGTGACTGTAAAAAGTCAACTACATCTGAAAGTTGGACCTCTAAGAAAGCCACTGTGGACTTTAATAAGCAACAAGCTTCAGGATCCATTGGGATGAGGGACTTCTTGCTCACTGTCTTACATATTGGATACACAATTGTCACTTAAATATACAAATGGCTAAGGGGCAATGTCTTTGCTTTTACATGGGTGGCCAGATACCTCCCATCTCAGTTAACCATCTACAGAGGCTCTGTAAAATCACTTTGCAGTAAAAGAGAAGAATTTTCCCTCATCCTCAAGGTGACTTCTTTGGTTTCTGGAACAAGTGCTACAGAATGAAACTGTCAAGAAAAGGTGAACAAAAGATCACTAGCAAAAACATTACAAATGACCCCAAAGCCTAAAGAGGTATAAATACCTGAAGAGTTTCACCGTAGTCTCTAAAAAGCCCAGCAAACCAACCCCCATTCAGTATTAAGCTTAAAGAGCTAAGACTCTGGGGACACTTTCTCATCTCTACCTTGGGAAGATACCAAGAACCTAAGGCCCACTTTATTTATGTATGTATGTATTTATTTATTTAGTCTTATTGAGACAGGGTTTCACTATGCAGTTCAGGCTGCCTTGAACTCATTTTGTAGCCCAGACTGGCCTTGAACTCACAGCAATCCTCCTGCTTCAGCTTCCCCAGTACTGGGATTATAGGCACACACCACCACGCCCAGCTCTAAAGCCCACTTTAAAATCACTTCCTAGTGTTGACAGATTAATATCAAAGATGATAATCCAAATGCTAGAGAGGGAAATAAGGGAGCAAGGATGCTTATGGACAGGTGAGAAAGTATCCTGATGTGGGCAACAAAGTAGGTCTTTCTTGATCTGCTAATTCCCACAGTGATCTTTCACCTTCCTTTCAGAGATCACACTGGCTGCTCTGATGAAGAAAATTTCAGCTTACACAAAAGCCAAGGTGTGAGTGCTGAGTCTCCAAGATGGGCTGATGACCTTTGTGGAGAGGTGCTTATCATGACAGGCCATTGTCTTGACTGGCCACCTCAATCTGTATTCACAGCTGCTTTTTCTTCCTTCTTATCTTTCACCTTCCCAGCTGGATATCTTGTCACTCAGACCTCAGCTGCCTTCTCTTCATTCCCCCTACCCATAAAGCATACATACTGTCTTGCATTATTTGGATACACAATCGTCATAGAACTAGACAGGCAATTAAAGGGCAACAGAATTGTAGCAATCCGAGCAGATTTTATTGAGCAAAATGAATCTGTTCCATAAATGCATCCTTATGAATCATGGTCAGCTTAAAAATCCTTAGTGAACCTGATGTAGAAGCATTTCTGAAAAAGTTAATTTCCAGTTACAGTGATCCATGGATTCACTCAGAAAATACCAGGAGACCTGGGATGCCCAACTAAAGAAAGAGGACAGATAAGTAAGAGGGTTTTTAGATAATGAGGGACATGCACACCTAGTCACTCAAGGTAAACAAATCTGTTCTCTTTTTTTTTGGCGGTACTGGGGATCGAACTCAGGACCCTGCGCCTGCTTGCTAGGCAGGCGCTTATTCCACTGAGCTTTATCCCCAGCCCCAAGGTAAACAAATCTGAAACTAAAGGAACACGTTGTCCTCTAGCTTCAGTGGCTTTCCATCTCTGAGTAAAGTCCGATCTTAACATGGCCCACAGGGCCCCCAGAATGGCCCCCTGGTGTCTCCTTCCATTCTTTTCTGTCTCTCTTCATCTCCTATGTTCCTCCATGGGATATTTTTCTGAACCCTACCACCCCAGTGCAACTCCTTTTGCCTGCCTAAGTGCCATTCTCCCTTCACTACTTTCTAAGGGATTTTTCTGACCTTAACTAGATCAAGCCACCATTGACATACTACTTCTCTCCCTTAGGAAGGTCTGACAAATCAGTGAATTAACACAGTGTCCTCCCACTTGTGATCTTGTCACATTATATATTTTATATTTAGGTATGTGATTTGGGCACACAATTGTCACATAACTCTACAGATACTTAAGGAACAACAGAACTTTAGCAATGGGGTTGTCAGGGTTATCAAAACACCCAACCCCATCAACTATAAGTTCCCAAGAATAGGACAATACTATCATCATACTCCAAGTCACTGGCACACAGAAGACGTGCGATAGATATTTGTTTGTTGAATGAAATAAAAATTTATTCTCTGAAATAAAAAGTAATTCACACATTATTCTTAGCTAACTATCTCATGAAAATCTTAATGATCCCTAACAGTAGTTGCAATAATAGTAGCTGTGATCACTGTCAAAGTTGTCATTACCTACAATGTCATCCCTTGATTCTCCTCACCTGGGTCAGTGTCCTTCATTTTTTGCCACCACCTTGCACCCTGAAGAAATCTGCAGACACCCAGATCTTACAAAGAGCGACCCCATTCTCAATCCTAAAGCATTTACTGATGTTCTCCTTCATCCATGAGTCCACTGTAGGATTTGCCACTGTGAGTATATTTGCAATCTGCACACTCCCCAAGGGCACAAATGCAGCTGATTTTTTTTATAACTGTTATCCCCAGTGCAGTGATGTACTCAATAAGTTTGAATAAACCAACAAGAAGTTACCCTATTCTGACTGATCTCCAGTCCTCTGTGATTGGATGGCAGCCTGTGGTTCAGGAAGCCCAATCAAATCAAAGCCTTGTCTCTTAAAGAATGCAGGCTTGAAGCAGAAAGTCTGGCAAAGCACCCAAACCTCTAGTAACCTATGTTCCCAGCCTCCAGAAAGCATAGCCAGCACGTCTGATTGTCCACATCCTGGAATTTCTCAGTTGCCACTTGAGAGGCACTGCAAAGATTCTCAACTCTGAACTGTCTGACTTTGATGCGGTGCCTTAATTTCAATCGCTTTGCATAATTACTTTCAAGTTTATTGATGAGAAAAAAAATCCTCACTGGAAATATGCACAGCTCCAAGATGGTGTTTTTGGAGACAATTTCTTGAACACACACACACACACACACACACACACACACACACACACACACATTATCTCCCTGATAGGCAATAATGGCTCTTTAAGGAGTTGTCACGATCAATCGTAAAAATACATATTTAGAACACTTTAAAATGTGTGTATTATAAAAATTTTTTAAAATGAAAACTATTTACCCAAAAGACTATAATGGTTCTGAAAAGTATTTTGTAAATCCATATTTGATACTTTAAGGGGAAAAAAGTATTTCTGACCTGGGAGATCATAAAAACTTCACTGAAACCATTAACATTTATTGTCTCTCAAGGGCTAAAATAAAAACAGTGTTGCAGGGAACATGTTTCCAGGTTGGAAAAAAACACAACCCATCTTCTAACAAAGGGTCTTGGATGTGCCTCCCTGTCCTGCCTGAAAGGCTGACAGACACCAGTCCATTATACTAACTAATGGCACACTTAGAAGAAAATGCCATCCAGAGACGCTAGCCCAGGGACCTTGACTAATGGGTACGGTCTAATGTTCAAAGACCCCATCAGCGCTGGTCACTGATGAGACATGCTAAGAGAAGTACATTAAAACCTTGGTAGAGAAAGTCACTGTGGGAAATCTGAGAGAGTGACTTGGATATTTGAGGGGAAATACCCTTTATCTCTTTGTCCTAAGCCTGATTCGGGCAAAAAGAAATGATTAATGATCTATGTAAAAACCTAGTCTCCTATACCTCCTGTATCTCTGTCCCCAGTCCTGACTCAAACAAACCAGCATACAAACAAATAAAAAAGACATGTTTGAATAAGAGCCCTAAGTCTCACATTTAGAACTTCACATGGTGTGTTTGCTAACACACAAAAAATGGGGCTTTTTGATCAACAGGAAAAGAATTCTGGGTCTGTCGGAAGGCAGAAAAATAAAGTCCTAATGTTGTAAATGCTGTGTAGTGGCTTCCTATCATCACCAATTCTTTGAACAAAAGAGTTTTGTTTTTTATAAGAAAAAAACAGATTGAGGCATGAAGTGAAAGAAAAGAAGGGGGAAAAATGAAAGTGCCAGGAGAAGAAAACGAAAGAGCAAGAAAAGGAAGAAAGAAGGTAAAGAAAGATTGAAAGACTTTCGGCATCTGAAATATTACATACTAAGCCATAGCCTCAAGTAAAATGTCACAGGCAAATTATAAACTGAAGTCAAAAATGGGAAGATGAAAAAACTTAGCCATAGCAACATGAGAAACATTGTTAGGCATCAACAATTGGAGTGGGATTTGCAAGGGGACCCGTGGACATAGTTTTCACATTTTTAGTACTACAGAACTCACAAACTTCTATTGAGGTTCCTCAAAAACTTCACCTATCTGGTCTGGATGACTGGCTGAGTTCCATTCAAACAATATACCCGTATGGATAAACTGAGATCTGGGATGACTGGACTCAGCTTTACAGCAAAGGAAGTTAAGTTCCTCTTAGTTAATGAAAGGAGCAGATTTCCTTTCTTATGCCTGAAATAACCTGCTTCCCAGAGCCTGCCCAATAGACTACCTGGGTAAACAAATAGACCTGGCTCAGAGTACCTTCAAAGTCAAGCTTTCATTTATTTTCAAGACAGAATCAAATTGGTCCTTTTTATGTGACACATGAGTTAGACTGATCTAAGCATTCATACAGAGAAAAGTAGTGGTTCACTGTATTGGCTTTTTCTCTTTCTTGTAATGCTACAAAAAGAATCTAAATACTAAAGGGTTCCTAAGCATCTTGATGAGAGTACTTAGCTCACATCAGTGGGAGTGGGACCTGAACCTAGGCATTTTAGGCAGAATGGATTTCTTTGTTGGGTACATTTCCTCCTTTTCCCTCGAGCTTGATTTCACACCAGCAATATGTACAAACCCATAATAAATCACCAAGATGTAAAATACACTACACTTTCCCCCACTAGTTGGCCTGGGTCATTCATCATTCTGTGGATTTCAAAAAGATGGTAGTGTTTTTATTGCAAAGGCCTTGTCATTACAGAAACTAGAAAAGAAAGTATTGATTACAATTAGATCATCTATTAGCAGCCTCTGATGCCTGTACTGCTGAGGATTTCAACCTAGATCACTCTCCCCTCTGTTAAAATTCTGGACAGCAATTTCTTTTATGTTAGAATAACTAGTATAAACCCATAAAATGTAACCTAAAAATGTAATTATAATTGCCATGCCAAAAGCAAGCTAGTCAATATCTTGGAAATTCTAATAGTTTCAAGTACTATTACCTTAACGGTCTCACATCACAGTACTGATTAAAGAAACATTTTGTCTTTTTATCTGTATGGAATGGCCAGCATAATCACTGAGGCATAGAGAGCTAAAATATTTATTAGTGAGTATACATCTTGGTTCAGGCAGTGAATGTCAATTTAGGTATAGAAACTTACAACATAGCTCTCAGATCAATTCATTCTTGAGTTCTTCTAATGTTTGGCTGGTAATCCGAAGATAAGCAAGAAATTTTAAAAACAGCCCTTCTTATGACTTGTATCTAAATGTCCCCCCTCCAAAGCCTCCCGCGTCACAGGTGGGGTTTCTCTGAGGTGCCTGGACACTGAGATTAAGTGTGTGATACTGAAACTAAGCATATGATGCTGGGATGAAGGGTGCCCCGCCCAGGGAGTGAATGCTACCCACCCTAAGGTCAAGTAGTCTGGATATAAGGGACAGAAGCAAGGCTGCTGCTGCTGTTTCATTGCTTTGCTGCCTTCTGTCTCCAAGAACTGTTTCTCCTCTGAGATTCCCCTCCTCTGCCATGCCATCCTGCCTTGGAGCCAGCCAACTGTGGACAGAAACCTCTACAAACTCTGAGCTGAAATAAACCTTTCCTCCTTTAACTTTGGATGTTGAACATTTTGTCTCAGCCACAAGAAAAGTAACTCAGACAGCCGCAGACCCAAGTGATGTTCATTTCATGTAATTCCACACTGGTCCTTAAATGACACTGACAATCATGGAAGCAATGCCAACCACCACTACCAGGAACACATCTGAGAACCACACCATGAGGCGGGTCTGCCCAACAGTTCTTCAACACACACATCCTATTCAATAATTCAGACAGGTGAACAAAACTATTCCTTTAATCTTAATGATTTGAAAAAATTCAAATATATGCATCAAAACCTAACCTATTCCCACAGAATACATAACACATGATATATATCTTGAAAAGTACCTATCATTACTCCAGCAAATTACCAAACTCAGAACTAGAAGGTACCTGTCAAAAGGTTTCTTCAAGGTAGACACTTAAAATTGTTTCTTTTGCCACACTGTACAGTCTCACTATACAAGTCTGGAATCTAAGGAATGTAGGAAGGCATTGTAAAATGACCAGTACCATTTCTCTGAGAATTGAAAACGTGTGCTCTCCCAATTAGTCAAACAGGAAGAAAATTTAGCGACCTGTATGTTCAGACCTATCACTCAAACAAAATTTCTACCAGGTGATGTGCACAATTAATTTCACAACTAAATGGTTCTGTGTTGTGTGCATTTCCAAAGCAAGATAGGAATAGAGAGCTTAAAAAAAAAATCTGGTGCATTATGGAAATATATACTCTGTGAGTTGGTAAAAATGCAACCTGCTGACCTCCCAGTGGGATGCTTAGGGAAAACATCCATTTTGACTTGACTAGTTATAAATAAACAGGGTCTCAGGCCCCAAACACTTACACCTTGGGGAGGAGAGAAGATAGGAGGGGGAGGTAGGTAGGAAATAAAGGGGTAGAAGTGGGCAAGTCCCACTCAAAAATTAAGCCAAACTGCCAATCTTGTCATCCTGGAAGGCCAGACAAAAGGAAGCGGTAGCCTCACACCTCCATGGTGTACCCACGGGTTAACTGGCATCTCTAATACTTTTCACCTAGTCTGACTTGACAGATGCCTAACCTTAGCTACTGAGTGGAGACAGGCTGATGGGCCTTGGCCATACAGGGGGGAAATTTTTGATGCTTCTCACTTATGACATGATTGATTTTCTTTCAGCAGCCCTTCACTTTGGGAAGTGGCGAGGGCTGCCTCACCGCGCCCCGGTGCGCCCTGACCCCCGACATGCGGCGGCTGTGCGGCTGGAAACCGATGACGGCAGAAACCTAAAAAATCAATAGGCCCTGTCAGTCAGGGGCGAGGCGGACGTCTTTTAAAAACCCAATCACGACACGTATTTGCTGCATGGTGTGGATCTACTGCACACTTGAGAACACACTGAATTTCCCCTTCCCTTATTTACTTATTTATTTGGCACTTTTATTTTGCGCTGCATTTTACCTCTTTTCTGAGAGGGGGAGAAGGCTTCACCTTGAAGGCGGCCAGGCAGAGGGGGCAAGATGAGTGGTCAGGTTGGTTCTTCGTGAGTTGAACAGGAAAAATTCCCTGGAAACTATGTGAATAGCATGAAATAAATGGAGTGCCTTGCTGCTGCCAACATAAACAGTGACATCATTTTTTTCTTTTTTTACATTATCTGGAAGGAATTTGGCTATAAGACTTTTAAGTCTAAAAACATATGAGGGCAGAGCTGCTTCATAGACTTGATTAAGGAAAGACTATTGTTTAATTTTTCTTTAGGGGATTTTTTAAGGTGAAAGAGCTGAAGAACTAGACACACACACACACACACACACCCCTATAGTTCTCTGCTGGGGAACAGCAAGGGCCAGAAGAATGGCTCAGTTTCCAAGCAGGGTCAGTGTAATATTGTCCATTCAATGTGGAAGAAAAATCAAATATGCATCCTTTCTTTGGGAGACAGACAATGCAAAAGATGGCATTTAGCTTCTCTGTGATCTGAGGTGGGGGGTGGGAATAAATATCAACTCTGACAAACCAGAAAGATAAGGGAAATACCGTCAACTGGAATGTTTCAGCACAGAGAAAGAAACCTTACACATCACAGACAGAAAAAAGAAGGAAGTGAAAAGGGTTTGGAGACTATAGAGCAACAGAGAAGAATGCTATACGAAGGGCCCATTAAGATGTATAGTTAAGAGCCATGTGGAAATATATTTCAGAATTTCTGTGACATGCTTTTCTTCTTTCTTTTCAGGAAAATAGATAGCTATATTATGTATCATCTTAAAACCCACCAAGGTAAACATCATACATTAAAAACAAAATGAATAAACAAAACCCATATCCAAATTCCCCAACTAAGCCCAATTAAAGGTTTCTTTATGGCTGTAAACCTGACAAGCTACAATTTCCCCCTGTTGCAGTGGGTGTGTGTGTTTTAATGTAATATTAATGAGCCAGGATGGAGGGTCATAAAAAGTGATAGGTTTTTGCGATGGTAAATTATAAATCGGTATTGATTTTTCCCGGCACTAATGCAGCCAGCTTATTGTAAGACACCACAGGCAAAGTGCACTTTATCAGATTAGACTGGGGCCGGTATCAAATATACATGAGAATAAGGATGCATTTGTGAGTTAGACTAGACTTTTCTTCCCTAACAATGCATGAAATTTTTAAGGAAAAAAAAAAAATAACAGACAAGGATACTGGGAAATTCAACTTTTTTTTTTTTTTTTTTTTGCCAAAGCAAAAATTTCCAGAATTGTTGCTCTTGGGACAATTTGTTTCGCAATGAATAGATGGCAGTCACAACATCAATTAAATTATAAATGGTTTCAGTTAAAGCTCGTTCTAAGTTTTTCTGGTTAATTTGTAGTGTAAGTCTGTGCCTGCAACACATGGGCATCTGCTGGCCCCTTCGAGGCGCCCACCTCAGGCAGTGGCGTTCTCCTCTACCTGCACATCACTGCGGCGGGCCGTGGAAAGGGAGAAAACACTTTTTCAAATACTGCAGCTCCCCTCCGTTGGCATCTTGAGGTCACGAGGACTTCGTTAGACCCTCCAGTGGAGACATTTAGTGACAGAGAGAAGAGAGGCACCACAGAAAGAGTAAGAACGAGGAAAGAAAAGAAAACGGCTGGACTCCATTTCTTTTAACAAAGGCGTTATTATTTGTCCCCTCTCCAGGGGACAGCTCCTGATTGGGTGCGCCTCTGACTCGACTTCCCAGGGCTGTCAATAGACAAGAGAGTCCTCACCCTGAGTGTGTGTTTCCTTCTGTTCTTTGGAGAGACTTCTCCTCCAGCTTTGTTGGGAATGCTAGCAGCCTTGTTTCCAAACACTTCCCGACTTCTTCCTAATAGCTGCTGGCAAGCTCTCTATCAAAGGCTGCCACTTTCCTCCCTCCCAGGACGCTGCCTCGCCCACGTGACTGTGAGCCGTGCCCAGCTCCCAGGCCAGGTCCTTGGCCAAGCCTCCTCTCTCTGTCTGCATGGCGTGAACAGGAATTGGAAACCTGCACACTTACCCCCAAAACAGTCTTTTTTAAGAAGTCGGGGAGAACATGTGTTCACTGACAGTTCATTAACAAACATCAACCCCCCTGCAAGCTGTTTACTAAGGAATGTAGTGAAGTGAAGAAGTGTGAATATAAATAACTAACAAAGGGAAAATGGAGAGAAAATATCTCAGGGCAGTGCACTTTTAATGCATTGTGAATCTATTTTCTTTTCTGCAGGAAACACGATGCGACTGAAGGTCTATCCATGACACACAGGACAGTTAATACCTGTTTGTATCTAGAATATTTAAATAAAATAAAACTGAAAAACTGGAGTACGGCATGCTTTCTTGGTTTTTTTCTGCTCCTTGCCTATATCAAGGGACTCAAGCAAATTTCTTAGAAAAGGAAAAAAAATAAGCCACTAAGTTTCACAATAATGAGATTAAAGCTGTAATATCATTGTTAATTTCTAAAATACGAAAGATGTTCAAATGGCAGCAAAAGTTCACAAAAACCAGGCTCCAAGCATAAAATCTGAGAGCGAAAAATCTGAGTTTGAGGTAAACAAAATCAGGGAAGAATATGTACCAGGCAATGAAGTATTTCTCATTGTTACATCCATGCTCATGGCAGTCAGTACGGAATGAGGATGGCTGTTTCCAAACATGAAAAGCAAAATTTTCACTATAATATCCTTGCATCAAAATGACTCCAGCAATTATAGAAATGAGGCAAAATATTTTGATAAAAGAACAAAATCAGGTAAAACCTAATAAAACCAAAGGAAATTAGAAAAATAGAAGGTTGTTTCCATGAAAATTTAATCTTTGTACTGAAACGTGATCTTTATTACATGTTGAATCAACATTTTAAAGTTCTTTCTTATAAAGCTATGAAAGTTAAAACATACATTTTCACCTATTCTAATTTAACTTTATTAGTGATGCCAAAATCCTCATCTACATTTTTCATAAAATCATGAAGAGGTTCTCTTTGCTTTAGGGATAAAGCTAATAAACAAACACATAAATTAGTGTATTTTAATTAAACATTATCCCATGAAGTAATATTGTTCACCACTCCCTAAAACAACAGCAACTTTCCTACTTAAGATCTAGTACAATATTAAAATATTAAAACTCATTAAAAATTAATTTTAAAATATTTTATAAGTGTTCAAGTACTCTGAGTTCTGTATTTTTAAAGGTTTAAGTTGTATATATGATGTAATCCACAAGCTCATAGTGAAATGGCACAAGAAGCCGTGGTTATTTTGCAGAACTGTGCAAACAGAATTGGAACAATTGCTATTGCTTTGTTTTAGATATTCTATCAAAACACTGCTGCTAGAATCTCACTTAAAAAAAAAAGGTCCTGTAGACTCATAGCAAAACAATACCGAGTAACGACTTCAAATCATCGTAAAGATCTGAGATACCTGATTCAAGATCTAGCTAGGTAAGCTTCTGATGACATCATTATATACTTGTATACTGTTAATTTGACCTGAACCTGAGTGACTAGTATGTACCTAAAATGAGCTGCACACGTGGGATTTAATTATGAATTTATGTATGGCCTGGAGAAGAATATTCAAGATAGGATACAATTGCCTAGACCAAACCACAAACTACAGTAACTGAAACTCTCACAAATGCAGATAAGTTTAAGACAATGCTTAGAAGTATCTTTAAAATCCAAGGTCAAATAGATAAATGCCCTGAGACAATGAGCTAAGGAACATAAATTGTTTGACATTTATTAAATAAATATTAGCTGCTGCAGTTGTTACTGATAGTATTATTTGCACAGTAAGGTTCAATCAAAGGTACAGATTGACCAAAGCTTAAAACTGGAGAATGAAAGGTTGCAGTTGGACAGACTTTACATTCAAATTAATAATCATTTATTGAGGGGTTCGTGTATGTCAGACACTGTTAGGCAGTAGGAATATGAAGATTAACATGGCTAGACCAAGCTACATGAGGGCTGTAACTTTTTCTGCTTCTCTTACCTCTATGTCTGTAGATCCTAGTAGTCTGTAGATCCTATTGCTTGGCACATTGAAGACACTTCATAAATATTTGCAAAAAAAATGAATTAAGAACAAAACAAAGATCCCTATTGACAAGACCAACAGTCTATTTTTTTGCTGTACTTGGGTTTTTCTATCACAAATCCAGGTTGTTCTTTTTCAAAGTGCCTTCCTAACTATGATCCTTTGAATCAGAGAATATAATCCTACTGATAGTCAATAAAAAACATTGGGGTGCATCCAGCAGCCTGTGTATCAACCAGAAATACTCTGGAAGGAAATCCAGCATAACCAGTGGTCAGAAACTACAAAGTCCTCCTGGTCAGGTCTCCTACTGGGAGCTGCTTTGTCACCTCATGGGGCAAAGCCAAAGCAAGAGCCACTGCCCCTGGCACACAGCTCCCCGTGCCATCCTTCACCTAAGGTGCCCTGAGTGTCCCTCTTGGGAGCCCTTGTTCATCCCATCCTCTTAGCTCCATGGCAGGGATCATGTCAGAAAAATATCAGCTTTCCACGTCAATCAAATTACTGTGACACCCAGAATGTGGTAAAATAGCGCCAGGGCTCCCTTTGACAGCAAACCTTGAAAAAGCCATGTCTTTCACTGGGTTGAAATTCTTAGCAAACCTAGAGACATAAAAGAAGAAAGGAACAATAGACCCCATGGAAGCATGTAGGGCTTTGTGTGTGTATAAGTGTGTTTTGAAGAGATATATTTGCTCGACAATCTCTCTGAAAGTATGACTGACTTGATATTTCCAATACAACTCATCTATAACATGATCTCAACTGCACTGCAATCACCCATGGAGGCAGGAGGCATCTTTTTCCAGTATTGGTGGGATGTTCTCTAGAGTAGTATTGATTCACAGTGATGGGAAACTATAGGACAAACCTGAACTAATTAAGCAATAAGCCCAAAGACTACCTACCTCCAATACTGTTTGAAGGTACATTTAATTATTGTACAGATGCAGCGACATGAAGGAGAACATGCCATTTAGGTAAATGTATCAAAGAGTATTGACCAGAAGATGAAGACTCCCTATTGGCTTTAATGTCTTTGGAAAATCAAAGGGAATACGTAGCAGATATTTCAATGTGGAAGGTGAACGTTAACAAATGGGTAGAGATGGGGTGTGGAGGGAGGGAGGGAGGGAGCAAAGAGATAATGACCAACCCTGAGATAATGCTCCTGATCAAAACCTAGAATAAGCCTACAACAGACATTTTAAAATTAGGTACCTGGGAGTATTTCAGTGTTTTCTCTGGGTAGAACTCATCCCATAATGTGTGGGTGCTTAGAAATAGAGGAAATAGAACTATGTCCCTTTAAATGGAAATCTAATATTAATAACTAAGACAAAAGTGCTGGTTATTGATGTATTTGAGCTCTTTAGTTAGTCTATTTCCAGTGAATCTCATAAACCTCCAAGTCATATCCAGAACATGAAAAGAAGTAAAGACAATTCTTAAATGTATCCACTGATTTAGTTGAGACCACTGCCCACAAATCTACTAACAATAACATGTCAATGTTACCCCAAATATAAATGGTAATATTTTTACCTGTGTTTGAAAACTACTTGCTGTGATGTGATTCCTGATTACTTCAGGCTTCTAGGTTTTATTTTCTAAGTTTGTCAAGTGTCTTGCCTGGTGATCTGAATTCATACTTCATTTTTCTATTTTATGAATACTTGACCTTCTTTTTACACTACTAACTATACTTATTATATAATTACCACCATCACACTATAAAGGAAAATAAAGCCATACCAATAATGCATTCAGGACAATTTTAGTAGTACAAGTACATGAGCATTAAATAACATCAAATCACAGAGTGAGAAAGTCATTCTCTTTTCAGTTTTCTCCTAATTGCTCTGATTAAGTCAATGTGAGAGTCTTGCTTTGGTGCTAGCACGTCTCGAACACCTAACATTTGCTGACTCCATGTTTAGCAGAAGCCCTGGCAAGCTATCGTGTCCAGCTGCCCACAGGATACGGCTGCTCTCTTCTCATTGCAGGTACATGGTGGTTACCTTTCATTTAGGGCATGTGGAGCTGAGCTGCACATCTCTGCAGTACTATAAGGTTGATATATGCGTTTAGTTTTGGTAATAGTCACATGATACAGAAATAAGGCTAAATCAAGGACATGGTATGAGAATATTTGCAAGAAAGCTCTGCATTAAAGAAAATACCCTGCCTGGGACACTAACAATCAAGAGTTTTAGTGGGAGTTCTGCCATGACCCAGCTTTGCAATCATATGGAAATCACCAATCATCACTGTGACCATAAAGTGAAGGAATTAGATCAATGTTCTCAACCTGACTGCACATTACATCCACCCAGGGATCTTTTTAATTTTCTTACAGAAATAGTTTTCAGTTTTTAATGAATTTGTAAACAAAAAAGCTCCTATTTCAAAATAAAAACAAAATCTCAGATCATATAGATGTTTACAGTGATTACTTTCTTTTCTTTCCAAGAGCTTTTCTTTCCAAGGTCCATATATTTTTTTAACTTTTCCTGATATCACACTTCTCAAATCACTGTTATCCCCAAAAGCTACTAATTTGCTCTTCTCCGATCGGTAATGAAGTCACTAAAACAGAGGCATCAGAGTCTAATGTCAGGAGGCCTGGACAGACGATCCAGACTTCTAGCTCTTAGTTCAATAACTGGAAAAGGGGGTCGGGGGAAGGGAGGGTCCTTGACATGGATATCACTGAGTCTTATGAAGTCCAGCCCCTGGATCCAGGAATAGAAAGACTGCCTCAAAGCTCACTGGGGTGGTTGCCGGCTGAGAGGGCATCCTGGCAGGGGCCTGGAGCCTGCAGAGGCCTGGAGTGTTAGCTGAAGGGCTGGTGTTCTCCACATACCACTTAAGCCCCTTCATCAATAACCACTTACCCCAGGACTGGCACATCAGCAAAGCCATTCCGAGCAGCCTGGCTCTTCCGTCTAGCAGGGACCTCAGGTCTGGGGGCAGCGGCATGATAAATGCGGAACTGCAAACCAGGCCGTCTCTCTCAGCCCCTGTCTCCTTCCTCAGATTAATTAAGAAACAACACGTTTCCCATCCCTTTTGCTCTAATGTTCCTTTTATCTCCTCCTGCCTTGGTCTGCAGCAGGGAAGGCTGCTCTGCATTGCATGGTATGGCAGGTAGGAGTGAATCGTAATGACAAGATCTGGACAAAATGAGGAACAGGTTCAATTCTACTAGATTTTTTTAATTAATAATAGTTACTTCCATTTCCTCCTCCTGCTCTCCCCTGGCTGACTCTGGTGGCTCCCACGCCGGGGGTCTCCAAACACCTACAGGAATGCATAGCAGGGTTCTATCTCATGTAAAGCAACATCTGGTAGGTGCCAGGCACATGTGTGATTGTACTTTTTTCAATTTTATAAGAAAATCCAGGGCTGGGGATATAGCTCAGTGAGCACAAGGTCCTGAGTTCGATCTCCAGTATCTCAGAAAAAAAGAAAATCCACAGAGATATATTTGAGTGTAAAATCCGATTTTAGGACACTGGCAACTATTTCACATTTCTGAAGAATAAATGTGTCTGTGGACGGAACAGAGTCAGGGCAGGGGGCTCTCCACTTCGAAGGTGTGGGGAACAGGGAGTACACTGCGGGGAAGTCCACCTCTCTTGCTGCATCGTGCTTGCCAGATTTATCATTCCCATCTGGGCCACAGTCAGTAACTCAATAATTCACCAATCAATTAATAATTGCTCTTTCCATAATGTTTTATGTGTACTTCTGCTAAACAGCCCTGTGAATAAAGTGCTGTTATTGTGCCCCTGTCATATTATGGAATCTGAGTGTCAGAGAGACTAAATCACTCAACTCACATCACACAGATAGGAAGTGTTAGAAACAACTGGAAAATTGAGACCATAATTTGAGCACCCACATTTTAAATAATGCATTTCCAATGGATTTTCCCACCCTACAACAAGAGATCTGTGAAATATCAAGCAGTTACAAGAGGGATACCATTTACTGGTGTCACTGGTGATATAGACAGATTTTTACAAAATTCAGATTCCTAGGTACCTAACACAGCCTTGAGCAAGCTAATTAACCTTTATGAGCCTCAGTTTCTTCATCTGTAAAATGGAAATAATATTAGTACCTGCTATGTGCCGACATTATATGAAATAACCTTTATAAAGGCTTATCATGGTGCCTGGGGTACAATGAACACTGGCTACAGGAGGATTACTATCGTTATTATTTTTATTATCTTTGCTGTGAGTCATCACTTCTCCTGTTCATTGCTCTACGATAAAGCCACAGAACCCTAATACTCCCTTGGGCTCTAAGAACATTTTTCAGTTTCTCAAAGTCATTTAACATCCATTATTTCATCCAACAATTTGATGAGGTAAGCAGGGTAGGGATTGCCTCACAGAACCAATAAGAGAAAGAAGGACCAGAGAGGCTGGGTGGATTTCCAAAGTCACCCAGGCAGACACAGGCTCTACAGTGCTGCACTTTCTCCTACTTACTCGCTATTCCAAGGATGACACAGGTAGAGAAGACAACTAAACATAAAAGCATGTGTCCAGGGTCCTTGAAAATTTAATAGGGATCATAACACAACTAACTGCCCGGGAAAAGATACACAAATACTTCTAAAGAAACATAAATGAGTTGGAATCAATATACTGCAAATTGCATAGATAAATACATAGAAGGGAAAATTTACTAGGAGCAGTTGTTAGCATGACTGGAAGCTGGGATGGTGAAATATGAAGAACTTCCTGAAGAAGGACAATCAAGGGTCCCAGGGTCTCTTTTATACATGCCCAAGACTTCTGCGATTAGAAAGGGTAGGTGTCCTGCTGGCTCACTGGAGCAACCCCTGTGTGAAAAGCTGGCTTTCTCCCCAGCTCCTGTTTCTCAGGGGCACATTTTATAACATGGACAATTATTAAATATTGCATTTCCAGCATGCAGCACATTAGCTCACTCATGATAGGTGTTCACAATCAGTGGAATGAATGAATGAAAGAATGAATGAATACCTATGCTCACAGAGACAGAAGAAATGGTGGGCCCATTTTCTATTGCCCCTGCCCAATCCTCCCAACTTCCCTTTGTCACTGTACTTTTGCCTTTAAAAACTGTCCCTGGCTTATTCTTTGCCATCTTAGGGGAACTAATAACCAACACAACCAATTCATCTCTCTCTACTTAGACACCGAATCTTGAGGTGAGTGGGACATGGCAGGGAAACAGCATAAGCTCAGGCATTTGGCAGGCGGTGTCCTGAGACACTATAACTAGCCAGATCTGCAGGGTTGCCTAACATCCTGATCTCCACAACACTTAACTACCAATTCTTCTTCTGACTTTTAACCCCACCTATTAGCTCTCCAATAAATCCCTTTCTCTTTACTGAAATTGCCAAGCATCACTTTCTACTGCTTGGAACCCAACAGCTTGAGATACCCACCACCCCATCTTCAAAAGGAAGCGCTGAGTAGACAAAACTGCTATTCCATCAGCAGATGCAGTTCTCCAAAGGTTTTAAATAAGACTCATTTTTCTACTATGTCTGCTTCCCAGAACATATCAGTACTAATATAAATGTATAGGAGTGCCTATGCTGTTAAAGTTGCCCCAGCTGAGTCAAGCCAAGAGATGCCTACTTTAAATATTCTCCACCATTTCTCTCCTAGTTTAGACTTGAGCAAAATATAGCCAATGAGGTAACACAGAGAGAAGGAAGTAACACATCTGGAATCCTCCAAGGGATCTATCTCTTCCCTTTGCTTCTCTCAGCCACTGCCATCTCCAGTTGAACTAACTCCTGTGTAATTCGAACAGAAAACCCTCTGGCTTTCTGGGTTTCCTCCAGTAGCCACTGGTCTTGGCTACCACAAACTTATGTCCTCTTCTTTGCTCCAGAGGAAATCGTGGAAATGTCCAGTGAGCTTCAGGGCCCGGAGGCATGCCAGCAGATGAGTGTAGACTCCCTGGCTCTCTGGCACCCAGCCACACTCTCACCCACCTCCAAGACTTAACCAAGCCAGTAGTATCAATGCACAGCAGTTGGGTAACTGCAGTCTGAACTTCTGTTGGCCCAGCAAGGAAGAGAAAGGGACAAATGAGAGAAGGAGAGCTCTCTCCAAAGGTCCTCTTCCATCCCTGGGTCTGGGTTTTTAATGAAATGCACGATGGAGTCTGAATGCAGACTACGGAAGGTGGTTGTTCCAGGGCCAAATAATAGGCAATTGCTTGTCAGACTGGAGAGCACACGCAAACCTCTTCATGTCAGCTGATGGATACAAATAGCTGTGAGGCTCTCGGAAAGCCTCAGACAAGTGCTTAGTCACAGTGATCACTGTAATCCACAGCCAATTAAAACCAAATGCAGGCCTTCCTGTGATGGAGGCAGACAGAAACTTGGAGCAGGGTCTGCGGCCTTTCCTACGAAGGACTTTCTCCCTTTGTGTGCAGCTCCATGGTCAGCTCATAGGCATGACAGCCCAGCAGCCAGCAACAACGAGAAGAGTAGAAGGCACTGTTTTAAAACTTCCACTTCTTACTCCCCTTCCAAAGATGATGGAAGGGTCTGTGAGAGGTCAAGGGCAGATCACAGCCATTCTTTCATGTGTTCGGTCATTCAAGACATCTTAATTTATGATAATGGCATCCAAGACATGCTATAGTTCACTCTCTTCCTCACTCTAGACAGTATATGCTTACTACCTGACTTGCCCTGCCAGCTACTATGAAGCACGTTATTGCTATGCAAAGTTCTGGATGGCATGGCCCTTCCAGAGCTTACCTTCTTAGCAGGGAGAACAAAGCATAGAAAGCGCTAGAACACAAGATGGAAATGATGAATGCTAGGAGAGAGCTAAACAAAAAGCAATAGGACCTTAGAGGAGGCACCACTGGAGGGAGTGATGGGACAGATCTGGAAGCTTCTAAAGAAGAAGCAGAGAAAAAAACCTCCTAGCACAGGATGGGAAGGACCCTAAATCCGAGTGAGGTGTTGGGGGATTCAACGTGCAGCGGGGAGAGTATGAAACACATGCTCAAAATAACCTTATGCAGGGCGTCTCTTGCTGGAGATCAATCAGGTAAACTCCCTGGTACCCTGATACTTCAGGCTGTTTATTCATGTCAGGAAGGTTCTCGAGACAATGTTAAGTAATCTTGGCTTTGTGAGCCAGCTAAAGTTCCTTTGTGGAGAGAGGCACAAAAGAAGGGACACTTTAAAGAAGACCTCCGTTTCAGCAGGAATTGGACTAAAGGAGGAGATTATTTTAGGCGGAGTGTTGAGTAAGAAGGCAACTGCAGTAAGACCTTAGCTAGCATGTGACCTAAGTTGTCACATCCATGACAAACAGGAGCAGCACGGAGCCTGACTCTCACTGTAACATAACTGTACAATCCTAGAAAATCACTTGGCTTGGCTCCATACAGAATGAGAATCTGTCAGAAAGGCTCATTTCTAGCCTAACTCAAGCACAAACTAGTGATGTGACTTAAGGCAAGTCCCTAACCTTGTTCTCCTCATCTATAACTACCCATAGTCACTCTGTATGGGAATTATTGCCAGGATGACAAACAAGAATACACTTTCACATTTTCTTGAGAACTAATTTTTAAAAACGGCTATTAGAATGTCAGAGCTAATCTTAAACTCTAGGATTGGGCTCATCTCAATGAAAGCCATCCCTTTGCACTTTTCTCGGTCCTGATAAACAAACTGATCGCACGCTCCAGGGAGGTATACAAAAGCTCCACAGATAAATTTCAACACTGATCCTAGGGCATGGGACCTGCTAAATGTCTTCCCATGCAGTCTTGAGTAACAGACATCACAAAGAGGGAAGGAGCCTGTAACTCTTAGCTCTGCTATTTGCTAGCAGTGTGATTTTAGGCAACTTACTACTGAACCTTAATTTCTCCATCTGTACCACAGAGTTAATAATCTCAACTTTTTAGCACTAATGAGAATATTAAATAAATAATCTCCATGGAGCACAGTGCCTGGCACATAGTAAGGCCCTTGATAAATGGGGCTGTTACTCATCGTTATTTTTATTATTGGTGACATCATAGGCCGTTGTTTCATTAATTTCAGACCAAAATATTTTGCATATTCACTCTAGCATACCAGATGGTTGCTCAAAAATATCTGAATCACTTATAAAAACAGCTTTAGACATTCCATTGAAGAAGCAAAGCACTAGTTTATTTTTTAAATTAAATAAATCTCATATTTTATGCGAGAGATGTCTTTGTAGAGGTAGTCACTTTAAAAACACTAACACATGTTTTGCCACTACTCCTTAACAAAATAGTTTTCAAGAAAAGCAAAAGCACACACACACACACATACACACACACACACACACACACACACACACACACACACAGCACACACTTGTTCTGGTGTCAAGAAAATATATCAAGCTTGAGATGTTAACACTGCCAAAAGATGACAGTACTTGGCAGACCTAAGAAATGTTTGTCATTTTAAAAGTATTCATACAAAAGCAGAAAATAAACTGTTCAATATTGTAGTCACTTTAAGTGATTAAGGCAAGTCATTAGGTTTGAGTCTAAACTGTTCTTGGAGGAGACTCACCCTTTCATTCTTTTACACATCATATTCGAGCCATCCCAGATTTTTCTTTGTAACCTGTGGAGTTTCGGCTTTTGCAAATTGCAGCAGTTGAAATGTCCTTCTTTGCCTGCCTAATCCACTCTCTCTAATGTTTTAGCAATGCTTTGAATTGAAAGCCTTGACTAGCTGTACAACCTTTAGCAACTGACTAACTTCCCAAGGTTCCATTTCCTTTTCAATTAAAAAGTTGTGTTGGGGGCGGGGCTGGAAGAGGAGTGTAATATAAGGCCTGCCTGGCTCACCACACAGGGTTGAGAGAATGGATCTGAAAAATACGTTTGTTAATGGCAAAGCCATTGGGGAAGAGAGGGACATGGAGGAGTTTAAGTCCACAAAGCAACAGCTTATTCAACTAAGACTTTCTTCAGCACTTTCCGTCCAGAAACCTTAAATAAATCCTTGTAAGGTCAAAAAGGTACCACTTTTATCTAAACACAAGTCACTGTGTTGTGTTCATGGAAGCCAAAACACTCCAATGGCTTTCCCTAATGATTTTGTAACTCAGAATTAAAGAAATGTCTGCCCTTTTGAAACTATGAATGTGTATCTTGCAAAGTTATAAATACATTTAGATACATTTCTCTCCTCTTCTTATGAAGACATTGATGTGTTTTTTCTGACATGCCTCATGAACTCAGTCAATCACAAGTCTTTCTTAATGGAAACCACATGTCTGCCCAGAACTATGTAATTATAATGCTAGGATTCTTGGCACTGCCAGGAAAAGGGGCATTGTCAAACCAATTAAAGTTTATTTACTTACATACCATTTCTGGATCAGAATGTTCTTTCTTTTATGCTGATGCTGAGAAAATATATATCTCATCAAGTTGTTGTAATTGTTTCTTTTGGACAGATTTATGTTTCTTACCAATTATGTTCCTGGTTTTCAGTTCTTTTGCATGTAACTAAAAATTTCTTTAAAAAGACATCTGGGAACAGCATCATGAGATGTTCTGTAAATAAAACTTTGCACATTTCGCACCAAAATTACTGTGCTTGTCTATTTTGCTGCCGAAATGTAATTTTGTAGGATTTATCTCCACTAAGGGGTATATTAAGAGCTCCACTATTTCCTTTAGACTTGTTAGCAATCCAGTATGACCTACAAGGAGGCCTCTGCTTGGCATCTGGCTCAGCTATTAACCCGATGTCCTACCAGGGGGAAAAGTTTCCTAAAGTCTCAGTGTTTTACAGTTGAAACTAAAGAAAAAAATTTTACTCAGACATAACAATGTTAATGGAAAACACCATGGTTTGTGTAGAAGACGGTGGAGTATACATTTGCAGGTAGACACAAATTAGCTTAAAGAAAAGCCCTCACAAGCTTCTAAGTCTTCTTTTATTTCCTATGAAACAGGACTAAGAATATTCATTGCAGGAACTCAAAGAATGGCTCTAAATTTAAAATGAAAGAAGGACAAAGCGTCTTGCAATGTGTAAAGCAAATCACCACTGCCCCTGTGTCCGTATGTCCAGGCTCTTCTTGTTCCAGTTGTGGGTATCGAATCCAGGACCTTCACATTGAGCTATATCTCCAGCCCTTTTTTTAATCTTGATATAAGGTTTTACCAAGTGACTAAACTATGTGAGTAGGGTTTAAATTTATAGTCCTCCTCCTCATCCTCCTAGAGTGCTGGAATTATAGGACACAGCCTGGGACTTTGCAGCCTGATTTGAGAACCATGATCACAAACCAATAACAGCAGAATCTAGGGACAGACTTAGTCTTAGATCATGGTCAGAACAAAGAGATTAAAGGATTAAACAAACTGAACCCAAAACCTCAAATTTGAGTTCAACTGGGGAAGGAGAGACCAGCCTGAAAGGAAGGCTGCACTAAGGAAACAGACAGGTTGATAAGACAACTTACGGGGCTTATGTCCCCTCACTTTTGTTGTTGAAGAGAAATGACCTCAGTTTGTTGTCAGGGCAGATGGGGAGACGGGCTATAAACCATTTGTGTTCCCTTGTCTCCTTCCCAGGCTGGTTTCCCCATCCCAGCCAACTGCCTGCCCATAGGAAGGATGAGAGAAGAGGCACCAGCACGACCATTCATATGCTTCACAGCCTGGATTCATCCTTCCTGCTCTCTGCACATGGGCGTGTCTCTGAGGCCACATCTCGATAATCAGAACCAGATCAAATGACCATGAGATTCCTCTTTAACTTTCCCACCAAAGAAAGACAAATGAGAAACTCCACCAGTGTGAACAGACTAAAGAGAAACCCAATTGTCTACCAGCACAACAAGCAAGAAGATTTGAGATATTATTTGGTTATTATGGAGAATGTCTTTGGTCAAATCCAGCAAGTCATAATTAGCCTCTTTAAACTGTGGGTCTTAGAGTCAAAGGGGCCTTCAATGTACAAAAATCATCACACACACACACACACACACACACACACACACACACACACAACCTGAATGTGCTTTGTTACAGGGGGCTGTGTAAGCACAATGACAGGCAAGGATGACACAGCCTGAGAAATATCCCAATAGCAGAGTCTACTCATGACAGCTCTGCAGTCTCCTCTGTACTCTTGAACGCTGTATTTCTTGGAACTCCATGTGTAAGGTTTTGTCTGACCTTAGCATTTATAATCACATAAGCTCGATGCCTCATAACAAGAATAACTGACCTTGCATTACTATTTTGCATTTCACCATTTGAATGGTTATTTTTATCAGAAATTCATTTCTACTTTAAAATCCCCAATATACTATTACATTAAGAGATCCAGTAGGGCAGAAAAACCATAGTCTTGTACAAATCAATCAGGTAGAAAATTCATGGAGGACATTTTTTTATGAAATAAGGATTCTCCACCCTAGGCAATGCTAAATAATAAAACTCTCTTGGTTCATTTTGATTTTTTTAGAAAATTCAAACTAGTATAATGCAGAAAATTCAAAGTTGGTTTTTCCCACCATGCAAAAATTCTTAACTGGAAAGCACATTTCTCTAGATCATTTTGACTTTGGGAAATTGATTCTGGATGAATAATCTGAGTAGATCAATGACCTAAGAAGGGCACTGCTGTCCTCAACTGTGCATACAGAGTCCACAGCACCCTCTGACAATGCCCTAACCATCAAATGGGAGAAGCCAGGGCTTCTACTTGGATTTCTTGGCTTTGTCCAATAAGACGTTCTTTTATAGCCCAATCAAGCTTTAAGGAAAATATAGTTTCTGTCTCAGAGGTAATCTCTTCTTAAATAGAAGAATGTGGGGAATAAGAACAAATGTGTAGAACTGGAGAAAGGGTGGGCCAGGGCCTTCCCCAGGGACTAGATTCTCCCTTTTATATTTCTCTCAACTGTTGTATTATTCTTAGATTCTTAATAAGTCACAAAATAACTTGCACTTAAATATCAACAGACTCCTCCTGGAGTGGTGTCTGATTTAGCAAGGGACAGAGTTTCCATGTGGAACATTCACTGAAGGGGAAACTTGTAGGCAGGGTAGCAGATCCACAGCAGGGAAGACCATGCGGCTCAGAATGACCACGAATGTGGTCACTGCAAGGACTGTGACTGTGAAACCTCCCAGCTCCCTCCGAGCCCTGAGCTAAGGAGACTAAGCCGTGATTAGTACGGTGTTGAAGAAAGAGCCCAGAACAAGGCATCACAGAGGGTACAATATGACCCCAGTGTCCACCATTTATGATTCTTGGTAAGTTCTGCTATGTTCCTTAACCTCTCTGACCTCCTTCATGGCTACTGTGAGAATTAACTGGGTAGTTAAAAAAAAATACCCAGCGCCCTGCCTGAAACAGGAGAGCTGAATGATAGAATCTTAGCTGCCTTCCACTTCGTGTCACAGTACATTCCATGCTACTCCAACTGTGGGCAGGGCAGCCCTTGCCTGAAACATGAGCTAAAATATATATATATATATATATATATATATATATATATATATATACACACACACACATATATATATATATGATCTCATCTTCAAAAAGTCACAAAGCAATTTTATGGCATGATACACAGAGGCCTCCAAAATGTGTTAGTCAAACCAGCTAGACTCCAGGGGTGAGAAGATGGGTCAGGCACTGCAACAGAAAAGTTAAACTCTGCCTCCTTGAGGATCTCAGCCCTGTTCCTAGCAGTCTGGCCTCCAGCCTTGGAGAATATAAACAGCTATAACAGACTCTGGGCCCCAAATCCAACTTTAATTCACTGGTGACCTCATGGCTTTCAGGAGTATTACACAGGACTTATCTGGAATTCACTCCTTCCTATGCCCTTTCTTTTATTGGATAAATCTGATGATCATGCTGACTTCTTGGATCTTGTTATCTAGAAAGGAATTTTTCTGGAAGTACTTAGTATTGTTTTAATCAGATCAAGAGCTATGTCCAAGACTTTATAAATCTCTTGTAAGCATATAATTTCTTAATACACTTCCTTGGTAAATTAGTGATGGTTCTGATCCCTTTTTTTTTCTAATTTTTATGAAACCTTTTAATTAACTCTCACTCTGTAGGTTAACCACAAGGATTACTGTTTAGATCTGAGGTTTAGAAAGTTGTGATTACTCCCTTTTACCCCAAAAAGGGAGAAGCTGTTCTCACTTTCTCCAAACCTAGTTTCTAACAGTGACTTTTAAATGTGGGCTTCTCTGGATTATTTCAGTCCATTCTAGATGTGCACAGGAAAAGAGGTAAATCTTGATGTGCTAGCTTGAAAAAGAGTCATATTTAGTAATATGAGATTACTTAATTAGTCTTAAGTACTATTAGTCCAGCAGTTTATAGGAACACCTGGATGCTTCTGGGTAACCCTCACCCTAACTTATGACCATATTTCTAATTTATAGAAACAAATTCAAAGCATTATACCCAGAGCCCTTCTTAGTAAAAGAGGACTCACACATGACCTGTCTAAATATTTTAAAGCTATAAAACAAATAAATACACTTTCAGTGCAATGTCACCCCTTCCCCCTTGATAAATATTCCTTCAAGCCAACATGCAAGGCCAAGTTTAATTTTTAAAAACTCAGGCTCTTCCAAGTTCCACTCAAAGCCACCCCAGGCACCCCAGCCATGCCCTGTGCCCTGTGTCCACTTCTGGCTCTTGCCCACACCTCAAAGGTCTCATTAGATGCAAACACACCTGTGTTCACTTCTCAATGTCCTTCCCCATCCTCCACCAACAGCCCTTTGTCCACCCCACTAGAGAACAGTGTGCACATTAGGACATTCCCCTCAAGAAGGCAGAACAGGCCTGGAAAGTGGGCTCTGACCCTGTCATAGTGAATTCCTGGGTCCAAGAACTTTGCGTCTGATCTAGAGTTATGGACAGGTTCCAGGTGACTCCATGGGTACCTCACCTCATGCAGAGGAGGATATCTGGGGTATGGGGGTATCAGGGCTCTCTCAGGAACAGAGCCAGGCAGAGGGATCTGTTAGCTGGATCTGTGAGTGGTACTGCACGTTCAGCCCCAACACTAATAACCAGGTGGCATTCTACTTAGGTTAATGCTATTTGCAATTCCCAGTTTTCTAAAAAGTGTTCAATCATATAGCTAAAGTCATGTGTCCTCCCTCTACTCCTCAATGCCCCCAACCCCAGATTCCACACTCACTGCATAGATTTAAGTGGCTTTAAATTCACAAATGATCCCCATTTTGCCAAATCCAATGGACGCTTGTAGGTAATTACTCCTTTCTGGACGTTCCTGAACTTCTCTCCAACTGCCTCTCCCACCTCTCTCCCATGCTGCTCCTTATCCTACTCAAACTGACCCCCAAACAGAAAAGTGATTTAATAACAGACGCATGTGACACAGCATCCCATGCATAGAGTCCCTCAGCACATCCCCACAGCTCAAAGGAAGAAACTTCAAGCTCCCGAGGCAGCCGGCGCAAGGCCACCTCCGCTGCAGGTCTCCCCCACACCCGCCCTCAGCCCCTGGTGCCTGCAATACCAAAGCTCTCCTCAAATTGCTTTTCATTCAGTAAATATCTGCAAATGCACTGTGGGCCTCCTACAAGCAATGTTTCATACCTACGCCTATGCTATTCCCTCTGTGGCAAATGGCCCTGCTCTGCCCTGCCCTGCCCTGCCCTGCCATGCCCTGCCCTGCCCACATCTCCTTCCCCTACTTTCTCCTCCTCATTCTGACTGTTGCACTTCAGGACAATCACCTCTAGAAAATCTTGCATGAACTCATTTCCCATCACTTAGGACAGCCATTCCCTTCTAACTTCCTAAAGTATTCTCCGTATATTTCCATTACTGCACTCCATCTCATTAAATTTTAATTAAGACCTCCATTTCCAAATTATGAGCTTCTTCTGACCAGTCTATCTATATTCCAGAGCCAAACACCTCAAACCACACTTACAAAATGAACTAAATAATCCTGGGTGGCTTTGGTGCATAAGCAACTTCCTTGACAAGGGTTTCCTTGGCCTCTCTTTCTAAAATGTTTTAGCCCTTCATTCTGCTTTATTTTTCTCTATCATACTAACTACTTGACACCATATATTTATTGCTTTTTCCCCACCCAGGAAGTAAGTTCCACAAGAGTACAGACTTTGTTTGTATTGCTGACTGCTGTGTCCAGCAGCTAGGAATTGGCAGGCATGTGATAAATAATGTTGCATACATAGATGAATATATTAATCATATCTGAACTATTTCAGCTTCCTTAAACTTTAATCATTTATACTGTATATCACTTTGTCAATCCACTTTTCACTCATTGTCATTTATTTAATAACTTTTCTTTACACTGACTGAGTACTGTATTTAAGTAAAATTATTTTTAAAAGGAAAATCAGACAACTAAGGCAATTATAAAAGTAAGCATATACTAATTAAATTCAAACTATCTCCTAAAATTATCCTACAGGCTGACATGAATGGTTTTGCTGGTGACTTACCACACACTTTCGGAAATGTTGGCGACTTGATTAAATAAAGCTTCACTTTCCCAATCATGCCAGGTAGCAGAGTATATTATGCATGCTTTTCACCTACTACTGAAAAATATCCACAACCTGCAATATTTAGTGCCTACACCCTAAGTATTTCTTTGTCATGGAAGCTTCAAAGTCTTAGCCCAAATACCATGCTTCTCATATTGCAGTGAATGAGCTTCAACCATACACAAGAGATTTTGTGTTTTGCTTTCTCTCTGAAAGAAAAAAAAAATTCTCACAGAAAAAGGAAGAGAATGAAAGACCCATATTGATGACTGTTACCCAGAGACTCAGCTCTGAGATTCATCTGTTACAGCTTGAGCCTTAACAATGCCTAAGTCTGCGTAATAACCCGCAAATAATACGACCAATAGTCATTCCAGACGATGAAAACATAACTTCAAAAACTATTAATACTTATGACTAGTTTCCATTAGAAACTCACATTTTCTTCACTCCAACTAAGACATGACTATACTTTAAGAGGAACTCCTTTCAGAATTAGTTTGATTTTTTTTTTTAGAAAACCCCTTAGATCTAGTTAGAGGATTTGTCTTTATACTTTCTCTCTCTTGGCTAAGAAGAAACACGAAATGTTTTCAGTTACAGAAAAGCAGGCTTTCCAAGCATTCGTGAGAAATTGGTGGGGTTTTGCCTCTTAAAATGCTGTAACTATACACAAATATTTCAAATCTATTCCAAGTAGCTAGTCCTCAAGATTAGCTACTAAACAGAATCAGTATGTTTCAATGTTGACATGGTAAAAGTGAAAGCTAAGTTCAACAGTCATTGGTGATTTAAAGAATAAGCTCTATGCTGATTACCTATCTGTAGTGGGTTTTCTCCTCCTTATTTGAAATAAAACACAAAGACTCAAATAATAAAAACCTACCAACACTAACAAAGCTTCTACCTGTTATTACAAATCCACAAGTGAAAATATGGACTAAAAGTCATGGTAAGAACAATAATATCTGATTCTTCTTCTACTATTTGCTTTTCCTGCTGTTTTGCTACAGAGTTATTCACATGTCTGTCATTACCACTTTTTAGAGGTGGTGTTACATAGAATATCAGTTCTCCAAGGGGGTCCTATAGAATCCTGAGACCTTGCAGTCTTTTAGAAGGGTGCAAAAGGTCACAATTATTTTGCCAAAACAACTCCTGGACTGTTATACTGGTATCTGTATCAAAACTGCAAAAGCGATGATAGGTAAAATGAATGGTGTCTTGCAAGAATCAAGGTAATCATAATAATCTATGCTTGGTAGTCATCATAGTCTTCACTGTCACAGGCGAGGAGTAAACACTCACCCAAATACACCCAGAAACACACAGCACAAAAAACTACTTCACTCAAGAATGTTCTTGAGGAAGTAGTAAAGCTGTGAATGTAATTCAATTTTTTAAAAATGTTACATTTTATTAAATCTTGACCCATCTTCATTTTAATATTCTTTGAGTTAAAACATGAGATACAGATGAAGTGCTCTACTGTGTACCAAAGCACAATGGTTATTTCCAAGTAAGGCAAGTGACAACTATTTGAACTACAAACTGGACTAGTTGGGTTTTGCATTTGTGTATGTGCATGTGTGTACACACAAAACAGTGTTTTTATTTGAGTGCAAGTATCAAACTATCATTTAGTCAGACCCATATATTTGGCAAACTTTCTGTCAAAAATAAGCAAAGTGACACTCTCATTTCAAAAAAAATTTGACAGTATGTGTTGCTGGTGACAAAATTCAAGCTTTTGAGTAAAAACTGGGCTTTTAGAAAATCTATATCTACCACCACTATGACCATGAACAGCTTCTTAGTAACTTCTGGTGAAATCAGTAGTGACATTGATGAATATGGATTTTTTTTTACAATTGTATAATGATGCAAGTCACAAAATTAAATAAACACAACTCCGTGAACCAACATTTTCAAAATGACCAAGGGATGATGTTACAAAATGAAAAATAAACCGGTGGAATTTAATAGAGTTTTTTTTAAAGTTCCTTTAAATGACTTCAGCTTCCATGCTGTAACAAACTTTTAAGAAACTACCACTTTTCAAGCTAGGGCTTAGTATTAAAAAAAATATCCACAGGTATCTGTAAAGAACTATTAACTATTTCCATTGTTAAGCAACACATATTTATGAACTGGATTTCTTCCATATACTCTAACTAAAATGTCACACAGCAACAGAATGTAGAAGGAAATACGGGAATACTGTTTTCTATTGTGAGGCATTTAAGAAAATTGGAAAATATAAAAACATAATACTTTTCAATAAATGTTTTTGTTTTAGACAACAGGCATTGCATCACTTAAAATTTGCTTGGGTGAATATATGGTGGGTTTACTAATGCTATTTTTTAATTAGAAAGAAAGAACCATATTAAAGACTTAATTTATAACATTGTTCATATGAATAGATATAAATCCCATAAACAAAATATCTTTGGATCCTCAATAATTTTTAATGGTGTAAAGGGCTCCTGGGGCCAAAAAGTTTGAGAAGCACTGATATAGCATAGAAGAGACTGCAATCCATAGTAAAGAAATCCACGCAATATGACTTGCCCATGCCCTGACCATGTTCTGCAGCTCTCCGAGACCCAGGTTTTCCTCTGTGAAGTCATGTGACTCCCCCATCTCACAAGGCCATTAAAAGAACACAATGAAATAGTAGCTATACACAATAAACTCTTAATCATTATAGGCACTGGCATTACCTTCACTGTGTCCTTTCTGGCCAATTTATTAATTGGACAATAGTCCAAGATGTTCGGCCAGAAACAGTGCTGCACAACCTGCAACCCCAGCACTCACAAGTTCAAGTCCAACCTGGGCAACTTAGACAGACCATCTCGGAATTAAAAAAAAAAAATTTAAAGGACTAAGGATGTAGCCCTGTGGAAAGGCCTTAGCTTCAATCTGCAGTACTGCAAAAGAACAAAAAAAAAAAAAAAAAAAAAAAAAAAAAAAAAAAAGATTTTGAAGGAGAGAAAAGAGAGATGAGAAACCCTCTCCTATTCACAAAACTGTCTAGTCTGAGTGACAATTTACCATACTATTGCTTAAGACAACGAGTCCACCACAGTTTAGCTCTCTTCTAAGTGGCACAGAAGACAAGTGAAAGCCAAAGATGGGAGAAAATTCTACCCCTTCCAGAGGCTACCAAAGCCATTTCTATACATAATCTTGAAAACTCTTTGGCATGATTTTAGAGAAGGGCAATCAGCCCTTCAAAAGAAGGTGAGAAATAAAAGGAAGCCTTTTTCCTTATTTCCCATTTGCTCTTTAAGTGCTGTGGGGTAGGGACACAAACTACAAAAATATGATTTCTCAGTTTTTCCCTCGTACTTTTTCCATAATCTGAAAACTAAAGCTCTTTCCACCGGCTGCCTTTCTAATTCTCCTTTCTATTCTTGTTCTAGTGCACAAAGAATTTTGCCAACGAAAGTGCTATAAACAGCCATGCCCTCTCTGAAAAAGGCAATATGCCGTCAGCCTGACATATACCTCGTTTTTCCGCTCATTGTCAACACAGTGATTGATGGTGTAGTTCATTAATGTGAGACGATTGTCAGCTTTTCCTGAATAAATATAAAAAGAAACAAAGAAATCCCCACCCTTTTCAAGCCAGAGTGAATTATTTCCTATTTTCCAGGCTTAGGTTTAAAGATCCATAGGGCATTCACCTCCAAGTAAATAAGGAACATATTCTTCACTGGAAGAAATTTTAGTTTGGGTTCAGAGATGATACAGTCTTATATTCTTAAATTTTCTATATATACATAGAAAATGAGGAAGGAATGCTATTCAGAAGGGTAGAGAAATTTGAGCACTTAAAACTGTTTTAAGCAATACTTCATCTTTAGTATACGTAGTGAAATAAAATGCAAAGAAATTATCACCTTTGGAAATCTGTAAAGTAAAAAAGATCTGTCATGTGCTAAACCACATATAACAAGAATCACAAGAAAAGAAAGTGATAGAGTAGATGGATAGTTACAGGACTAATTTGCGACTGGGAAGAAAAGTTGATTAAATCAGTGTACGTCAAAAGGAAGTTTGAAGGAAATAAGCAAACTAGACTTTCTTTTTGATTTCTCTTTACTCATGGTGCAAGTTAGGAATGTTTTCACTGCCAGATGCATTTACATACAGAAGTTTCAGGAAGGCAAGAGGATTATATCGTGGTCACATTTTCCCATTTATCAAGAGGTATTGCCTCTGTGCTGGCATTCTTATCTTTCTGTCTCTTTGAACTGTTTTAATTGGTCTTTGCTGACTCTGTTAGTCACAAGATCAACAAACACTACTGGGTGTGTCTTTTAGCTTTGGTATACAAAAAGTAACATCTGAAACAAAAACATCCTCGGATACATGGTGCTTACAAGTTGTTCAACATACAGTCTTTCACACTGAGCATTCTGTTATTGTATTTATTTTCACAGGTAGTAATGTACAAGTGATACTAATTTATTCTGAAGATGGGCTGAATTTTTTGAGTTAACTTTTAAGGTACTTTGAATACCACAGGAAGGCACTATTGGGGAAAACGGGCACTCAGCCACTGCTTCAAGACCCAGTCTGATTGTAATAGAAGATGATTATCCAGGACTAACTGGAGAGCTTGGATGATTTCTACTCTAAATGACCGCTTGCCTGTGGAGTGTCAAGCATACGCACTCATGAGTCTATTTGCAGGCTGTTCTAATTCCTAAAAATGTAGGTAAAGAGACTCAAAACCTAACAATAGCTTATATTTACTAAGCACAGAGCACACAAATACCAGCAGGCACCAGGCTAAGACTTATCATTATTCCTACTTTATTAGTTGTCCTGCCAAAGTGAGCACCTTTATTGCCATTTTAAAGACAAGAGAGAGGGGGCTCAGATTACACAAGTGACTTCCTCAGGATCACGTATAAGTCAGGATCGTCACTCTGCCCGTTCTGACTCCAGAGCAAGGACTATGACCCACTAAGATATGTGACTTCTGATTAAGTCAGAAATTTTGGAAATGTTTCTATCAAGAAAAAGAGCAATCCCCACTTGGCTTTAAAATGCTTCTCAAAATGATATCACACTTGACGTCTCGCTTCCTCCTCGCCTTAATTACATTTAGTCAGCTAAGCAGATAATACGGTCCTTCTTCAGATGACTGTAAGAAATCCACAGAGGCTAGAGTACTTATCTTATAGTGAAACAGTTATGAATAAAAGAACTGGGACTAGAATGTGGGTCTTCCCAATATTGTTTTGCTGTTAAGTAGGAAACTGAAACCACCATCATCATCAAAGTTGCCGAGCAGAAACGTGTTTGTAGTTGTTACATTTCATCTTCTGTTTCACTTGTCACATCATAAAGTCCGTGGTTCTCTCCCAGCTACCAAGTAGGGAATTCTGTATGAGAATCTGCCAGATCGCCTGTCAGTCACATGGTCTCCATGGCTTCAGCATATGACACCCGAAGGCCGAGAGTCCTGAGAAAGGCGGGGTGGAAGCAGCAAAGCTGCTTAAAATCAGCAGCCAGGCTTTACATAAGACAAACTCTTCCAATAAGCAACGAGTTGGCAAGATACTCTCCCATACTTCCAAAATAATCACAGAAATACTTCCAGTTTGTCACAGAATCATTAAAACCAGTTATTGAAAATGAAAAATTTTGTAGAGAAATAAGTGCCTCCTACACACTCTAGGCTTTTCGTACCCCACTGCCTCAAAGATCACAATACGAGGGTTCCCATAACTTCACAGAATATTATTATGGACATATTTCTGGAATGTGTCAGGGGCAGGTCTTGACATTCATGGAGACTATCCCACAAAGGAGAAAATAATTCACAAGAGCAGTAAATTTCATTCAAATTACAAAGTGTCATTCACTGCTCACCTATAGAACTTGATGATGCCAGAGAATGAAACCCCACCTGCCATCGCTTCGACTACAAGGGCCCAACCTGCAGAAGTCCCACTATGTGTGCTCTTCCCCTAAATGTCATAAATACAGAAACTGTGTGCACTTCCTTCTTAAAGATGTGTTGACTTGTGGACCAATAAGAATATAATGAACCAACACCGATAATGTACATACAATGAATTTATTCTGTAATCCAAAGGACCCTTCCTTCCTATTTTCTCTCCAGCAAATTGAAAAATCCAATTTGTAACCTGATTTTAAAGCACTCTGAATGCGCATTTCTCAGAGCTATTAACTGAGTTTGGGTAAGGTTTTATATTTCTTTCTTGTATATTTATCATAGGATGTTCAGGAAGGAGAAAAAATAAGGACTTTTGTGCATAGAGCTGTGCATGCTTTTGTCTCTTCCCTCATAAAAAAAAAAAAACAGAACATCAACTTTTGAAATAACGCAAAAACTATGAACATAGAATTGTGTGGTTCCTTACCATTTTATGAGAGTGGGTCATCTTGAGAATTTGATAAAAGCCTCTCCCTAGGAAAATTATTATTTCATAAAAATTACAGCCTTTCTAAAGTTTTATTGTCCCACCCTTAAAATCTTGCATTGAACTGCATAGAGGTTAAGTAGTCCTGAATTATAATATCTTAGAATATAATATAATAATATAATATATAATAATATAATATCTCAGAATATCGATTCACCTAATGGATTCATCATAAGTGATATCCTTGTCATAGACATAGATGGTGTTCATGGTTTATTTGTACAAGTGCAGTGGCTATTGGAATTTTACTGAGACCCAGACCTCCTTCTCCCCTCTTTTTTCTGTCATTGGATGCATTATTCTGTGTCTGCATGCTAGTTTAGAGGAGAACTGAATTGAAAATATTATCAAGACAGAGTTGCCTGTGCATTTAAGACACAGACTGATGGAGTTTCTCCATCAAGGGAAAAGAGTGTGTTCTCAGCAAGCTGGAAAGGTCACACTTCCAAGAGACAACTTGGGATTCAAAGGAATCCATACTCTTTAGGGAGCTGGATGATATCACAAACAATTCTGTGATGACTTCCACCAGAGAACATAATGGAACTGACACCACAAGTCCTTCACTATTGTCCATGATGATGGCAAGTCTATTTCTACAATCTAATTTTCTAATAGACTAACTTGGAAAATGCTGAATGGTAAGGAAACTAAATGCGACACACCAAACAACTTGGTCATTAGTGAACACAGCACTTTTATTTCCTTCTTACAGAAAGGACGAAGTCAGGAACCATAATCAACACATTTCAAAGCAGCCCCAGACACATTTTCAGGTGATCTACCTATGATGTTGCCCAGAAATTAGGTTTAGCATTCACAAACTCATACAAACCAATCGTAGCTGTGCCAGAAAGGACACATGAACATCTTGGGTTCTCAATGGTGATGAAATTCAAGCCACAGAATCAATTTTTCAGACTATACCCAACACATAACAAAGTTTGCCTGCTAAACAAAGCAGGAAAATGATTGATTTCCATTTTCTACTAACAGAAGGTTTCTCCAACTTGTTCCTCTGCCTTATGAAGCCATAGAAATTAGTCTGACTTGCAGAATTCTATTTTTAAAAATTCTTCCTATTTACATATGCTTTACTTCTCAAAAGAATGTCACCTTCCTATTAATGCAACACTTAACAAAGGCAATGTCAGAAATGTGCTGTTGGTGGGCCTTTGTTTCTCACTTGCCATGTTTTGATTGGGATCTGTGCTAATTCACGTGCCCTCATTGTGAGACAACTGAAAATTATCATTGTCAATACAGTTTCCTAACAATCTCAGAACCCAGGCAATTAGGTATAAATAACTCATTGTCGGCAAAATAAGGAATGTCGCCTAGTGTCTCAGATGAATAAAAGAAAGAGCTAGGAAAGGAAGGTAAGAAGAGCAGAGAGAGAAGAAAATGGGTGACCCTGAACTTTCTTATGTGATAACAGTGAAAGGAAAAACTTCATAGGCCTAAATAGAGACACCAAAAAGCAAACATGCTTGAGAAATCATTATCCAATACGTTTTTAAACCAGTTCCTACAAACGGCTTTTCTGAAATGCTTTTGGATTACTGTTTATATGTTCAAGTCAACATTTAAATTGTGCTACAAAGCTTATTGTGCACTACATAAGCAGTTCTAAGACCTCTAGAACAACATAGCTTTGGGTCTAATCCACTGAAAACACACTCTCTGCACATGAAAACGTGGTTCGCTGTGCTTGGGAAAAAGTGAGGAATGTACTCGCCTCCAACTTAGAGGAGGGTCAGGAAAGCACTTTTAAAATATATTCCTCCACGAATGACCGAGTAGCCAGGGCCCCTCATGCCTGAGAGATGTGCCAGCCAAGATGCAGATCAATTCCTGAAAGAAACATTCACACCTTAAATATGCATTTATACTCCCCCCAAAATGCAGTTCCAATTTTTTTCAAAGCTATGAGTTCAGAAATGAGGGGAGTGGAAAGCAATAAGTCCTGTTTGTTTAAATCAATGGTAAGTATCATGAGTCACGAAGGAAGGAAAAACCTTAGCAATCAGATAGAACCCAGTTATACAAGCCATGAGGGCACTGATTCTGCAAATCACTTTCTTCCAGATTGGAAAACAACTTCCTGCTGCAACATACAGTGAGGACAGTGATGCATTTAATGATGACACAGGAGTGATATTTTGTTCTTGAACCTGTCAGAGCTGCTTCACGTGCACGACTTTTCAGTGCACTTTTTCACCACTTAACAATCTGAAAAACTCACAAGATTTGCTTCTAAAAGAGATTAAAGCAAGTGGTATCCAATAAAAGTGAAAGGAGATTGCGAGAAGTCTAACAGGAATTCCACGCCTAGTAATCTATCCTAACGCCATGATCAGAGTCACAATTAATGATTTATACTAAAAGATGTTCATTACAGTGATATTTATAATCATGAAAAACTAGAAATAACATAAATATCCAATAATAAGCAAGTGTTTCAATGGGATAATAAATTCCCATAAAATATTTTCTTCAAATGCCTTGATGACATAGGATATCTCATTTAGTCATAGTGGTATGTCCCATGACACTCTACTACATAGAAGCTACAATATTCAAAGCAGTAATATAGATAATCAGATTCTATTTGTAGTTAACCTCAGTTTGCAGTACATGGGGTCTACAAATACATATCACTTATATTTACTTTAGTTAAGAAACAAAAACAATAAACATATAAGAAAGAAAATTAAAAGAAATATTTTTTTCTGGGCATGCATATTTCTGGGTATTGGCGGTAAAGAATTACTTTGGTTTCCTTTTAACTTTTCTATGTTTTCCAAGATTTGTACAACATGTAACAGCAAAAGGACCCTTGAATAATAAAATTCCAAATGGCCTTAACAATTTTATGAGTTTACATTCAAATAGTACCTCTTTTAGACCTGAAGGCTGTAAGATGCTAGCAGTAGATGACTGTCACATAGGCTCCAGCTTGCTCCAGGGCTCAAGGGTATTCTGTGGCCAAAGGGGAACCCAGCTATGGAACACAACCCCAACCACAGTGGCTTTGCTTTTATGTAATTTTTTAAATTTTCTAGCAAGTCAAACTCTTCAATTTATAGAAGAAGAAATGTCCCAGAGAAGTGAGTGGTCTTGCCTAAATTCACATAGCTTTTTAGCACAAAACCTCAGTTTAGAACTCAAGTGTTGGCCTTCAGATTACTGTGTGTCCACTATGTGGTTCTGTCTATCCAACAAAGAGCAGAGTTTTTCAGTCAATTGTTTTATCATGCTGAGAGCCACACAGAGTATCTCAACAGTTTTGCACAGCACCTCCTCCTTCAAAATATTCCCCACTCGAGGACCAGAAAATTTGAGAAAAGAGTCCTTTTTAAGAAATGGAATGGGAGCCAGTTTAAAATGAAATATGAGCCTCCCTTCACTATGCCAGTCTCAGTTTTAAACCTCTTTGAAAATGATTACTTATCTCAATCTTTAGAGTAGAAATTCATATTATGATTAATGAAAAAGATGGCTGATCCTTTAAGGACAACTTCCTGCCATTTATCAGATAACTATTTCAAATATCACATATAAAACCAGCAGAATTTTTTTTTAAGTTTAAAGTTTAAATAATATATGGTAATAGTACAGCTGGTACTTATTTTTTCGTGCAGAGGAAAAATCCCGAAATCGCTTCATTTAACTCTGAATGATTTGCGATTTTTTAAAGTAATCAAAATTTACTCCCTTTAAAACTGTGTTAATCTAAAATTTAAGCAACTCTCCAATAACAATCACTGTACCAAGACGTCAGATATAGGGCTAATATAGATACTAAGTTAATATTGGAATCATATTTAAATGATGATGCATGGGGAACATGCAAGTCCAAAAGAGGAAAGCTAATTTTTGAAACAAAAGATTGAAGATACTCCAGGGTATAGCATGGGCAAATTTTCTTTTCTTTTTTTTTTTTTTTATTTTTTTTTTTCGGTACTGGGGATCGAACTCAGGACCCTGCGCTTGCTAGGCAAGCGCTTATTCCACTGAGCTATATCCTCAGCCCCCTATGGGCAAATTTTCAACAAGGTATTTGACCCGAAAGAGCTGAGCACACCCTTACAGATTAGACAAAGGTAGGCGGAGTGAGTGGAGAGCACTAATACAGAAAGGCCGTTTGCATGACTCGGATTTGTATAAAGAATCTCATCTGGAGAAGATGCCAAACTCTCCATTCGCAAAAGCAAAACCAACTTCTGCTTTTACAAACCTTCAGTGTTCTACCTGCCCTCTACTTACGCAATTGCTTCTTCATGCGCGCTGTTGTTCCAAATGCTGTTTATCTTCTGGCATGTAAAGAGCAAATGGCCTCTGCTAGGTTTATAATACTGGAAAATACTCCCCCAGATGCATAACTAGCTTGCATCTTTTGGACAACTAAGATCAAAATGATTTAAAATGTTTGTTTTTAAAGTAAGCCATTTGCACTGATCTTTGAAACAGCTCTCTCAACCTTGAAGAAATATGTTTGTCTCCACAACTCTATTACAGCCATACCCAAATCACAGTGCTCATCCAAGGTGGCACTATCAGTGTTGTGGAGCCTAATTTATCGGACACAATCTTAATGTCAGCTCCACAGGGAGTGGATCCAAAGGAGGGCAGGAAAATGCACGAGGCTAGACCTACAAAGCATTAGCTGCCATGAGCCCTGTGGATGTGGCACAGCTAGCTTTCTAATTGAAAAAAGCTGCAAAGAAACAATACCAAGGGGAAAAATCATAAACACTGTTTTTTGGGATTACTTAGAAAGGTAAGCCCTGTGAATCTCCAACTTCTGTCTACAGACAAGGAAGGTCCAGTTCTTTGCACATTACAGACACATGCGATAAAGCATTAGATATAAAATGCCACAAGGTCTTTGGGGGAGGGTGAGCCCCACTCCTTTTTAAATCTGGAGGATGATTTAAATTGCATCAGGGTCACTGTATCTGAGGGAGTTTTCCCAGCCGCCTGATTTTATTTCACATCTCAAATACAACGCTTCTTTTATGAAAACCTAGCTTAAATATTAATGTGTGTTTTCTTAAGGAAGTGGAAGGCAAATCAACTTCCTGGTACCCAGGGTATCTGATTTCTAAAATGGTCTAACACTGATTGTCACAGGTCCACCAGATGTGAGGGGTGAAGCTCTGTAAAAACGGAAAGGCCAGCTTTCAGGCTCACTGCTGTGCGGGTCCCACGCCTCCTGAGCTGCATCCTCCGACAGTATATTTTTGTTAGCTGGCTGCCGGAAGCCCTCAACTGCCCGAGTTGTTTTGTGATCCTATAAGAACCTTCCCAGCCCTGCTGTTAGCCCTGAAATTAAGAGTGTATTTGTGTTGGTAAGTTGAGGGAAGCTGGTTAAAATAATACAAATTATCATTAGCACAGTTACTTCAGCAGAATGTGGGGGTTGTGAGGAAGGCACAAAAACAAGGCTCAAAAGCTTGCTTAAAAAGCCTATTTTGAGCAAACCTTTGTTTTACCACTCTTGTTACCTCCTGCATCCAGAAACAATGTCTTTTGTTACCAAACTCCTTTCTTTGACTGCTGCGTTTGTTTACTGACATTTTCAATACTACGCAATACAAAGAGTATTTCCTCATATTAACTCCAAATGTCACAAAGGACAAAACTTGGTTCTAAAGAAGCCTGTCCAACCAGATAAGATGCCCTCCGTTAAGGAAAAATATAATGAAAATAAATCTTGTTCTTTAATGTGGACCCCGCAGACTTATTAGGGCTTGTGCTCTGGCTCTCTTGCTGTGTCATTCGGAAACCAGCCGCTTTCTCCTACTCTGAGCAGGCGAGGTTGGGCCACAGAGGTTCTAGTCTCCTCACAGAAAGTGCTGACAATGTGCAGTTTGAAGGGCACTAGATTTCCACGTGAGTTAAAGTTCACAGTGCCTCTGTCATGGGCCGAACTGTGTCCTCCTCCCTCTTATGGTCCCAGTCCCCTTGGGCTCTTCTGAAGTTGGGTTCTTCTGCCCAAAGTGCCTCCCTTCTCTATTGCCTACTACCTGCTCACATGTTTAAGTTCTAACCCCAGTACCTCTGAGTGTGGCTATATTTGGAGATGGGTATTTACAGGGATAATAAGGCTGCTATCCTTATATGATAACATTAGGACACAGACGTGCATGGGGGATGGACGCGTGTGGGGGATGGAGGTGGATGTGGCATGTAAAGACACTAAAGATGTTATGGATAAGCCAAGGATTGAGTCCTCAGAAGAAACCAACCCTCCCCACATGCTGATCACCAACCTCCAGTCCTCGGAACTGTGAGGAAACACACCCTTGTTTTCAGATCACACATTCTGCAGCTCCCTGTGATGTCAGCCCTGGCAGCCTAGTATACTTACTAAGCAAATGCCAGGTTTTAAAAAGAAAACAAAATGTAATTTTTAAGCAGCCCTTCTCAATTACCAGAGGATGATTTGTAGACAATGAACAGATTTTCAAAGGATTTTTTTCTATAAATATTTGTTAAACATCAGGCCAAGCATAGAGAACAGGGTAGTGAACGAAAAGCAGACATAGTCTCTGCTCTTAGTGAGTTTACAGACCAAAAGAAGGGGCAGACACGGGTCCATCACCCAAGAAGCACAACTCTAGAGTCCAAGATGAGCACTCTGAAAGAGTCAGACTACTGTTGTATGAGCACAGACAAAAGCCTGGCCAAGTCAGGGGTCCGGAGAGGCTTTCCTGGGAGTGAGATGTGAAAAGTGAGCAGGTAGTAGGCAATAGGGAAGGGAGGCACTTTGGGCAGAAGAACCCAGCTTCAGAAGAGCCCAAGGAGACTGGGACCATGAATTAGGCTGGGACACCAAGAAAGCTGGGCCTGAGGGTCAGACAGAAGACCCCAGAGCCTTGTGGTCAGGGGACTAAATGAAATGGATTTGTCCAGTTGGGAAGCCAGCAAAGGACTTCATCCCAACATCGAACTCATCTCTGTCTCCTGCATTAACATCTGAGACTCAATGCACCCTAAAGGCATGACTTTCTCCCTCCCCACACATATCCCTGAAGCTCACACACCTCCTAACCAAAGGTATTACATTTTAACAGTAATCTTCAGTGAGTTCCGAAGAGCAGAGACCTCTCCTTTAAAAGGTCTGCATTTCTTCTAAGCCAATCTAATACAGTGGTAAGCTGAACAGACATACATAGACCCAGATGTAAAATTTCACACTTAACTCCCTCCTTTAAAGAAAAAGTTTCAAAACTATCTTAAATTAAACCATCTTAAATTATTGAAGCAGACACTGTAAAATTGAGTTCTGCAAGAAAATGGGGCCATCTGTGAGAATGTCAATAGAAAGAGAAAGAAAATCAACATTATCTTTTATGACATTTTCTCCATTTTAGGATTCATGATCAGTGAATCTTACCACATCACACTGACAAGAAAATAGATATTAAACCAAAGTTATGTGGAAGTTGGGAGATTGAAATATTAGGGCTCAATAGAAACATAGTACATGAAGGAGAAAATATAGCAAACAAGCCTCTTTCTCTACTGACTGTGTCACCATGCACACAAAGGACACAGGTATAAAGAAGGATCAGTCACGTGACAACTTTAAAAAGCTAGCCAGACATGGTGGCACGCACACCTGTAATTCTAGCATTCTGGGAAGTGAAGCTGGAGGATCTCAAGTTCAAGCCCCAGCAAGATCCTGTCTCAAAATTAAAAATTAAAACTGAAGATGAAGTTCTGTGCAAAGGCCCTAGGAGCAATCCTTAGTACTGGGGAGTGGGGAGAATCTTTTGAACGATATCAGCTACAGAACACTAAGCTAATGCTTTCCAGAGAACCTGTTAGTAACTCATTATTTCCAAGTTACTAATGTAACCATCAAGAAGAGCGTTAAGTGATTTGCCCAAGGTCATTGACTAAAGTCTATTGGACTCCAAATACTTGTTTGCTCATTTTAGCCGAGGTGATAACTTCTCCAATATTTATCTGAACATGTGGCTACCCAGAATAAAAATAGTGTTTCCCCAAATCCCTTATAACTAGGCAATCAGGTGACTAAGCTTTGGCCAATAACATGAAAACAGAGTGATGCCTGTACTATCCAATGCTATTTGGAGGAAGGACCTACTCAGCCTTCTTTCTTCCTCTATTCTACTACTAGGGATGCTGCTGCGATGGCACTGGCTCCATCCAAGAGAGGAGGGATGAGGCCATAGCCCCTCGATGGGAGAAAAATGTGATCCAGGGAGTCTAGCTGGAGCACTTAACAAGCAGAGTTTCCACCCCCCCACACACACCCACCTCTAAACTGCATACTTCCAAGGTTCATTAACGTGAGAATAATAAACTTCCACCTTATGCGGGCTACTGTTCTGTTCTTTGGAGTCCACCTAGGGATTCCCTAACTTACAGCCCAATCTAACCATAGCTGACATAGTCACCTAAAGTAAAGCATAATACCCTGAGCAAATCATGTAACTTCTCTCAATTATTTAATCTATAAATGAGGGTAAGTAAAACCTATTTTATAGTATAGTGTGAATTAAATGAGATATACTGTTACTGCAATACAGTTTATCACAGCATACTGTATTCTCACGCAACAGAATTCACAGCAAACTCTCACAGTTGATGAATTTCACTGGATTCTTCTCCATAACAATGATGCATCTCCAAAATTCAAGCTATACTTAAGGGCTCCATAATTGGCACTCTTGGGAGTTATAGGACTCACCTTGGAGATTATCTTGAAGCTCCTAGAGATAACATGAGTGTGGCTTAGGCAAGGCCACAGCACCCTAAGAGAACTGAGGGTCCTGAGCCCAGTTAGCCTTAGGATGTCCTGTTTTACCTCTCAGATTGCCTGTCTGCTGCAATCACCACTTCCAAACATCTCTCCTAAACTTTCCAGATTTCTCCTTCCTAACTTGTAGAGACTGTCTAAGCTTCAGTGGGATTTCTCCCCACCCCACCAAACCCCATATGAAAAACACACATTGGGCTGGGGATATAGCTCAGCAGCACAAACGCCTGCCTGGCAAGCTCAAGGTCTTGAGTTTGATTCCTGGTACAAAAAAATAAAAAAACAAACAACAACAACAACAAAAAAAAAAAACCACATTATTCTCTAAGTCTGGAGACAACAGTTACATAACCCCTATCTTTGTGTCCAACCCTGGAATGACGCACCAAGAACTTTTACATATATGGAGAAGTTAAACTTCTTAGCCATGAAGTCAGGCTCAAAGTTAACATGGAAAACAAATATATATATATATATTTTTTATCCTTAGAAATTATTTATATCATCTATAAACAACCACATATGTAGATCTCTGTTAAAAACTCACTGAAATTTGAAAAACATTGACCTGTACTAAAGAAAGGAACAAAGGAAAAACCATCTCCTCATAGTTGGGCATTCAAACGGTCCTGCCATTAGGAAAATTGTGAAATCTCTAGCATGTTTGCAGATGGGGGGAAAATCTAAAGTACCCCTCACTGTTTCTCTTTAAATGATGCACATAAAACCTCAACAGAGGTTACCAAATGTGCTTCAAGAGGTAGGAATTAAATGGGATAATGCCTGTGAAAATAGTCATATGCATAGAGTCTAGCACCTAGAAAGTAGATTAATGAGACTTCCCGGATTTGAACCTAGTGTCTGTTTGATTAGATCCATATACTATTCTCTTAAAAACAAAACAAAAAGTGTGGAGAGACAAACAACCAGTGGCTTCACATTTTCCCAAGTTGGCGCTTCCCCTCCCAGGCTACTATCCTCTTACCTTTGGGAATTACTCTATCCTAGATTTGTTTCTTGAGATGGGATTAAGAGGTTTGATTAGGTACAAAATCATTGAAATCAATTAAAATGTGAGCCTTGGTTTATCTCACAATGTGGTTTAAATGGGGCTTGGGAGGTGATTCCGGAGCTTACGTTCACCAGGGTAATTTAAAGTGCTTACTCTTTGTTCTCATATAAACAAGCTTGTAAGCAAAACTATGGCAAGCAAAAGAAGTGTAGTTCCCAGGAGTTCTTCATGTCTGCTGAAGAACCCAGGTGCTCCTGGGCTCCATGCCCAAGACTGAGATGTCAGATGTCAGAGTCAACACTACCAGGGCCCGGGTGAGGACAGTGGGAGGCGCATCTACCAGCCAGCCAAAGCCCGTGCTTGAGGCAGACGGGGGATCCATTTATAGCTCTATACTTGGATCAAAACTGACCTGGCTGGAGGGTCCAACAAAAATCGTATCATTCTTGACCTTTAGGCCGGTCTAAGAAGGAGGAACAGACAAGTAGATGAGTTCACAGACTGCCACCTCCAGAAAACCACACATCCGAGAAGCGTTAGTGGAAAGACCTGGCTCCAGCCCTCTAGAGCCATGTGTCCACTAGAACTAGAATACAAACTATAAATCCAACTGCATACATTATTTCAAGTATTCTTGGCAGACATATTTTTAGAAATAATCAGGTAAATAGTATGTTTTCTTAAAGCCATCACATTCAAAATGTGATCATTTTAACATGTATTCCATATCAAAAATTAATGATGTACTTTGGAATCTTTGAAATCTACTATATATTTTTAACTTACTGTACATCTCAATTCAAGCTTGGCACCTTCCAAGAGCTTAGCATCCACATCTGGCCAGCGGTGACCACAGTGGGCAATACAGCTCTTAAAAAAGTAGACCTACTTGCAGCACATAGACTAAGTTTTTTAATGACTGGAATTTCTTTAATTGACTGCCATCATCTAAAATCTGATTTCACCTTAAAATTCTAGTTTCTGTTGTAAAGTCGGGTGAGAGGTACCTTCCAGTTTGCCACTATTGTCACTTCCCATTCCTCAGTACCTCACACTTCCTGTTTGGCCATGCCCCAGTAGGTCTAATAAATAGCAAAGTCACAATCTTATGGAGCTAAATAACATCAAAACTCTTGGCCTGTTTAATGTGGTAAATTCTGAAAAAGGAAATGTATTTATGCATTTGTGCTTTATTTGTTTTTCTACCACTTACCATTTATGTTACCATGAACTCTGAATTTAAATAGGGTCACATACACAAAGAAGAAACAAATCCTTGCTTATTGATTCAGGAAAACACGGAAATTAGCCTAGGGAAGGAAGTGATCCTGTTTACTCTGTTTTCCAAGGAACTGAAAGACCTAAGACTATGAAGGCCAAGGGACGCTAGACCACCTCCTTATATGCACCACTGAAAGGACACTCTCTAAGACGACAGTGTAGATATGTACATCTTTCTGTCTGTGTTGTTTATTTCCCTCATGAAACTGAGCACCACACCAGTCTTCCTGTCCCTCTCATTTCTCCAAGGTTCATTTCTTCTCTTCACCACCACATACCAAGTCCTCCTAGCAAGCGGAATGGCCTCTTCCAGCCCTCTTTCCTCTCTCCCTCACACTGCACATCAAAGGATCTTCCACTACTTCTCCCTGCTACTTTCTTCCTCATCAAAATCATCCAAGGACATCTAGACTTAATGCCAGGTCTCAACAGTGGCTGTAAGTCATTCCATCAGCTACACTATTGGTTCCTTTACATCTGGCCCATAATAACATCAACAAAGTGACAATACAACGGCTTTGACTGTGATGTAGAGGTTAGTACCTAAAGTCAGCATATAAAGCAAAACTTACATAAGGCCAAATTAATCTTTGGAAATGCCCTAAGCTATAGAGTGCAGTCTGCAAGTATTTATAACCTCACACATTGTTATCTGTATACAGAGTCCTGAATCTCAGCAGATTTACCTCTCAGACGCAGACACACAGAGTGGTATAGGAGCACTATACCACTGTTATATTGTTCTTCTATCTTGGCATTGTTTTTGTTCAAGCGTACATAGCTGAAATCAAGAGGTGAGTGTAAGCATAGTAAGAACAGACTATGATGATAATTTCACAGTAGATAGCACTGGCTAAGCATTTATGTGCTGAGTCCTGGACCAAACACTTTATAAATATTCTATGATTTAATTTTACTCAAAAACCCTCTCATTCTTTTTGTTTCCATTTCACAGGAACAGGCTGAAAGTGGTTAAAATGTTTCCTAAATCATGTAGCTAATAAGTAGCAGGGCAGATTTGAACCCAATATGTCAAAAGTCCTCATTTTTAACAATAAACCTGAAACGTCTAGTTGCACTCCTCCTGTTCTTCTGACTACGAACTGAAAATTTACCTATAATTCCCATCTACTGAGTCTGAGGATTCACTCACCTCCTCTCCACAGATTATGAGCCACCCCGGATCTTGGAGCTGTCCTATATTCTCTACTCTCCAAACATTTTGATGTCTTCTCCAATCAGCAAGAGTCCAGTAAGTGTTTACAGATGGTCAGTGTTTAGTACCAAAAGTTCAGAAGACACCCAAGCCAACCATAATTCCCACGACTGGAGAAAAATCTTAAAATGTTTATCATTTAGCGTCTACTGGGGGTAAAACTCCCCCGTCCTTCTCAAGACCCCATGAGAAAGCACTTTAGGAAGCCACTACATGATTTAAATTTTCTCATTTTCTTCTGCAAAAATTATAAATCTCTATAATTTCCCACAACATTTAACAGAATACTTAAACTAAGAAATGTCTTGTGGATATAAATGTCAGGCTCGTATAACTAAGTGTGTCACATTATACAACTAAATAATACCCTAGACTTCCTGTGTGTATCTGCATAACAGTACTGTAAATATAAATGGAAAAAATAAGTAATAATTTATGAAAACTGATTTGCATTTCCAAATATAAAATGTGTAAAATCCAACTAATTAGCAAGAGTGAGGACTGAGGTGTTTCTATAGCAACTATAAAAATGGTAAATTATTTTTTCTCCAAAGTGTTTTATATCTGCCTCATTAATGTTTGTTTTTCCCATTTCTTCTGTGGATATTTCCAAAGTGAAAAGTTTCAAAGATTGTGAAGATTCTCTGCTTTATCACAAAGTTCAAGATGAGGTTTCTCACTAAGAAGTGTCTCATGCACTGACAGCAGTGTGCATTAAAACTGTATTTGGTAGAATGTCTTTCATGCTTGTGGCTGCATGCTTTGTTCTTAGCTTTCTCTTAAATTCTCCTTTTACCACCCCAATTGTTCTCTGTACATCTCTGGACGAGAACATTAACCTAAATTCAATTTTTCATCTTGTGCCCTCTTTGACCACTCTGCTAATTCTTGGGAAAAGTTTGATCACAGCAGGAAAAGTCTCAGCGTAGCGTCAAAAAAAAGCCCTTAGGAACACCTTGGGATGGGGTGGAGGCTTGGCAGCAACCTCAGCCTCTGGATCTCAGTTCCCCACCTAAAAATGAGCTGGATGGATCACGGCCTGTCTCTGACTTTCCTGTGGGCCTTTTCAAAAGCTCCTGCTTCCTTCCATGTCAGTTAAACTCCTTTGCTAGGATTTTAATTCTCCCTACTTTCCCCTCACAAACTAGCCCACCTTACACTTACGGCTCATAATTGTTATGAGGCAGTAGTTTTTAACTTTCTGTCAAAGAATTGATGATGGGCTTCCAAGAGCCATGCATTCTTAAATTTGGTCCAAACAAAATGTTTAGTTCAGTGGGAAGGTGGGTAGGTTGTGAATGGCTGTAGCAGGTTCTAAATCCACTTGAAGATAGGACTCTGTCTTACCTATGTATGTTCTCCAGAACTTGATACAGTCCTGGGCAGGAAGAAAATCCTGCTTTAACCCAGTAGACCTCGGCAGGGATCCCTAACCCCAACCTGCTCAATCTCTTCCAGGCCTCACCTTCAGGTGAGGGGTGGGCTCCTTGTTCTCTCCTGTGGTCCCAAGCCCAGTTCAAAGCCTATCTGCTCCCCACTGTGCTGTAAGCCTGGCTCACACACTTTGTCCTATCTTTGAACTCTCATTCTCATGAGCAATACCACAGAATCCAACTCTGAACAACCTTATCTCTTCATTAATCTCTCCTTCACAACTCCACTGCAAAGTCCCAGAGCCAAGAATTATGTCTGATACAACACTCCCTCCAAAGCACCTACTACAGTAGAATTCAAAGTAGATCCTAATAAAGAGCTCTCACCCAGGCAAAATATGGGAGTGATTAATAACAATTATTTAACTATCTATAATGACTTAATTCCTACAACAGGGAGGAGACACACATGTACAGTATAATAGCTATGTATAATTTATATGTGAATATACTTAATATGTCAACCTACTTGATCTGATTTGCAATGAGCATGTTCTGACCCATGACCTCCTCCTGAGGCAATGGCTGGCATGTACGTTTCAATCCTCTCTAAGTGTCCCACATAATGCTGATGTTATTAATTCATACCATGTTCATTACTGAAGTTCAATGGCAACTTTGAATGTATTCCCAAATTTCTCTTTGCAACTTCTTTTTTTTCCTCCAAGCACTGGAGTTTAAACCCACAGCCTTCACATTGAGCTATATCCTCAGCTTATTTTATTTTTTATCTAGAGACAGTGTGTGGTAAGTCACCAAGGCTGGACTCAAACTTGTGTTCCTCCTGCCTCAGTCTCCCAGAAGTGCTGGAATTACAAGAATGTAGCCTTTGCTAACTTTAGCAAACTGAAACTGCCAAATCCTGGTGCTCAGTTACAGCTCTAAAGCAGTCTCCTGATGTTTGATTGGATGTTGAGGGACCTACAATATCTGAACATTTATCAATGCTACCAACCTTGGAAAAGATTCTGGTGATCTATCCACATAAAAGCGAACCACATTCACAGGAAAAAAGTAAAAGACTAGTGTGTGCTGAGGGTTACAAATTTTTATTATTTCTGAAAAAAACTGTGTTCTGAACAGAATTCTGACAACTTAACACTTATTTCCTGAATAATTGCCAAGTATGAAACAGATCAAGCATGTAGAATGATCCAAGTAACTCGAACCAACGCATGGGTCTATCTGTGCAAGTGTAGCCAGGCAAACACGTGCATGCACAATCCTCTGTGTGAGCTCGCAGGTGTGTGCGTGAATAAGGACAAGTAGACAGTGCCCAAGAACTACCCAACTCCACTTAACTCTAAGCCCAGTTTAATCAGACACTAATTCCCAGCTTTTTGCCAGGTGTTATTTATACCTGCAGCAAAGCACACAGCATCACATCTAAATGATCATGAACAATGTGGGTATCCTTAAAGGACTGTACCATTGACAAAGAGGGTCTACAACCAACCCAGCTGGAAGGGATTCACTTATAATGCCCTTTCAGCAATAGCTGTAATAATTTAATGCCATTAGTCTCAGTCTGCACTGTAAATGGCCCTAATGGACCCTGTGGTGTTCCTTTAGATTATATACTGATATTGGGGCACAGCTTTTATGCTCACATTACCGCTGCTAATTGTAAGGCACTTGTGTTGTATACACTCGAGTGTTGCAATAAGTGTCTTCAGTTAACATCTTAAGGGCACAGCTTTAAAAGGAGCATTTGTCAATGGGATAAAAAAGGCAAGAGAAATCTGGTTTCAACATTGAGGGGGATCGTGCAAAATCTGATTGCCTCGATCCTGATTTCTTTGCAACAAGCACTGTTGCTTCAAAACTTGTTAGCAGCCATCTCCTCAAAGGATTTATTTTGATAGTCCATGAACGTGTTGTCACACAGCATAATTAAAGCTTAGAGAACTATTATCAAAACACAGAGGAAATGTGCTCGGGGAGGCTGATGGCTACCCGGCTGCCTGTGTCTGCTGCTTCCCACAGGATGTGTGCTGACTGACCAGCTGGCTTCCAAGTTCTGACACTAGGCATATGGAGGAAAGTCAGGCCTCGGGGTAAAGAGCGCGGGCAGGCTTCAGTGAGCAATCAATTACAAGTAACAGCCAACCCCCGCTTGGTGACTGTATATATTCCCACCATCACACACTGCCAGCTTGCCTCTATTTTGAATGCAATAAAACTTGTAGGGAGCCGACTCATGTGAAACTCTTAAAGATATATGGTAGGGATTACGGTAAAAAACACTAATTAAGGATGGACTGAGGAATTAGGGGACAGACGCAATGGCTTTCTGCCTTTTGTGTACAACAAAGGAGAAGGGGCATTGGAGATGGGGTCTTCTGTTTGTTTTCTGAAGACTGCCCACTGGGATAAGGGTACAGGCTGCTTGGCCAGGGCATTGCTGGTTCACATATTTCTTGGAGGAGTCCTCATCTTAATGGTATTCAAAGACAGATGAACAGACAGAATGGAAAAGAAAATGTGAGAATGTTTGTGCTCCCAAGTTCTGCTTTTTTTTAGCATATGACTTTGAAAGATATTTTCAAAAAATATTTTTAGTCGCCGAACAAGAATTAGGAAATTAAACAATGATATTTCCAAATGACCCTAAATCTGGACCTTGCCTTCTCAGCTCTCTCTTCAGCACAGCCAAGTTCTTGGGCAGATTTCTCTGCTTTGGGAATTGGGGAAGCTTGACGCCATTTACAATAATAACTGCTTCACTTCAGAAGAGAGAATTCTTAAGAAAATAATAATTTACTTTCTATATAACATGCCAGAATTGCCTCACTAAAAACTGCTGTTTGTGCACTTCTTCAAATGCGTTAGACAGAAACAGAAAATCAAGAGGTCATTAAGTGCTGTCATCATGTACTATAATAAATATTATGCAAGACACAGTCTAGAAGTCTGTTGAATCAGAATTGTACCCATTATGTAGATAAGAAATGAAGCTCAGACTGAACCAAGCAAGGCTTCCCACTCTGAAAGGAAATGTTGGAATTCAAGCCCATTTCTTCTTTTTCTGTCTTTCTTTCTTTTGTCTTTTTTTTTTTTTTTTGAGACAAAGTCACTGGTTTTGACCTCACTCTGTAGCCCAGGCTATCCTCAAACTCATAGGGATTCTCCTGCCTCAGCCTCCTATGTGCTGGGATTACAGGTGTGTGCCACCACGCCCAGCTCAAACCCAACTCTACATGATGCCCACGTTACGCTCTTTTATTTGTCTTCTCATTGTCTTTGTACCTCTGAATGATATCCTTGATACCTATTGTGTTCTGTGCCCAGAAAGCATATTCCTAGGAAATTAAGCCTTTGCTACAAAGGAGGAGCCCTTCCTCCGTGATATTACACTGGCGAAGTTACAAACTGCTCTGGTCTGTAATGTGCAAGGCAAGGAAAATGATAGAAAAGGAAGATGTGTATTTCTACATGACTTTACTTTATACTCACAAAAGCAAAATTCTAGCAGCAAGTTTCCCTAACATCCTCTCCGCTCAAATGCATAAGGAAATTCAGACACATGCTACAAGGATAGTCAAACATACATTGCTTACCATAAAGTATCATGAAATACGGCAGAGAAAGCCTCAATCATAGGAAATCAATTCATGTAAAAGCAATCAGATCTTGCCATCTAAATGAAACCATCCCAAGTTGAATGTAAAGTTGGGGGAAACGCTGGGAAATAGGGGAGGGTATAAAATGGAAAACATTCATGTTCTCTTTGTCCATAGCTTTAGGAGTTAGTTTCTTTCGAATCACATTCTTTTTTCAGATTGCTATAAGGACTGCCCGCACAAGGAAAGACAAATTGTTAGCAAAAATAGAGGGTGAAGGCCAGAACTTTATATCCTAAGAAAACCAACTGTCTTGAAATAAAATCCCCATGCCTTGGGTGGGCCACCACCAAAGCTGAGACCCTGTGCCCTTTCTTGGTCCACAGACCCATCTCTAGAGCTCCACAACTTGCACAGACCCAAGCAGAGAAGGAAACAAGGTCAAATTTGGTTTTGTTTTGTTGTTTTTCAGTCTGGAAACTAGACCCAGAGCCCTCACATGGAACTACACATCCAGCCTTCTTTTTAATTTTTTGTTTTTATTTTGAGACATGGTTTCTCTAAATCAGTAAGTTGCCTACGTGGGTTTGAATGTGAAGTCTTCCTGCCACAGCCTACTGGAATGCTGGGCTTACAGACATGTGGCCCGATGCCTAGCTAAAATCATAGTCCCTTACTGCTTATGGGAAGTCTATTCCTGAGAACAGAGGCATTACCTTCACAAACTTGTTAGCTGGGACTATACAATGCTAAGGCTAATGCCTAACCAACATGTCTAGCAGAAACTAAACCCTGAAGAAGCTGTCACTTTTTTCTAATTTTATAGCCAGCCCTTGTGATATATTTTTAGAATATCTCATTTGGAAAGCCCTGCTGAAAATAAAACTGAACGAAAAATAATCAGAACTCAACTCACACTTTAGAATCTAAGGTCACATAGAAAAGTCATTTAACTAGACCGCCTTCTGGACTAACTTTTACCTGTTTTCAAACAGAGCCCGCAAAGAGAGAGACCTGTCACTATCACAGATAATCAAAGCGATGAGCCACAGATGAAGGACAAAGTAAGTCTGAGGCAACCACAGAAGCCCATGGGTTCTCTAAAAGGCAATATAGATTTGAATGCGTAGCTGGGGGTTGGCTTCTTTTAAAAATAAGCAGCCAGGGTACAGTGGCAATAATCCCAACACTCAGGCAGGCTGAGGTAGAAGTACTGTAAAGTTAAGCCTAGCCTGGACAATTTAGTGACTTAGCAAGACGTTGCCTCAAATGTTTTTTTTAAAATATTGTTTTTAAAGGAGGGGTGAGGATACAGTTCAGTGTAAAGGCCCTGGGTTCAATCACCAGTACTGCAATTAACTAATCAATAAATGTATATCCTATGACTCTGCACTCCAGCTTTGTAGAACCATCCTAAGTGAGTGTGGACACTACTCAGAGCGTCCTCCACAGCCACTGGATCTGCAAGTGGACATGAAACATTAAAAGTGTGACTCACAGGTCAGTCAGAGTGGCCAGCTCACAACCCCTCAACACTGAGTCACTTACATACTAATGTAGGTAAAAACAGCCACCTTGTCTGCAGGATTTCCATTCCAAAACAGGATTTCAGGCATTTCAGCTCCAGAGTCATCAAGATCTTGCACTACTTATAAGAAGGATACAAATGTACAGAATATTCTGAAAAATCCTTTGGCCTCCAAAACCCTGGCTCTCACTGGTCAGCTGGGCAAAATCAGCCCACACAGAAGGCATGTTTCTGACCTCCCTCTCCAGGGCAGAGGTCAAAGGGGCCTGAAAGTGAATCACCTCCATGGTGTGGGGGATTGTAATGGCCTTCCCTTGACATCAGGTGCTAACTTAAACAGGCTCTGCTCTTCCTGTATTTTACACTCTGATTAATGTTACAGAATTCTCCCGTAAGGAAGGTGATGAATTCCAGGGAAGAAAAGGGGCTGATTAAGTGTCCACGTGTGCAAATAGTACACCCAAGGAAATAATCTGAGGATGTTCCACAAAGAATGCCTGTAACCACTGCTTAAGTCCGTGAGTTATGATTTTTGTTTTTCCCACACAGTGTGTACAGGATGTGACATGCTTTATTTATTGGAGCTGATTTATCTACACTGCTTTATTGTTGACCAGCTTTTATTTCTTCCTTAACCTTATTAACCCTTGCTGGTATTTGACAGCTTAACACCCTCCATCACTCTGCAACATTCACTCTGAGAACCGATGTGGAACTAATAGCAGCCTTTTTATTTTCGGTTGCTGAGGTCACAAGCAGCTGGCCCAGCCTGAACCCTATAAGGTTTTTCTGTAGGTAGTTCTCCTTCAATGGGCCATCTCCTTAATGTATCCCTACTGGTCTGTCTGGATGTTCGAAATGAGATGTGATTTCTGCCAACTTTGGTCAATGCCAACACATACCTCAGAATAGAAGGAATAATTTTTACCTCTGGAAAAAAAGCCCTGAGCAATTCAAGTGAAACAACCTGGTGATTTATTCTTCGGCATTTTATCAGCTTTCAAGTTACACTCAAGGAGCATCCGTCTGGGGACAGCTTTGATTATCTCGACAAACTTCAACAGTGAAACAAACTCCCAAACTTCTATTACCTGATGCAAGTGAGAATGAAATAGAGCATGGTAGGAGAGATTTCCTCGCTCCACTTTTCAGCCTGGATTGATTAACTCTAATAAATTTAGGGAGGTGATTTCAGATGATGCCCGTCAAGCTGGACCTTACATCCCAGCTGTTTATTATTTCACACTGCCCTGGGCTCAGTCTTTGACATTCACCACCCTAAAAGGTCATAAAGTCAAATTCTATAGCCAGATTTAGTATGTATTTTGGTGAGTGGGCTCTTGTGTTATTGAAGACTCGTTTTCTTACAAATTAAGACTGAGGAAAGAAAAATTCCAAGTTGAATACAAATATCCCCAAATCAGGAAATTCATGCTTTCCAATAGCTCTGTCAGTACAGAAACATTTGAGGCCACAAAAACGGAAGAGACTATAGAAGGAAGCCGGCCAATGCCAACAAGCCAAGAAAACAAAGTTATTAACAACCGTGGGGGCAAAAATAACGTTTGCCCACCAGCACTCATAGGAAACCCCGAGCCATGAGCTGACAGCCAACAGAGTCCCACGCTGACCCCCTTTGTTCTTCCCATCCCCCAAATGTCACCAGATTCTGCTTGTGAACCAGACTTACGCTTCTCCATGGCACTATCCAAGCCAGAGCTCCAAGTCTTGTAAGTCAGGCAGTTTTGTATATCAAAACTTCTCTCACTAAATACAACCACTGATACTAGAATCAACTATATCACAACAGCAAGTAGTTTTGAGAACATCCCCTTAAAAAAACATGGCACAGTAAACCAGTAGTGGGTCAGCGCCACTTTCTCTACTGCCTGACCATCAAGTCTTCCCTTTGTTGTCCCCCCCACCCCACCCTCTGTGTAACTCTAAGCTAGCAGGAGGAAACAAACGCATGCCTGTAACACACACAGTTCTCACAGGGGAGTCTAACAAGCAGAAAAGTGGAGAAGAGACAGGGTCTCTTTCCTTTGGTTTGGGCCCCGCCTAACTTTCACTAACCCCACCAAGGTGGCTTGTCTGGCCTCAGGCATTTGCCTGGACCAGTAGTGCATATCCTCATGGCCACTTCACACCCATTTGGCCCTCTTCTAGGTAACAGGACAAGCAGAGGCCCAGCAGTTCGGCAGAGGCAGTGCACGGTCTCCACAGCCTGATATTTTTCCATGAATGAGAAACCCTACTTGCATGCTACCCCAATTCCTTGTCATCTGTAGGCATACACATTGTACTAACTAGTGCTGAAGACTCGAACACTCTCAGAAAGATACTTAATTCCTTCTCCCGTTAACCTCTGGCTTATGCTGTCCCCTCCTAGCTAGTGCCGATTCCTGCAAGTCACCACTGAAATATCACCTCTTCAGGAAGCGTTCCCAGACCACTGCCTTTCCCATACCAAGTATCCTGAAACCTCTCCTAGCACCTGGCTTAACTCTTAACACAACCATTATTTCATGTTATTTCCCCCACTCCTGGACCTATCTTTCAGCCCTTACAGTGCAAAAGAATCTAAGGACAACTTGTTGAAAATGCAAATTTCCAGTCATCTATCCCCAGAAATTCTGCTTCATGTTGAGGCTTGGAAATCTTCATTTGACCAGGACGATTCATATATAGATGATTCATAAAAGTAATTCATATATCTATATTCATATATAGATCATCAGATCACACTGATCCAAAATGTCAGCTGTCTATCACAGTCACTTCCCCACTACTCAGCATTGTGCCTAGCATGTGGCTGGCATTTGATAAACACCTAATGGACTGGAAAGGTCACACTGATTCTGGCTCCTGTTCATCTAGTCCTGAGTTTCCACCTCTCATACCACAGCTGCCAAGGTGGGCCACTGCTGAATCTTGCACAGGGCTTTGCAGCTCCTGAGCTAGACAAAATACATGCAGGGTCATCGTGCTCAGTGCTCTCCCTGCTCCTATGGATCTTTCACTTACTCTCTTTTGGAGGAATGAACTTCAGCCCATTCCTTTTCCAAGTAAAGCTCACAAGGGAAAAAGTTACATGAACTTGGCAAATAAGAGTTTCTATTATTAAAAGCAGGTTGAAGTTGGCGCTTCATGCAACTGCTTCCTACTTTCTTCAGTGAGTCTATTTTAAGTGTGTAGATAGTGCTTGAGCACCCGAGCAGACGCTGAATCAGACAGCATCATCCTCATTAACACAGAGGGGTGCGGGCTCATGCTCTAAGGGAAGAATACATCCTCTGAGTCAAACCTAGTAAGTGGCGCTGTGGGAACAGGAGGACTTGGGGAGGGCTGAGTAGAGAGGATAATCTTTCGTTCCATTCCATCCAGGAACTCAGTGACAACATAGAGAGAGGGAAACCAATTAACAGAGACTAAGAAGTCCAAGCTTCTGAAAAAAAAGTCATCAATATTGCAAACAACTTAAATAACTCTATATTGGGGAAAAACAATGGGGGACTGAAATATGGATTCATTCAGTAAATATTTATTCAGCATAAATGGGGCTGGAATGTAACGTGAGCAGGAGGCATAAAGTACCTGTTCATACAGAACTACCATTCTACAGTTGGAGGATGAGAAAGTCAGACTATCAGGAAAGAAACAAGTAAAAGTGAGATATTCCCTGTGCAGAGGCAGAGACGTCGTCCATTTTTCACTCTGCTGAATCCTCTGTACAGAGTAGAATGCCGGCATATTACATGGATGCAAAAATATTTGTGAAGGATGAATGAAGTGTTGGAGGACTGAAGAGCTGGATGGAAGGACTGGGGTAAAAGGGGAGAAAGTAAACAAGAATGGTTTCTCCCAGCAGGCAACATCTGAGTTAAAAGACAAGAAAGAGTCACCCATGACTGTTCTGCTGCAAGTTCCAGAAAAAGGAGCAGCAAGTTCATGAGGCCTGAGCTCGTGTGGCACGTCAGGGCAAGGACAGTGAGGCTGGACTGGGTTGGAAGGTGTTCTGGGCACAGGGAACAGTGACAGGCTTGGGATTGCAACAGAGACATAAGCAGTTGCCACAGTCACTTCACCCATTCAACTAGCATTTTCAGCATATTTGGTACATAAAAGCCTCAGTGCTGGGGTATGGAAAACACAAAGACACATTTCCTGTAAGGAACTTACCCAGAATGCTATAGGAATAAAATCTTAGGGGTTTGTTTTGTGAATCAAATGAAAGAATCTCAACCTTGTAATATGTCGGACACATTATTTTTAAAAGCTATTATCTTTATTATGCAAAGATGCAAGCAAACTAATAAGAAAAATACGGAGATCCCAATAAAGAAATAGTCAATGGGAATGAAATAGAAAAGTCATCCAATAAGGCATGCAAGTAACAAATGTACGTATGGAAAAATGCCCAGCCACATACATAATAAGAGAAATGTACACTTAAGTTCAATTTTCATCTATTAAGTTAGGGAAGAGTAAATTCAATGATAGCTATGTGGTGCTGGCACAGATAAGGCACAACTGGTGCTCTCACAAATAACCGACAGAATTTTGCATGAGGAACTCTAGTTGTTGGAAAGCAATTTGACATTATGCATTGAGAGCTGTGAAAATGTTTGTAATGTCTGAAAAAGTAATTCCTCTTCTGAGATTTATCACAAGGCTTTCAAAGTATTTTCTGCAAAGCCCCCGGATTCTGCAGAGGTGCTTCAAGACCTCTGGACAGAACAGGCTGGGGAATAATTATGGAAGGAGAAGACTGGGTAAGGCTTAGGAACCCTACCCCCACGACGACCAGCACAGCTCTGTTTTATATATCCTGCTTCGAGTTCACTTGAAAAACAGAATTCTACTAATTAACTTTCGAGAAAAATGTGTTCTCTGAAAGAAAAGATCCAAATTATAAAAATAAATATAAGCATGAATGTTTCATATTTCACTAGTTGTTAATAAAATTTTTTACTACTAACAGATAACAGTATAAAATTTGAAACTCCACTTTCAACAATAGCAAAATAATTTATTCTCCAAATAATGTGGGCTATGTGGAGATGTGAGGAAAAAATACATGTATGCCTTTAAACTATATATAGTTTAAAGGTATATAGGTATATATATATATATATACACACACACACACATATATATATAATATATACCTTTAAAACAAAGACATAAAATTATAGTGATTTTATTACAATTTTTAAATGTTAAAAAATACAAATAATTAAAAATACAATACAATGAGTATGGCTTGGTTGTGGGGATTTTCTTCCCTTTGTTGTTTTTCTGTAACATAGTTAAACTACCTTTATAACTAATTTTTTAAGTATTAAAAAAGAGTCCGTGGTAACCAGGAAGCCCAAGGTCAAGCCTAGGAGCTGGCACAGAAGATACTCTAGAACTATTTCTTGAGCAAACAAATATACTTTTAAGTTAAGATCTGATCACAAATAAAGTGCAAGACAGAGGCAGGACAGATTCCCCCTCACGGGGTCTGGGAGGTTTTGCACAGAATGAAGTGTCTACGAGGGCTCTTAACCCGTCAACAGGGCTCCGGAGGAGCGGAGGATGAAGTGGGAAGGGTCGCCGAGTAGAAAGAGCAGAGGAGATAAAATTGAAGAAGGAGAGTGCTAAACATGCCTGGAAAGAAGGAAGAAATCCAGGGTGCAGAAGGAGAAGACCAGAGGGCTAAAAAGGTACTTTGAGCTCAAAGAACAAATAATTCATACATTCCTTGGAGGAGGAGAGTTCTATTGAAAGTTTGTGAATGACAGCGTGAGAAGCAGACTTCAAGGAGGCCAGTGTGACTACAGCACGCACTGAGAGAAGATGGAGAGACTAGGAGATCGGCCCGGAAGTGACAGAGTAGGGGAACTGAGTGAAGGTTGGAGGGAAGGAACAAGCAAAAGAAAACTGCTGGCTGGAAAGGGGCTATACGCAGGCAGAACTCTCACCAGCATGCCCAGACTCCTCTGACAGTTGGCCGTCCTTAGGAAGTCTGGATATCGGAGGAAAAGCAAAAATTCTCCTCACCTCCCCACCCCCACCAGCCTGTAAGCCCCTAAATGTGCACGCATGCACCCAACAATTAGAGCCTCATAATGCCCAACATTTGTTTATTAGCAATTCCAAATATTTCCTGTGCTATATAAAGTTTACCTTTGACTTCAACTGGGGAAGTGAAGGGTGGAGTCAGTAGGAGAGGAGGAGGCAAAATCTGTGGTACTGTCACTAGCACAACATCTACCATTTTAAAATAATACATTCACTCTGAAACTCAAATCAAAAGGTCACAAACTCACATAAAGTACCGGTGATTTAGGGCTCCCTCCTATGCACAGTTCAGCAATGCATGGAATGTAAAAATACATGGAAACCACAACACAGCAGGGATCTCGCTGGGCTGCTGGCAGAAATCATCGTTTCCCACACAGGCCCTAAATCTGACCCAGCGACGAAACTTTTAAAATTCGTAAAAATAGAACAGTTGGGAAATCTTGGCCACTTTTAGCTAAAATAAAAACAAAACCACCATCATTTGTGGGTGCAGTTGAAAATCTGCCATACTCCTCCCTCCCTCTAAGGAATTTTAATGGTAAAGGGACAAAAAGACATTTTCAAATGTCAAGCTGCAGTTTCCTTTTAGGTTACCTAGCAAATACACTCTAGGATGCTCCCGTAGACATAGGATGCTCCAGTCTATGTAGACTGTTTTCTGTTTAGTATCTTCAACAAGAGGAGTACCAAGTGTCCAGCCAACATCAGAGTATAGCAAATATCCCTGTCCAATCAGACGAAGAATAGTAATCATACAAAGTGTCACTTATTTATGCCTGGATTGTGGACCAGAAAATTTTCCTGAAATCGTCAATCTTCTAAGGGTAGGTACCATTCTTCCCGCTGTACACATTTAAGGAATTTAATTTTTCCAGGTACAAGTAGTAACTGGGATTCAAACTCAAGACTGTCTGACTCCAAAGTCTAAACTCTTTCCATTATACTAATTTTACAGGAAGGAATTTCTCTCATCTACTCAGAACAGTTATTTTTAGAAATCAAGACATACCACTGGTGACTTGGTCAGCTCTTAATTTGTTTCCTTGAACTATTCTATAAAGCTGGCATAAAACAGTCATATTTCTAGCCTGTTATCTATCTATCTATATATATAGATTTTTACTGTTTAGCTTTAGCTTTAGTAAGCATAGAAAACTCCTGTGCCTTATGGCAGAGGCCAGGGGAAATTAGAAATGAAGTCTATGGAAGCAAAAACCAGTCTGATTCTCTCTGCCTCTTAAGCCACCCCTTCCTATCAAGCATTTCTCACCACCATTTATTTTGGAATTATCTCAAACAGTATTATGACACTGGCTTCCTTAAAAATTTAATATTCAAGATGAGTCCTTGAAATGAGAATATCCAGAGAATGCACTTTGGTCAGTGCTTACAACCAAATTATCTCAAGAGGCTATCAAGAGCTCCGGAGTGATTTTGTTAACTATGTTCTCCATTTAACCAAGGCCCCCACACAGATGGAAGAAAGGGGGAGGAGAGCAAGTCTTACCACAGTACACACGCCAAAAGAAAAAAGCAAGCAAATATTTAGTAGTCTCTCTTTCCCTTCCCTACCTTTCCCACCCTCCCATATCTGCCCTGCCACCAAACTAAATACAGGGCCAAACAGCAAAACCCAAAAAAAATATTTATCAAGTAGTAATCAACAAATCAGTGTCAAAGGGAACACAAAAATTCAATGGAACGCCCAAAGCACATGAGCAATATGCAGAAAGTGGGAAATGGGGTGCACCTGCCCATGCCGGATAAAGCCGTACACACGTTCACCCTGCTTTCCAGCCGTCTCTTCCTTCCACTACATGCACAGGAAGGGCTCTGTGCACGACACCAGGGGCCTGGCTTTTCCTATCCGCTAGATCTAATCATAAAGTTAGATCCTGGATACAGCAACATCAAGTGATCAACAAACATAGTTTGCACAGAACTCAAATGAAAATTTTTTTTAACTTGTCCCTCATTGAAGGAAGAGGGGGAAAAAGCTTCACATCCCTTCCTTTTCTTGACCTACAACAAATTCCATTAAACTTCAAAAACAATGCTTGGAGATGCTGGAGGATGCAGACAGGAAACTGAAGAAAGACTTTACACAGAAGTTAAAAACGTATTTTTGGAGAAAGGACTACGGCAGAGGAAGGGGTGTATCGTGACAGTCAGAGCTCCTGGCAACTGAGAACATAATTAGATTTGAATGTCGTGTAGTTGTGACTGGGATGTACAGCACATCAAAACAGATTTACCGTTCAGTCAGAGTAGCAGAAATGCGCAAATGCCACTGGCCGGTAAATAATTAATGATTGCCCCAAAGTTTACAAAGGCATAAAATGCCCTACAGATTAAATTTCCTACTTTCAAGTTACTTGAAATTATCTTTTTGGGAATGAAAATGAGTTAGCTGTCCTTGACTGATTTATTTTTAAGATTGCAAGAATCTCCTTCTTAACCATGCACTGCCAACACCACTTTGTATCTTGGGACATTTAGTTTATGAGTGTTTAGTGTGAGCAGATAAGCTTTCCAAAAATGGTGTAATAAAAGTGGACTTAGATGTCATCAACGCTAAGAAGTCTGTTATTATAAAATGTAGTGTTTACAATGAAGAGCAGGCTATGTCTGTATTTAATTCGTACCCATAAAGTTTTTTTTTGGGGGGGTCCTTTAAAATTTGGCTCAAATAACTAAATTTTAACACCAAAAACCTGCTTCAAAATGATATTCAGCAACCATTTTTATTGGATTTATTTGGGGGAGGGCTCAAACTGTGCTTTTTATCTTTTCTTTTTTAAACATTTTCTGACTTATTGGCCCCCAAATGCAAGGAGGATTAATCTTGACTGCAAAATCAAGAAACAAAGATATGGGCCTATTGTGCAATAATCAGCCCACATTTCAATGAATAAGTAATATTTCTCACAAACCCAAGTTAGATAGTGGATTTATTTAACCTCTTGGGGTCAGGTAATAAATACTAAGTGAATTATTCAGCCCAATGGCTAATCAATACAATTCCATGATATATTTTTTGTGTTTCATAAAAGGTTGTACACTAAAGGCAGTGAGCAATTATGGAAATTGGGCCAGAGCGCCTCTCAATTCCTCTCCCGCTTGAAACCCCAGCAGGCCACCTTGACAGCAAATCGATTAGTGCTCCAGTGAAGCGGCTCAGTGACCCCTGACCCGCTTCCAGCAGGCCTGACAGAGGAGAGAGTATTTTATATTTATTTTATTGAATTAACTCCATCTTGCCTGTACCACGCTTTACACATATTAGGCAGCAAGCTACAAGCTACTTCACAGTCGTTTCCCATTGCTCTTGGAAAGTCAGCCCCAGCCCTTGCCCTGAAGATTTCTTTGTCCTGGTTTTCCTTTCACTTTGGGCCTCAATATAAGATTTCAATCCACCCTGAGACTCTTGGTGCATCTGCAGGTACTAAAAGCCAAGAGCAGAGTCATCCTTCTGCCCTGTGGCTCCGGCCTACCTGGTCCGTGCAGGACAGTGTCCTCTCCCAGTTCTTTTCCTCACAAAACAAAGATGCCTCAATAACAACTGGCTGCCTGGCGAGCTCTTAGGGAAACACATACAAGAGAACATCAAGGATGGGGAACTTTCGTACTTGAAATTCAAAAATAAACCAGACACCATAGGTATTCTCCATTTTCATGGCCTAATTATATTATTGGCTTTGAAGCCACCAGAGAGAGAGAAACAGAAAACCAAGACGCTGCTTCAAGAGAAAGCAATAAATGCGAAGTCTTGTCATCTATCAACAACTACCAGCTTATTAGAAAAGAAAAAGTCCTAAGTCACTAAAAACACCTCAGCTTTCTGTCTGCTTGTGGAATATCAGTAAGTCTCATCAAAATAAATGAAAAATGAACTCCAGAAAGAAACTGTCAGAAAATCCAGTCAGCAGCTCCAGTTAATTGAACAATACCAAAGGTTAAATTATGAGCAGAAATTTTATATCATAAATCATAGAACTGAGACTCTTGGACTATATTTGAAGGAAAGGATATAGAATAGTGGCTTAGAACCTAGGTGCTGAAATTAAACCACCTGGATTCAAATCCCAATTTCTCTATCCAAACTAAATGTATACTTTGTACAAGTCACTATAGCCTCTAAGATCTTCACTTTTTCTCATCTGTACAGTGATACCAGGGTTGTTGAATGGCTCCAAGCTCAAACTTTCCATTGCTGGAACAGCAAAGTTTGAAAAGAATCTGCTTGTAACTTCGCTAGATAGTCCAACCAAAATCCAACCTGAAAACACCTATGGGCAGAGAAGGAGTCACATGACACATCTAGATGAGGACAAAAAGGGGCGATGCCTCAGTGGAAGCACTGCTCTCACCCAGACAATACATAGTGTTTGTGTTAGTGCGTTAACACATTTGTCACTGTGCTTTCTTTATTTTGCACTTTTTTATGTAAAATATCATAACCATGGCTCCAAAGAAAAAGTAATACCAGCAGGAATGCTAAGAGAAAAACCATGAGGACCACCACAGGGTTAAGAAAGGAAATTGTTCTAAAATTTGTTCAAGTCCTAGAAAAATGAATTTATAAGTATAATTATGGAGCCTCACAATCAACTGTTTGGTTTTCCATTTTTTCTTATGGGAAGACTATGTTCAGTTCTCAAACTTTTTGGTTTTTGATCATAAATTTGGAAGGAATTGAGTTCAACAACTGAGGTACCACTGTGTGAGGGTGGCAATTGTTGTCCTGAACAAAATGAGTAATGTTGGCTGCCAGGGTGGGGAGCATGAAAGTCTTCCATTATATTTAATCACCGTGCCCTAGTCAAGAAAGACTTGGGTTTGGGGGAGCACTGGCCTCATGGGGCCAGAATGAGAGATCGAGTGTTTGGTGTGGGAAGGAAACTCAAAAAAGGCAGTAAAAGATGAGAGGAAAAGGATTCTATGCTGCATGTCAACTGCTCCATCGTCTCATCAGGGATAAGTTGGCAGTTGAAGGTGCCCTGCTTCTGTAGGAAGGTATCTCATCCTTCTGTCTTCCAAGCTTCCTAGCAGTAAGGATGATTTAGCTACCTGCAGATCTTCTAGGAAAACACAACTGTAGTGGGAACCCATTAGCTAGGACCATTTTGGACAAGCACCCTTCTTTCAGCTCATGGATAATGCCAGAATAACAGGACATGCTGGCTGCCAAGACTGGCTCTAAAGGACTTAACACAGTGCCCAGGGCAATATAAGGAAAGACGGTGATTCTCACCCTTCTCCGTTCTTGCTATCTCAGGGATCCATAGTCCTTGCACTGCTGTCCTTAGCAGGCTTTTCTCTTCTGAACTACAGCCCACTGACATGGCAGTTAGCAAAGCAAACTCCTTTTTCTCCTCCACTGACCTACAAATTTCATGACAAAAAGTCAAAAAGCTTCAAAAACAGTGGAGAGAAATGAAGAAGGAAGCTTACTCTCCTCTTTTGTAAGAGCTCAAATATTTTACACTTTTAGAGCCAATGAAGAAAACTTTCTGGAACATAATCTCCAGTCAAGACGGACCTAGCTATGGTGTCAGAGAGGCATCAACACTCAGGGTCCAACACTTAAACAAAAATCTAATGAGGTGATAGGTCTGGAATTTCCACCAACGAATTTAAGGCATGATTATTTTGGGGGATGTGGGGTGACGGGAGACAGAAAACTCATCTAGAAAGCACTACTCCTCAGCAAGTAAGCAGCACATTTGCTTAAACCATATGTCACTGAGAAGGCTGGGGATAGTTGAGAAACTAAGATGGGGGCGGGGGGGACTAAGATCTTGCTTCTAAGCCATTCCTAAATTGTACCACTGACCTGATGATACTTGGTTTGCTTTGGGCTGCTGGATCTATTAGCAGGACTATTGGTGACACTTCCAAAGTTCCCCAGATTTAGTGTCTGGGTAACTAATTGCCTGTGAAAGTATCAGGCTCCACCTTGGCTCTCACCAGGAGGCATTAAAAAAATAGAGAGAGAGATCCTGGTTCCAGTGCTGCCTGCCTTAGGACCATGGCCCCTTCTGTGGATCCTTATGTGTACTATGGAGAGGGTATTTCCTTCCAGGATAAACATGATACGATTCAAAGTGGGGTGTTTCTCTGCGTGTGAGGAGCCTCAGATGGAATGTTTACTTCCTTCAGAAAATTGGAATTTAACAGCCAAAATAGTCTTTTTGCCTCTGAAGAAATAAAAAAAGAAACCCATTTATTCGGTCTGCTAACCCCAACACCTAAACAAAGACAGTCCCTTGTAAAAAGGAGTTGGCCAAGAATCCCATGAACACCCACTCAAAAGTCAGCACTGTTCCGAGTCTTTTTGCAAAATGGCACAACACATCCTCGCTCGTGCCACAAAAGAGGAACTCTTTCACACCTTTGTATAACTCTATGCATTAAACCAGAAATTATTCTTCTACTTTCTCCCACTTTCAGAATCTATACAAAAGTGATTACCTCAGTCGTCTTTCAATATTACTTTCATACATGGAAAATGCATTTTCAAAAAGTTATTTATTTTTCGCAGCATGTCAGGTTGTTATATTGTACTAGTTAAAATAAAACTACTGTATAAACTACTGTACACTTTTGCATGCATTACATTTTCCTACCAATGCTGTGAAGTAGGATTTTCACAGGTCATAGGTATATTTATTTTAAATATTATGTTATACTTTATTTTAGCACTATTCCAGATTTTAAGAAAGAAATAGGAAAGCCAGTTGCTAAAGTAACTTAGCTACTAAATAGTTTTCTTATTTGAAGCTCTGCCATTGCAGAAGAAAAATTACTTAAATATTAAAAGTTGTTTTACCGCGAAACTTAAAACCAACTCATACTATTATTCCTTCTCAAGAGCTCTCAGAATGGCTAAAAGTGTTCCTTTGAATGTGAATCATGTTCACCTAAAAGCAAGAGTTAGACCGAGAGTAAACCCATGTAAATATAAAGTATCAAATAAGTACCATCAGCTATTTTGAATAACAAGACCCATGGATTCTCTATATATGCTTAAGTTTAAAATGTTTGCTGGAATAACATCTAAAAGAGGACAATAGAGAACAGAAGCATTGTTGAGCATAATCTTAATTTTGTGTCAAAATATTTTTCTGTTCAACTGTAGTATTAACCATTCTCTCAAGTGCTGTGCATTTCTTTAAAATGACACCTCAACTCAAGGCTCCTTCGGTTTAGCCATAGGGTCTCTCTCAGCTATAGATAGGGGGCGCTTACTGTAGGATAATCAGCCAAAATGAAGCCGACCCTTGCCTGTAAGCTTAAGGATCTAGACAGCTGCACACGGGCATCACACGAGGCTCAGGAAAGGCTGCTCTCTGGCTCTCTCCGTGGCTGAGTGAGAGGCAGAGGAAACATTTAAATATTTAATAAATGATTCAGTAAAAGCTTTTGAGCCTTGGCACAAAGGGTCTGAAAGCAGGATCTACTTTTCATCCAGAGACCACCACCAACACAACTATGGTCCAGATTGCAGCAACTCAAGAAACTGGTTTTCTTTCCCTTTTTCTTCTTCTGAAGCTGATGTGGCAGTGTCCTATCTCAAAATCTTTCAGAATGGCTTTCATCTTTCATTTTATTTTCACTTCAAGCCACACACAATGTCCACCCTCCATGCCCTAGGGGTCACTCGGCAGTAAGACACCACATACAGGGAAAACACCCTTGGAGAAATGCAGAGAGTAAGACTGCAGAAAAGAAAGCACAGATATTCCACATGTATTTTTAACACAGCCAAATTTAACTAAAATGTGCTCTCCGGTAGTGCTTTTAACTAACAAGCAGGCAATATATTGCACTGTAAAATGTTTTATTTTAACACCTGACAGTTTTTTAGCTCTGTGGCTGTTGCAGGTATACCCATTAAAAGCAACACAGACTATAAATCAGAATTCCATACCTTTTCACAGCGTATGAATCTATTCTCCTGCTGGTGAGCACACAGCTTTCATTGATGCTGATGGGGGTGACATATACTTATGCAGGGGAGAAGAGACCACTCTATACGTGTGAATTTATGTTTTTAGACAGGTGGCTGTATGTAGACAAGAGACACCAATAAACAGATTTTATTGTAGCTGTTTAGAAACAGATTCTGTGCTACATATCTATAGAAGAACAAGTCACTTTTCTCAAAGGAAACTACAGAGGCCAACCCTTGGCAGAGTTATAATCTGCAGTTCACTCCCCCACAGTGGGGTACATATCCTTATGTGCATCCATGGTTATTTGAAGTAAGTTGGGATAATCCTCAATGCCTTAACAAGTTAACAGCACTTCTCAAATAAGTTATACCACATCTAATTATAATATCTCTCATCTCTGCCACAAAAACACAGTGAACACTGCATGGCAGAAAGCAGATGTGAACTTTTTAATGCTCTGTGCAATATACATACCTATACAGACAGGGTATTCCTTCTCAGAGGAATAGGTTCCTCACAAAACATAAATCTTTTACATCACTGCTGAAAACACTGATATAGTGTCATTCAGGGAATGTGCTTCTCATGTTAAAAAATATAAATACTAAAATAGTCTGTGTCAAGGGTGGTAATTTTATATATTTCATGTCTTTAAATAATACTTAGTTTATTTTCTTTGTGCATTTTAGTCACTTCCAAAAAGGGAACCCAAAAAAATGCAAGTTAGAAGAAAATACTTTTTAAAAGCAGGCTCACTTCCCATAGTTTACAATAGATATTCACACCCAAATGAAGAATTGACTTTCAGCATATGTATCTAGCTCTGTGTGGTGAGCAGAGGGCTTTTACCAGAAGAAAATAGCTATTCCCATAGAAATCCATAAACTGGAAACAAACCAGCTCCCCGCTTTAGCTTCTTCCTGCGCTTCTTTTTAAAGACAGCTTCCTAGAAGATATTGGAAGGGTCAGTTCATTTTTGTTTCCTGCACAAATATTGCTTATGATTGACACTCGTGTGTCCAAGTGTTCCTGAGACGTGAAGCCCATGACCATATTTAACTACCCACTTTGCTTGCCTGGCTGTGGTAGAGGGAACCACAGAATACTGAACTATCCGAAAGAGAAAAAAATTAGAGAGTGGCACAGTGGAATTTATGAATGAGAGTGCTTTGGCTGCAAAGCACTCCCATTATAGCCCTCAGCCACCACAAAACTGCTGTGTAATTGGAAGCGAACATTTTCCCATGCAAAGAAGCTTGCTGCTGGCGCCAACCTAGAGGCAATGCGCTACATAAGGGGTTGCCCACGTGCGGCAGCCTCTCTCGCCCCGGGAAGCCTCACCTTATACCCTGATCCCAAATGGCCCGGACCACAAAGACTCAGGCTGAGGGACTGGTGAACTCTGGAGGTCATTTCTTCCACTCAATTTAGAGGTGAGGAAAGTGAATCCCAGAAAAGCAAAATAAATATGTCTCAGGTGTATTACCCATGAAAAGCACAGCCAAACCAGAAGACAGCCTGCTTCCTACATCCTAGACCAAAGCTGCTCTTCCTATATCTAAAAGCCGACCCTATTTTAGAGTTTATTTACTGAAATCTGTGATCAACCAGCTCAGATATTAACCCAAACGTCAACCTGGGTGGGAGACAATCAACTGCCTCCAAACAAGTGAGACACATTACTAGTTTCCCAAAGGGAAAAAAGATTTTCTTTGTGTGTACATATGTTTGTGTTTGTTTTTAGGTCCCCTAGCAACAAAAACTGTATGGAACTTTAAAATAATAATCATCTTCGGGGCTTAGAAAATCCATCCTCTAAGCAGAATTGTACCAAGATCTCATATTTACTAATACCTAGAAGTCTACTTAAGGTCAGTAGAGTGATCGCTGGCTTTGACAGCTTCCTAACATAACTTTTACATATACTAGTTCTTATTTATCAAATATTCACAGTGCAAAATTAAAAAGTTGCCAGGCATGGTGGCACATCTCAGTAATCCCAGCACTCTGAAAGGCTGAGGCAGGAGGATCCATAAAGCCCTGATTGGTCAACTTGGGTATGGCCTGTCTCAAAATAAAAAGGGCTAGAGAGATGGACCCTAGTGCAAAGGCAGTGGGTTCCATCACTAGTATCACACTGCCCCCCACACATACCCTAAAATTAAAAAGTTAAATAGGACGTTGTGATTGGGAGCCACTGAGTAAGCTCTTTAGGTTGTAGGGTCAGTAAGGGGAATTTTAAAAGCTTTCTCTAGAAACAATAAGGCCTGATTTACATAGCTCATATTTTATCATAAATGAAATAAAAATAGTTTATATTTATTAAGCACCTACTGCCTCATCAAATCAATCATTTATGGAAAGTACTGGTTCTACAACACAAACAATCAGCAGGTTGGATGTTACTTTCACTAGTTTGCAGATAAAAACTCTTAAAGCTTCAGATAGATGACACTACAGGACAAGGTCAACCAGGCAGGTACTAGCAGGGAGGTTTGGAGGCCCTGCCATCTGATTCCAGCATCCACAGTAATTCTACTCAACCACATCAGGTCCCAAGCACAGCACACATTCATAACATATTTGCTCTGTTTGATCAGTACTTCCTGGGGAACACATTCCCTGAGTCCTTAGTAGGCCACTTCTCCCCTGCCATATGCACAGCCTGTACTTTCCTTTTCATAGTACCTGACACAACTGTAACCTCACCTCTGTTTATGAGATTCCTTAAGAGATTCTCCCCCTCTAGACTGTAAAGTCTATGCAAAATCTATGACAGTGTTTGTTCGGCACACAGTAGGTACTCACTGGATGAAAGCATGAATGGATGAATGAATGATGTTTCCAATTTAGCCTTATGGTGAGTCATTCAGCACGAAGTATATAACCAGGAAATCCCCAATCACTATCACTAGCTCATCATACCAGCCAGATCTGATGACCCAAACTCAGATTCAAATTGTCTCACAGCCAAGTAAAAATGAACAGCTGTAAGTGGCTAGCAAAACGTGAGTGAGAGAAATGAAGAGAGGGAAAGAGAGAAACTAAAATAAGCTTAGGGCTCTGCAAAGGTCTTGACAGAAACAACAAAGTTATAATGCCTCACCACACTTCGTATGGCATGGGGACCTGTGGATGGAAATGTTACTGGCCTTTCTCTCTGCTCCTGCTTTGGCCTCCGCGATACCACTCCATGAGAAGGTGGCATGATTTATCCTACGTTCCCTCATTCTGAATCTTCTATTAGCCAGCACTTGCATGGTCACAGTACAATGATAAATGACAGTCATCATTATGACCCTAATTCACAGCAAGTCACGAAGGTATCCTCTGAATCACAGAAAAAATGACATTAGGTGAGAAGTTCTTTGAGGGAAGAGACCACTTTCCACAGTTCCCCGCGGGCTTTATGCAACACGTAATTATTGAATAAACTACATTGATCATAACTATGCTAGTGTATCTGAAAATGATGCTTTGGGTGTCCCAGGTAAAGAAATTTTTAAACAGAATGTTCAACTGCATGGAATATCCATTAATATTTGTTAAGGGAAATTTATCTCAGCATAAGGAAGAAATGATGACAGTTTTAGTGGGGCATGTTTGGGCCAAACTTCTATGTACTAATCAACAAAGAAATTACAACATTGGGCATGTCCAAGGTGCCCTAAATTAGAGGTGTGGGGTCGGTTGTTGTTATGGCTGCTGCTGCTGTTGTTTTAATCTATGAGAGACTATTACCTAGATATTAAATATATGGTATATGTTTTATTTTTATATTTATATATGTTATATATTAATTCTATAATTGTATATTATGTAATTAAAATAAACCAAAACTATAAGAAGAATTTGGCCTGTTTCACAGGAGAATCCTAGCTGGAATGCAAAAGAGGACAAGCCAACAGAACTCACTCAAATTCATGGCAAAGAAGCATTCATTACATTTTAACATGTAAACTCGGCAGCCATTCCTCTCCTTTCTCAGTTCAAGTCACATGAGAGAAAACATAGGTGAATGTGTATATGATTACAGATTATGCATGCTATACAATTTTTAGTATAGCTATGTTCTTCTAAAGTCCAACAGGTAGCCTGTCACTTACTTCTTCGCCATTTATTCAGTAACACCCAGTGTTCACTAAGAAGGGTAATATAAAGAACATGTTACTGTGAAAACATTTCTTTATCTCATCTACACCATCTCTTTTTGCTCCTTCATTGTATTTATATATTTCTAAAATAACTTCTTAAGGATCAAAAGGAAATTAGTAATTTCTATAAACAAAACTACAGGGAAAAAGAGTATCTTCAAGGTACAGAGCTAAAAACAAAATCTCGGGGGTGGGGATATAGCTCAGCAGGCATAAGCGCCTGCCTGGTAGGCGCAAGGTCCTGAGTTCGATCCCGGGTTATTGCAAAATAAATAAATAAAACAAAGGCTCAAAAGAAAAGGGGAATATTAAATAACCTTTAGACCTTACCAAATACATTTAATCCTTTGAATAACTGTATAAATATTTGAGTGCTTTTATTTACATTTTGTTCCTTTTATTACAAAATAAGATTGCTTTATAAAGTAAGTCCTTTACAAAAAGGAAGAAAAAAAAGAGAAACTGTGGTTTATTATTTAACTTCCGAGAAGCCAACATCAAAGGTTAAATTTTGGCATTCAAGACCAGATCATTTGTAATTTCTTCTTTCTTCTTTTTTTAAAACTTTTATGTGGAAAAGAGTCAGAGATCTCAAGAATTCTTATCTGAAGGCCTCTTTCCCCCAAGTTGAGTTGATGGGAACTATCCTTTTTTGCCAAAACCAAAACCAAAATAAAAAAAGCTTTACACAGTCCCTCCCTCTCCTTCACCTCTCTCTCCTTCATGTGCTATTTCTGACTCAAAATAAAAATATTTTTACTATTTTTTCTCCTTGTACTTAAAACAACAAGAAGAAAAAGAACCCTAGATGTACTGGAAGTGTGAGGCTACAATTTCATTCCATAAAAGAAATGATCAGAAGCTTCATATTGTACTTAATGAACCTACAATGTTTATTTAGGATTGGGGTAGGGGGTGCTTCTTATTTGCATTTGTTATCTTGTGAATTTACTACATGCATAACTTTAAGGCACTTAATGAATGATTCAAATAGAAATGAAATTACCTTGCAGACAATGACAATAATGAAACTGAGGGACAATGAAATGGGACACAAGTCCAAAGCTGTTTGACTAAATCAAATTTTGCTTTGTACCATAAGGATAGTTCCCATCAACTCAACTTGGTGGACAGAGGCCTTCAGATAAGAATTCTTGAGATCTCTGGCTCTTTTTCACATAAAAATTTCTATTAGAACTGCAGCGTCTCAAGATAAAGTTGTCATAAAGTCTCATCAAGATCAGTTAAGATAACATGAACACCAAGAAGCCACATTTACATCATTTCAGTTCTCTCATCTGCCCACCACGCACAGAGGTGGATGGGAAAGGATACAAGCAGTTCACCTTGATGTTCTTCTCCCTCCCCTCTCTACAATCTCAGATCAACCAATCTGACTCCATTCCTTGCCCTCTCTCCTCCCTCCCACCAGTACTGACCAAGACCTCTTTGTCTCCAGGTCACTGCCATCACACAACTTCCCAACACATCTCCGTGCCTCTGGTCTCCACTCCCTATAGGTCTGCTTATATCTCTTCAAGTCCAACTCAAATATTATTGCTTCCTCAGTTACCCGGCTATGACATGGGAGTTCTAGTACTCTATCCCACCATCTAGCACATCATATCAGCTAGCTCTCTGGCTGCATATGTTTGTGTGCACAGGCTTTTAAGGATAAGGAATGCCTTTGCTATACCAGCATATGAGAGATAGAGTCTCCCCTAAAATGTCTTCTTGCTGAATTAAACTAGCTTTACTTTAGGACTTAACTGTCCACTTAACTGTATCAGTTTGTCCATGATGACAAACACCCTGTATTGAAAAATGTGTTCCTAAAATGAGTAGAACATGTCAGAGTAAAGTGGTGCATGGAAAGAGGCCCACAGCAGTCCAAAATAACATTTCTAAATCCCTTTCTCAAGAAGCACGTTAAAGAGGACAGACAACACAATGTGACTGAGATTTGGGCTGCTAGTTCACCTCTTTCTTTCTTCCCTTCATTTCTTTTGGAATCAGGAATCAAACTCAGGACCTCACACTTCCCAGGGAAGCACCATGCTGCTGTGCTATACCTCCAGCCCTCTTCCACATGGAAGCAAAGTCTGAAAACAGAAGATTTGATAGGAATCATGAATGACGGAATTAGAGATGTAAACTAGGAAGGAGCGAGCCCTGCTTTGAACCATTTGCCATGTTACATGGTACAAAGAGCCTCACCATGAATGATTTCAAGCTGCCAGTGGAGCTGGAAAGAGAGCCCTTCCACTGGTTCTCATGAGTCTGAGCAAGCCAGTTCCAGAGCCACAACAAGCAGGGTATAAACCTCCTGTGGCTGCAAGCTATATTCCTTTACACCCAACAGTTCCCTGAATAGATATTTCTGAGCACTGCAAGTCTGGCGCTGTGCTGGTCAGAAGGAACAGGACAATCAATGAGCACGCAGCCATGACGCTGGCCACACATCATGTCCACAGCACTCTTTGCTGGGAACTGACCCAGCTGGGGAGAAGTCTGAGGACGAAAGGAAAGGGGGCCTGGACCTGATGAAATGAACGTATCAAAAATAGGAAGGAGCATCCCTGATAGAAGCAATGAGAATATCACAGGAATAAGGAATTTAGCCTTTATCCTAGGAGAGATAAGAAGACACGGATGGGTTTGGTGCTAGGGAATGGCAGGGTCAGATTGGAAATCCGCAAAGCTCACTCTGGCTGCTATGCACACAGAATGGATCCCAGGGAGGCCCAAGGCACGCAGAAACACAGATCTGAAGTGAGGTCAGGAGTCAGTAGTGTGAGTGAGGCTGGTGCAAAAGGCACAAGTTGAGAAAGAGCATGGCTGAGGACATTCGGAAGAGGGCAGGCACCGGGGCCAGCTCCCAAGTTTCCAGAACTGAAGGGACAGAGGAATCTGTCATTTATAGGAGGAAAATGACCAGCTCTAGGAAACAGAACTAATAGTTCATCAACACAGACTTCTTTTTCTTTGAGACAAGGTCTCATTAAATCGCCCAGGTTGAGCTCAAACTTGTGATCCTCCTGCCTCAGCCACTCAGAGTGCTAGGATTATAGGCGTGGATCACTACACTCAAATAACATGGATCTTATGTCTCTCTTTACATAAAAATGACTTCTAACAAAAAATATTACCATTTTACGACGGCTTTCAGGGCCCTACACACACACAATGACCCAGTGCTTTTTGGCCAGGTGCCACATATCCCATGTACTGCTTTTTCCCTTCCTCTGCAGGGCCCCCTTTCTAAAACTTTTAGGAAATTCACAGAACCCCATCAAATCTTTCCCAAGTCTCTCATTAAAACTTGTTTTCTGACCCTTGCTTCTTGGTGAGAAATAAATGCAACAGCTAATCAACTGCAGAACAGTCCCTCTGCATTTCCAGTTGAAGATAGGGCGGTCAGATCATCAGACTCACTTTGCATCTCCTGGACCTGTACCTTTCTTACCTGTTCTCACTTGCCAGCATCTCATAGGACCATGCCCACAGAAACTACTGACACCCAAAGCCCTGTAGAAGGTCTACTTTCACGGGAACATCAACCTCAGACAGCCTCTGGTCAAAACCACCGTTTCAGTATCCACACGATATTCTTTCACTCTGGCTAATAAATTCCACATTGAAAACAGGGTTAGAGCCATTTAGCGACACTTTCAGTTCTGTTGTTTCTGAGAACAGCTGTGGAACGCTGCTGTGGAAACTGTACATGGTAAGTGCTAAATACACATTTTCTGAATTAAGTCCAGGTAAAAATCCAGCTTCTTCACAGGTAGTAAAAAGGAGATAATGTATGTGGTTTCCCAAATTACTCGTTTGGTCACACCTTTCCCTTGTGTTCTTTGAACTTTGATTTGGTGCATTTTCCCAACCTCAGTCCGGCATGTTAAGCACATGTTTATTAATATATTTAATGCTACTCAAACTTCCTAAAATGATCCCAGAACAGAAACAAAAAGTGTTTCTGATTTAACATTAAACATACTCAAGCTATCCATTAGCATGATGAAGTCTGCATTTTATTTAGACATTGCCATTAATAATGAAATGATGTATGATTTCCACTCCTGCAGCTCTTCCTTCCTTGAACAATCAATTATACATTTAAGAAAATACTTAAGAGGGTAGAAGGCCTCTCTAATTAAGCATCACTTGCGGGAACCTGTAAGATTCTTAAAACTAGAGAAGATCTCTCAGATACAGAGGGTGGTGGAAGAAAAAAATTTCCACTTAAAACATTTGTGCTGAGATTAGAAACACATAAACTTCCACATATTCTGAAGTTTAAAGAAAAAGAGGAGAAACTCATATAGACATGTTTGAACCCAATAAAAACTGAACTAAATATTCTGCAAATGACACATGCTTTCTTTTCCTCATTCCAGCTAAGCAGCCAGAACTAACTTGAAATTAGATACTGTGAGCAAGACTCAGCCCTAGAAGTGCTGTCCATTAGACACAACAATCTCTTCTGTCAAAAACATTGAAGATTTGAGGTAGTTTTGGTTCTTGAGAACTCTGCAAATTGCCCAAAGTTAGAATCAAACAGAAATAGCTAGCATAAGATTTCCCAGAAGGCAAAATGCGGATAGGTTTTCCTCACTAAAATGACTACATATCACCTCCTGTTGTTGGGAAGGGTGCTTAGCCTGGGATCCTCTCTGGTATGGTTTTGTGTCCTAGTGGTCCTGAAAAATTCTCTCCAACAACACAGGGCAACAAATTCACTGCAAGGGGCACCTCCCGATGCTTTCTCTTTCTCTCCCTCTAGAGGCAGAAAATGAAGCACTCACCAAGGTTCAATTTCAGGGAATTAAAACTAAAACTGAGAATAAAGCCACTCTGACAGGAACAGAAAACTGGCCTTGGGAGACGGTGAGCAATGGGTCAAGCAACTGGATACGGGAGAAGAGAGGGCAGCAGAGTCAAAGAAGTTCTCTCCGCCCTGCCCTGTCTCCTCTCTGCCTGCGCTACCTTTCTGTTCTTCCTCTCTTCCATTTCCTCTCCCTTTCTCTCTGCACTGCTCTTCCTCTGCCCATCTCTGTAGCTGTGTCTCTGTTTCTGTTTCTTGTTGTTCGCCATCCTGCCTTCTGCCCCCTCATATTCTCCACCCCGGACCATGAATCCTCCTGCTCGGGACTGGTGCCGCCTGCCCAGATGGCTCATCCCACTGGAAGAATCAGGGAGTTCTCAGAACAGCTTGGCGCAGGGTGTAGGTGTGAAGACCACGTCACCAGAAACAGCAGATGTCCCCCGACTTGTGTGGCTTGGTCTTCAGGAGCCTCACCTTCCCCTATAGCTTCAGCTACAGCCTCAGACCAACCACAGAAGGGGAAGAGGGACCGTCTCCACACAGGCCACGAGTGTATTTTTAACATAATTGTGTAGGAACGAACTTCTGACTAGTGGTTGACTCTGTCCTTCCTGCTTCCAGGTCCCCAGTCCTGGGTGGATCTGCAAGGAGCCCTCCCCTTTCACTCCAGGGCTCCTTCACTTCTTAAAAAGAAGCTCAGAAATACAGCCATGGAGCAAGAAGTCACTCCTGGGAAGGAGGAGGGGACAAAGCGAGGTGCCTGTGCTCCTTTTAATTCCACATTCTGGCAAAAAGAAAAACCTCAGGTCTGACTTTAGAGCCTTTGACACGTAATTGGTAGCCAATTTTCCTAAGTGGTGAGTCAATTTTCTGCTTGTGAAATGTAACTTTACCCTGGTGAACACCAGGCCCCAGGGTTTTCAATGTGGCTTAACAGCAATTATATGAATGTTAGGAAGGGGGGAAGTGTTATAGTCTCTGCATTTACATTTCTTCATGTTTCTACCTCTTAAAGGGATAGGAGACATCCCGTAACCCACTAACCCATGAAAAACCCACCCAAAGAGGCACAGGATATCCTGCAAAAGCAAATCATTTTGAAGTCATACTACAAAGGGTACATTTTTAAAAACATTCTCTCAGATATTCAGACAAGTAGTGAGATGTAATGGGGGGAACACCTAACATTTAGTAATCATCTCATCCTTTCCCCAGCTCCCCTAGGGCTATTTTCTTTGCTTTCACCCACCTTAACCTCTTCCTTTCCCATTCCAGCCCAAACAAATCCCCAGGTGGGCGCTGGGCCCCCCTAGTCCGGGCGGCGGGCTGTACTCCCCAACTCCAGCCACCCCCTCCCCCAGGCGGCCAACAGCTCCCTTGCCACATGTGCGACTGGTGTTTCGGCTTTCACTGGCGACAAACTGGAGCCTGGGCCTTTCCGTTCAGGAGGAGCTCGCTACGTGTCGCTAAGAACAACACAAACACCGGCTGCCCCTGTTCTGTGCTCTGCTGCCCGCAGCGCGCTCGGCACCAAGGGTGGATTTATAGCAAGGAGCCCCGACTGTAAGAAGTAATTCATGAGTCCCCACAATGCCACTACTCAGAGGAAAAGGGGTGGAGGGAGAAGCGAGCGCAGTATTCCCACCCCTGGGCCGCCATCCCGCAGATCCCCTTTGCAGTTGTACGCAGTCGCATTCAGGGCCCAACACTTGCAGTTTGTCCTCACTAATTTTGTTATAATTTACCCTATATGGGGAAGGGGCAGTCATCTCTGTCTTCCTTTTGCTTATATATATTCTTTTGTCATTAATAGTTGTAACGGAAAAGTCATATAACAGGCATGTGTTCACACAAACCTACATGGTGCACACATACACTCATGCACACACCCAGGTTCATAATACACTCACATGCAAAAAAAAAAAAAATCATCAATATTATAGACTTTTCTGGAAGGGTGAGTATGTTTGGTGGAGAAGGTCATCATAATTTTAATAAAACCAAACCTGATGTAGGAAGCACCTACTATGAATGAGGTTTTGGAAAGACGAGATAGGAAACAGTAAGGAACAACGTACCTGATGTTTACAATAATTTGACAGAAAATACACGCAACCTGAGAACTCCACCAAAAAGGAAGGCATCTTGTGACACAGGCATACGTTCACTGCTGCACAGCCTCAGAAATGCCCCTAAATATCTCCAAGAGAAAAATATTGCAATGTAAAAACTATGCTTTGCACTATCAGACCTAATTCCAGAGGACATAGAAAAAAGCCACTGGCCAAAAACACACACATGAAAGTCTGTAGCGAATTCTGTACCGGAAGCAGGCCTGTCAGGTCCCATGAAACCCCTCTCAGAAGGCTGACCTGTGGTGTTGAGGCTGAGAACTGGGGTTCCCTTCCCTCTGAGCCCAGACTGTAAGATGATTCTCCACAACACCAGCCCTTTCGATCCTGCACCTCTGTGTTTGTCCCTAGCTCTGCAATGAATTGTCTTTCAGTTCCTGCTTCTGTCCTCTGTCATTCCAAGCTTGAATGAAGAGCAGACAGATACTTTACTCTGAGAATTCGGAGCTGGGAGCATTCAGCATGGGCCTGAGCTGGGATAATTGTTTTAGTGAAGCTGGCTGCCTCCTCAGTGGTCCGAGAGACCCTGCTGAGCGAGCTGCCTACCTTTGGCAACAACCCAGGGCAGGTTCAGGAAACGGTTTCGTGTTCCTGCCCTTAGCTTTGTGTCAGTGAAGCCTGGCACATCTTTTTTGTGGTTGTAATTTAAATGAGACAACCCACTGCACAGCTGTCTCGGTCAAATTATGCAGGGCCATGTGGCCTTTCTTCCATCCTTAAAAAGTCCAGGGCACCTCTGACCATGTTTGAGGGAAGCCCAAGGGAGCAATGACCAACAAAGGGAATAGCGATTATGCCAGCAAAGGATGGAAATTTCCCTAAATGAATATATTAAAGGCTGCACTCAGAAAATGGAAATGTTAGTTTTTATATAGAGGCAGAACAGTGTCATGATTAAGACCCTGATCTGTGGGGTCAGACACAGTAGGGCTGGCATCCCAGCTCCACCATTTACTAAGCAGTGTTGATGCTGGGCAAGTTATTTAACCTCCTGGAACACTGATTCCTTGTCTGTAAAATGGGGAAAAGGAGAATACTTCCCAAACAGAGTTGTAAGGATTAAATGAGAGAATTCTCAGCAAATATATGGCTTTATACATATTGGTTACTATCATTCGCACCAACAGTTATAAAAATATAGAACATGCAAATGCCAATGCCAGCTACCAAGCCACACAAGTCATCTGTAACCGAGGAGAAGATCAGTTTTACTCTGCCCCTAGCCCCTTATGTTGCGTATCACAGAACTACATCCTTGATGAGCTACAAGTAAAACTAATAAGACTGAAATTTCTTCAATTGAAATTTTATCATTTATTCTGCATTGAATGTTTTCAGCTCTCCCAATACACACACACACACACACACACACACACACAGATAGACAGAGAGACAGAGACAGGGAATAAAGACATAGATGTGAATAAAGACATCTATGCGACTGTATGCTGTAACAGTACTACCACAGATGCAGGCATAGGAGTAAATAAACCCCAGAATGAAAGGAATAGAACTATCAACTTTGTGTTGACAGTTATATCCAATGATCCCCAATTATACATTACATCACAAAAATAAACTCTTTAAAATACTGAAAGTACACTCATTGTGTCTCTGCTCTATAAGCCCTTTAAAATAGAGGTTAAATTACAATCAGATGGCAGGAGGATAAGGACCCCGCCTTGGGGCACTTCCTTGGGATAAATGGCCAGTTCTTGTCCACAGTGTTAGGGGTTGCTTCCCCAAAGCACCATGGGGCCAGTGACCCCCTTGCTGGTCATTAATTGTTACCGAATTCACTGGAACCAAAGTCATTATTGCTAATATAAACTTAAATAAAAATTCCAGAGACATATGGATTTCTTTTAATAGTTAGTCCTATTTCTCTTGGGTTTTATAGGGCATTTCTATCGAATTAATGTTCTATACATTAGCTCTGTAGTTGGTTTGTCTTAACACTTGATCCCGCTTAAAGTGAAGGTTTATTGGACATAAAATAAGAAATGAAGGAAGGCAAATGAAACACAGGAAATCCTACTGTATACTTGGAATTCTTGGAAAATCATTATCCCTGGGACTTACAATTTTGTTTATTTGGGGATCTGTCAAAATATTATAATGTTTATATGTAAAGGCTGAAACACTTTGAATTTAAAAACAGAGAAGAAAGTGGGAGAGAGAGAGGGAGAGGAAAAGGGAAGGGAGAGGGAGGGAGGGAAGAAAAGAGGGAAGGGGACAGAGAGGAGAGAAAAAGGGGAAGAGAGGGGAAAGACAGAGAGAGAGAGAGAGAGAGAGAGAGAGAGAGATCTTATTCCTATCCTGGAAAAGGTTTTATTTCTCAGCCTCTTTCCATATAACAAAAAAGTTCAAGATTTTGGGATATACACATTTCTTGAGGAATATGCATTGTATTGTCACACACAAGCCCAGGATACTAGCAAAGCATAAAATGTCACAGCTTCACTATAACGATACTCAGAGTTATTAGGCCTTAAGGGGAATTATTCACCCCAAAAGTACAGATACAAATGGAGAATGCTGACAATGAGCAACTATTTAATGATCACATGCTATGCACAACTCAATATATATCCCCTATATATCAACTTTTAAGCTGCTTCCTCTAGAAGCCAAGTCTAAACCGGAGGAATCCAGTTGGACAATATGGGGATATTATGTAGGCAGCCTCTGCTGATGGCCTTTCGGGGCTACTCTCACACAGATAAATGTGTTGGTCCATGTATCTCACATTTTACAAGCCTACAGTTTTCTTTTTACTAGATCCCTTCCCCATCTTTTCCAAGTTATGCTACCAATAAATTAAATATACCAACTCAATTAGCCTCATCTAATGATCTCTCCCAGTAGCCCCTTGCCTTAAGGTACATCTCGGCCATAGATGTGAGCTGTGCTGACTGCTTTACCCCCTTGTGACCCACCTGGTGCCTTGGACAAGATAATGAAGGAGTGGAAGTAGACTGAGAATGTGGCTGGTTGTTCGGTCCTGACTGTAAGGTTGCAACCGTTTAATAATAGGCTGCTGTCCAGTGTTAGATACAAGAAATGGCCAGATTTATAGGTGGACTGAGGATTAAAATCATTAAGAGACAGGGAACCTTAAAGATACTAAGTGTCCAATTCTCTCATCTTATAAATGGGAAAACCGAAACCCAGAGAAAGTAAGAGCCTTGCCAAGGCCGGCGTATCTGAATACCCAGCAGAGGCCGTATTAAAAGAACAGCTCTCCTGTGTCCTAGTTCAGCATTCTACAGCAGCTTACTTCTCGTTTTCACTATAAATGAAAAAACCCAACTTCAGAATGGGCAACTTAACTTGTTAGGTGTGTAACAAAACCAAAGCACACTCGCTCCTTTACAGAGGGGTGTTCTCAAATTTGGATTTAAGAATGGAGGTAACCGTACCTTGAAGACTGAAAATGAGCACAATAAAGCATTCACCTCTACTCAATGTAATGAGTAATGAATGACTTTACATCTCATTTGAAAGTAGGGCGGTGGCTTGGAAGGACCAGGTAGTGCTGGGAGAGAGGCGAAGGACTCAGGGCAGTCAGTGGTGATTCGCAATAAAAGAAAGGGTTCTTTCTTTTCTTTTCCTTCTTTCCTATGAACCTAGCTTCTTCAAAAAAACCTGCCTTTGAAACCTAGCTAGAAATTTTCTTAGTCCTCTGCAACCTTCTTAGTATATGAGTACCCCAGAAGCGCCACAAAGTATCTCTACAGCAGTTTCCAAACCATTAGGATGGCTACAATTTATCTGACACAGCAGATACTTCATGAACATTTATTGAATAAATTAATGTGCTGGTTCCTTTGTTTCTCCCATCTGAGGTCCACAAACTCAACAGGGTTTGTCCTCATCACCTGTGTGAATGAAAAAAAGAGAGAATAGTTCCCTAACAAAATTACATTCCACCATGAAACTAGTTTTTATAGGTGAGCAGAACTATTATTCCCAAGTGCAGACATCAAAAGATTTGGGAGCACAAGAGAATTCAGCCTATTGAATGGCTTAATGACCATTCAGGAAAAAGAAGAGAGAAGATACATATATTAAAAATTCCAGCTTTTCAGAGCATCGGCCCTAACTGACCGCGCAGTGGGTGAATGCAGGGAAGAAAACACTGGATCTTGCTTACATTCAGTCTCATTGTTTGAACCAAGATACAAAATCAGAATTTTCCCCGATCAGGCCCATCCTTTTAGGCTGGTCAGACAAGCACGTATTCCCAGTGCTGAGGTAACTGCTGCCTCCTCCTTTTCCCCACATCCTAAAAAAGTCCTAAAGCCGCTGCCTGTCCGACTGCCCCTCCAGCTTACTAAGTGAATGCCCCTTGCCTTTTGGAATCATTTTCCTGCAGGTCAACTTGAGATAATGCCAGTGGGTAATAATTTCTCTAGCACCTTACCCATGACTTCTGCCCTGCTTTGACATTCATAAGGTGTGACAAACCTGTTCAGGCTCAGGTGGAATCATACCCAAAACTACTTTTGAGTAGGTAGAAATAGTGTCCAGTTTTCCCCTTTCAGTAGATTGTTTTCTTTCAGAATTATATTCTACAATGATGCCTCCTTTCCCAGATCATTACTTTATTATTAAATTATAATAATGAAACTTACCATGGAATCTTTAAGTTTAAATAAAAACTGACTTTTTTTAAAATGAGGGCTTTGAAAATTGCCAAGTTCAGTATTTATGTTTGTCAGTTCCTTCCAGAGAAAAATAACAGAGACAATTGTTCAGGATGGGACATCTGAAACAGTAAGAACTTTTCTAAAATTTATGCTGAAAAATAACTATGGATAAAATACCTCTCACAAAAACAAAAAAATTTGCACAATGTTATGATATAGTATGAATAAGCACAACTGCAGATAAATAAATGAATAAATAGTGGGGCTTTTACAAACACTTTTAAAACAGGATATTCTGTAGCTTCCTCCTCCCCTTGACTTTTCTAATTCCTTAGAAACATTGAACTGGTCGTTGGTGTGCAGTGCTGGGCCTTGTTAGAGACAGAGAGCCCAGGGCTTTCCTTGGACCCAAACCCAGAAAATACAACTTGTACCCTTCCCAGAGGCTGATTTCACACGAGGCGAAATAGATAGCAGAGAAAGACCCAGATGGCCCAGCGTCGTATTAGAAAAGCCATGGAGTCAGAGCCAGGACCTTGGCTTCTGGTCCTGGCTCAGAGGCTAATTAGAGCTTTGGGCAAAGTTGCCTGGCTTCTGTTGGCCTCGGATTTCTCATCTATAAAATAAAGGGACTGGACTGTAAACTCTGAGTGTCCATTCAGCTCAAGTGGAAACCTGGTTTCTTCTCCTAAGAACCTAGCTTCTTCAAAAAAATCTGCCTTTGAAACCAAGCTAGATGATGTATTTGTTTGACTAAGCTAAATGATTCATTCTCCATATCCATGAAATGGGTACAAAAACCCTGCCAATCTCAGAGCTGTTCTGGAAACTAAAATGACATAGAATAAAGATTTATGTACTAAAAACAGTCAAGCCAGTGTAAGATTTTTATTTTATTTCCTTTAGAAAATATACAAGTGTTGCTCTTCCCTATCTTATATATGTCTTAGTGAAGATCAAAGGTTCTCAGCTAAAAGGATAAGATTCTGTCAGTGGAATTCCAAACATCAGCCAGAATTGGGTGGGAAAACCTTCCCCACATTCTTAAGAGTTCCGCAAATATTCCATATTGTTTTAAAACTCAGCTGTTAAATCAAACCTCAAGGAGACTTTTAACAGATCTCACAGACTTGTGCAAACTAAGAAAAATATCTATATGGAATGGTGGGGGCAATAAGTAAATTCTTTGATAGTGAATAAAGATACCATATTCCAATCATTAAAACCCTCAGGTTATCCTAAATCCATCAGCAGAGGCACAAAGCTAGCCATAAAATTAGAAAAATTTACTTTGGTAGTTTATACCAGAGAAGTTTCAGGCTGAAAGAAACCTTTGGGAAGTATCCAGTCTGCCCTCTGTCCTACCTAGAAATAACCCAAAGGAAGCTAGTTGCTGGAGAATCTGCAGTTCCAATTCTCATTTCCATGATGACAAATTTGTGTAAAGCAGTCCCCAGAAACCATTCATAACTGAGAGAAGAGAAGCCCCCTTCAAACTCCAGCCTCAGTGGACCTGAGAAGGGTCCTCCTGGGAATCAAAGAAATGGCACCACTTGGTGTACCCAGGTCACACTAATTCAACCCAGAGGAAAGAAGGGTCACATTTATCTTGCTAATTTCTTAGGAATACCCAACCACAACTATGACTCTCCTTTTGAGTAGTTTCTATGTATCTTAGAACTTGATGTGATGATTCAGATCTCCATTTTAAATTTCTACCACCACTTAATGCTCCTAGAAAGAACCCATTTTTGTCGAGGATGAAGCACATAGCCACAGGACAGGACTGAAGTAGGATTTTTCCAACAGAGGGACTATTTAACCTTGCTTATGTGAGTTGCTCATTCTCATGACTGCCAAACTCTGACAGACATCCCAGGGATGCGTTCATGGTAAGAACCAAGGCCAATCAGACTTCTTCAAACAATACACTTCTGCTTTTCACAATATTTAGGTGGCAAGTGTAGCCCAATAGGGGCCATGAGAAACAAATGAAAGAAACCTTGCTAACACCATTTCTGGGAAGCTGACAAATTTCTGGACAATCTAACTGTGCAGAGAGACAAAAATAAAAGATTTGGGAGGAAGAAGAGACATATAAGGTAACACAGTCCCCTGAAATTCATTATATCAAACTTTCATGACAGATCAAGGAATTGGATTTAATTTTGCCTTGATTATTTTGGGTATTTCATTGTTCATGTTTCAGAAACATTTTCAAGTCACTGTCTGTCAGCAATTTGATGAAAGGAAAAAACTCGTATTTCACAAGTAATGTTGAAAGCACAGGGATTTGAAAGAAACTACTATCAGTAAACTCAACAGCACACTAAATAAAGAAAATTACTGCTGCTAAGATACCCTGCTCTGAGAAGTATGGGAAGAATACCACAATGCTAACACTGCTATATATAAGAAATTATTCAAGTATGTATTTGAGTAATTCTGCATTTTAATTTAACCCTTTGAAACATTAATCAAACTGTGGCTAATTATAGGAATTAAGGAATTAAACGATGGAATCTTCTAAAAGATATTATTTAAAAGGCAGTTTATACAATTACTTGTATAGATGTTTGCTTTAAAGGGGAAAACAGCTCTACTGTAATGAAAAGGGTCTTAGAAAATTAAATTAACAAGGGGGGACCAGGCTGATATGAAACTAAATTAGCATCAAATGCAAATTACAGGGTACTTAATGGTAGAAACAGGTGCAGAGAAGAACCCTAAATGAGATAAATGAATAAAACATCCCTCTCCACAAATGTGGAAGCTGACACAAAGTCAATGATATGAATAATTCAGCAGCCTCCACACTGCTGTTGAGGTCAGCCTGCCTTGACCTTTGAAACAGGAAGTAAAATTCAGTTCAAATTTGAGTGACTGGAAATATACCAGTTATTTGTTTTTTATATTAAAAAACCCACAGAATTTTTTGTGAAAAGACAGATACAGAAAATATACAATGCAATTACAGTTTCAACTAAAGAGATATTATGTAGCCAAAATAGTTGAAAAAAAAAAAAATCATTAGGTTTTACCCCAACCGTGTTTCATTTGGAAATCCAAAAATAAAAATAATTACAAGTACATACGCCAGTGCTCACCTTATTGATCAAACTCCCTAAGGGAACCAATTTCTAAATCTTTACCATTCCTTCAAATTATTTTCTTGAGTTGATATTCACATAAACAGCATGTCATGATTTGTTTAAAAGGCACATATTTTTATTAGTAATGCAAAGCAATGGCTCACATTTGTAAGATAAAATTTAGTTACATTAGATTGTTAATTGTGTCAAGCTTTTTTACCCTTAACTTCTGAGTTAATAAATGCACATCCCCAAAATACATTTATCTTATTAAAATGAAAGCTGGATTCTAAAAACAAACCATTCTTCTAACTATCTCCTGTGGTGTTATATGTCTTTTATGCCTTTCCTCCTTCTTTGCATGCTTCAAAAGTATTTTGCACAAATAGTGAAAGTACTTTCATTTTAAACAGAATTTGGTGCTGTTAGAGATTAACAGAGTATGACAACAAACCAATTTCTCCAAGCTGGAAAGACAGCAAAACATATATGGTATATCACCCTCGTGTTCATTTTACAGGAAAGCATAAAAGATGTTTGAAAATAGCAGTTATCTCTGCCCTGCAATTGGTTCTATTAATGGGACCCACCACTTGGCTATCTACCTTTTATCTGTCCACTGCACTTGTCAGATAAAAGATTATGTTGAAAGATGAGCTTAATTTTACTTTCTAGATTTAGAGGGCTAAAGACACACACACACACACACACACACACACACACACACACACACCTCAGCCATCCATTGGAGAGCAGTGGTAAACTAGGTCTACAATTAAAGAAGTTTGAGAAATGTTCCTTCCAGACCTGAGTGTTCAGCTGAGGCAAAATTAAAGATGCAGTGTGTGTTGATTTTTTAAAAAAATTATTACTATTATCCTATCAGCTAAATCACTCCTCGCTCGACATTTAATAAAGGGTGATAGACCAAACACTGCTGATTTGGGGTTTGCGGTAATGACTGACCTGAGTGAGGGCTTTGTGTGTAAAGGGGCTCCCCGTTAAATGAGGGCTCTGTGGAACCAGCTGGTTCTCATTTTGAAACAACCGGTTTCTCTATCCCCAAGTGCTAAAGAAAATAATCCCTGCAATCTATGACTACACACTTTCAGGGAGGCAGCAATGAGAATTTGATTGTGGAGATAATTAAAGTCATTCCTGGAACTTCCAAGAAGAAGAAGGAAAAAAAAAAAAACAACAGAGGAAAGAGGTGGGGTAGAAAGAATAGTCAATGACAGTGTTTAAAATTAAACTCTGACAAATCATTTGAATGGAGAAGAGGAGGGGGAAACCCTCCCTGGATGGGATTCGGGTGAAGTAGCTTCATTTCTCCTGCACTTGGCCGCTCCAGGGGGAGGCCAGGGACACAATCAGTGTGGCCACTGCCTCCGGGTCCCACTTGGAAGCCAAAGAATCGCAATGTGACTGGAGGAGCTTCTTGTCACTGAAGACACTCTACAGTGAGATTTTTAAAGATGCAATCTTAAAAAAATAGCCAAGAAAGAATCTGAATTCTCCAATGAACGGCCTTTTTTGTCTGATCTGAAATGTGAAGATTATTGTTTTTGGTCTTTGACCTATTAAAAAAGAAAAGACAGTGTGAGCCACTGAGAGCCACTCCATCTTTCCACCTTAAGAGTGGCTCGTTATTTCACTGTATTTTATTTTTTTTAATCTGTACTGTTCTACAATAAGAACCCGTGCTCAGGTAGCCTGAGTGACTTTCCACTGAGCCTACATACTCTGCCCGCCTACAGATTTCATGAGCTTTAGGGAGAGAACAAAAATACATGTAAGCTGTCTGTCTGCACTACTATCTGCCTGTAAGAGCAAGAAAAGATGGGCTCGTTGTGGACGATTCAGGGCCTCTCAATTAACCTGATTAGTTCAGCACATTGCTCTCATGAATGACACCTTATCTGCAAAATAAGGGAGAACTTCCTTCCTCCCATAGACACAGGAGCCCCCTAAAGCCACAATGATGCATCCTATCTGATGTGCCCACCTCTGTTTCTCCTCCTCTCCCCAGCTCACCGGTCAGAGAGACTGGCAGGCCAGGCGCCTGATTGGATTTTGTGTCCTAAAGACAGAAAGCAAGCTCGGGTCTGCCCAGGTGGCCTTGGAGAAGGCTGGGAAGAGGGATGCCCTGTGGGCAACTTCAAGCCCCGGTCTTTCAGAACCAATGAGGCACATGATGGGATTGGGGTGGGGATGGGGGATTTGGAGCTGGGTGGGGAGAGAATTCATTAACCCTTCAACCACCAGAGTAGCTTGTCAACACTGTACTTTCCTGGAAGGAAAAAAAAATGGTGACCTCTTCAGCTTCCTAACATTACCTAAAGCAAAGGCTCTGCTGAAGTGTGGGTTCTCTTAACGCTGATATCAGGTTTGACAGAACGGTGGGAGATCACTGAGTTGTACCCACAAAAACAACCAAATTTCCCCCAAACTCCCTGAAATATGCTAACTTGCTAAATATGTGCCATACATGTTATTTTTTTAATATTTGTTAGCATGTGTAATAGACATACTAGTTAACCGAACACATTCTTGAAAATGTGTTTGTGAGACTGTCTACAGCGGGGTTTTTCACTTGCTTGTCAGCCCCATGATTTACTTGATCAATTAAACAGTTAGGTTATGAGGAGATCTGCATGGTAATCGTGTGAAGATTAACATTTTTGAGTGTAACAAATTTAGTATTTTCTGTGTCTCATCCTTCCTTAATGGTAATGCCATTTTGTTTTATTGTGTAGCTATAACATGCCTATCTCTGGGCAAAGAGATGAAAAGACTAGATTCAACAACTGCATTTCTAGCTCCTTTAAATCTTACTTTCATTTCACAAAAAAAAAAAAAAAAAAAAAAAACACCCTAAGCACCTACAACACACAAGTGAGGCATTGCGCTGAGTGCTGGGCACATGTGCCAACCACCAGCAGCCCGTCACTGCCCTCTTAGACAGCCAGTCTACCTTCTAGAGAGTTCATCTGCCTCACTGGGTACACCGATACTGCAAGAAGCATGAATTAGGATGCCATAGCTGGAAAGAACCCCAGTGATCTCTTCATTCCAGCCTTCACTTAAAAAATAACTACCACAGCATACCGAATCTGTACTGTATGCCGCGAGTGTGCTAAGAGCACTCCAGTATTTATTAACTACTTTGTCTCTTCCACAGCCCTCTAAAGGGGGAGCTTCTACCCCTGTCCTCACCTTCCAGAGGACGAAACTGGCACTTAGGGCAGTTATGCAGGCAGAGCTAGGGTTTGATCAGACGCAATCTGATTCCACAGCTCACAGCCTTCACCAATGTGGGGACAGTCTCAGAGGAGCGCAGCAACCTCAGCAAGTTTGCCGAAGTTCAGTACCACCAGCTATGAGCAAAAGGGTACTTCATCCTGAGTATGCCTGTCTGTACACCAGGACCCCGACCTGAATAGTGTTATGTGTTTCAAGCAATATAGTCTTCATTTATATTTGTTATTATTATCCCTACCACCACCAATTCTGAAACACTGCAAAAGCTCCATGAGGCCAGGAAACATGTTTCTGGATCTGGAGACATGTCTGGATTCACTATCATTTATTTTAATCTATGAACCTCTAATCTGTAGCCTATCTGGCCAATCCTGAAAACAGTGCATAGCATAAATTAGAAATTCAATAATTACTTGTGGAAAGAAAAAAAAATGAGTGACTCACTGTCTAAGAAGCCCTAGCTACTGTGATCAACTTTAGCGAACTAAGAGTATTTATAAGAAAGTTCCATAGCAATGATCACATAAATAATAACAACCAACGTGGTGTACATTATGTTCAAACTAGAAGAGCTACCTGATTCTAAGCACCCAATATATGCCAAACCCAGTCCTAGGCATTTTGATCCTCACTATTCTTCAAAATAGAAATGACTTTTCCCATTTTGAAGATGGGACATGGATCTTCCCATTTTGAAGATGGAAAAACTGAGCCCCCTCAGTGGTAAATACTAAGTAGCAGTTTAGAGATTTGAATCTCAGTCAATAGAATTCAAGGTCTACACCTTTTCTATCACACTATGCCTTCTCGAGATTTCTTTCTAGGTTAGTGCTTAACTTTTTCCAGTGAAATAAATACACAAGCAGTTCATTTTTCAAAGTAAATGAGGACATACGAATGCAAACATTACTCCAGCCAAAGGTAAAACAATTGATACGTCATATTGTTGTCATTTTTTAATCCCAAAAGTTAATTGTGGCAGCAAGTCAAAAACTGTGTAGGGAAATGAGCTTAGAGTAATATATAGAGGATTCACTGTAGATCTCAAGAAAAGTAAAGCAAATGAGATATGAAATATTAAAAATAGTACTTTTACTCAGCAGTTGGGGGGTTAGGCTAGAAGATGCAAAGCTAATGCCTCAGTTTGCAGATCTCTAAGAAAAGAATTATCTCAAATATTAACCTTAAGGTGACCTTACAGTGTTCTAAAACTTTGCAAGAGCCATGGGGGTGTGAGCCACTATGAAATTCCCAGGCATCCAGAATTCTGTTCGTTTCATTGTAAGGTATTCAAAAGCCTGGATCTGGATGCTGGTTTGTATGATAATATGTGAGCAATCAGAATAAGGTGCTCCCAGTCCTGCCACCATAGAAAGAAGGACTTAATATTTCTGATGGTATTCTCAAATGTGTGTCACACATCCAAAGCTAGAATCTGGTTCTACGAAATCAGATTGTGCAGATAGTGTGGGAGAAAGTAAGTTTTTGACACTGTAGGTAGGTAATAGCTTCAAAGATAACCAAGTGAATGCTTAGCCAACTTGTTCTAGAGAACTTTCCATTGAATAAAAGACGCTGCTCACTTTTTAGCTTCCCTTTTGTCTTTATGATGAGAATGTGTGTATTTGTGTGTGCGTGTAACCTAAACTGAGACAGGTGTAGAGTTCTTCACATTCACTTTCCACGTTTAAAAGAACTTCAGCCAATAGTGTATCAAAATATTAAAGGCAATATGTTACAATCTTGCTAATAGCAGAATACTAATGAATGGGAAGCATATTTTCACTGAGGTACTTCAATAGTTTACTCATTGAACAATAAGTCACAAGAAGTATCATTGTCTAGTCTGCAAATTCAGTAAAAAAAAAAAAAAAAGCATTAGTCCATCTTGGTTGCTTTGGAAAAGTGTACAAGAGAGCAACCTTCTGACCATTAAAAATACCAGGCCGCAGTAGGAGTAACCTACATGGTGCACAGGGAAGCTTCGGGTCTACCCCAGTGCAGACCATCCAGCCCCAGTGGGACATTCGTTGTCCTAAGTGGAGAAACCACAGGAGACAGAGGCCACTGATACCTGGAAACAAGATATCCTAACATTCTGCTTTGATCATTTTCAATTATTAATATAAAAAGAAAAGAAAAAGTTGAGAAAACGTCACATCCTGAGTGCCCCGTGTTCACGCCCTTCAGAGGAGCTCTCCCAACTCACCACTCAGCCATCCCCACGCACAGTATATCAACATCGGGTCAAGCAAACAGTGAATGAGCAGTAAAGAAGTTCTGTTCTTGCGGGATTCTTGATACTGATGAAAAGGGCCATTTTTTTTCAAAATCACCACCAGCCAAAATCAAAAACCTTGCCCAAGTCCTATAAAATATGTACAGTGACCATACCCAGATTAAAAATGCCCGTGTGCACCTTGATTACTATTTTCACTTTCCCTCTGTCCTGGCACTGAAAGTGTTAAAGAAAACAATAAAAGAACAAGTGAGTGTACAGAGTAGGATTTACTGGCGTTTACTTTTAATCTATGGCCCTCCACTCTGTAGCTTATCGGGCCTCTGTCAGTCCTTTTTCCTCCTTTATATTTCATGAGGAGCCCCCCATGCTGCTACTGAGAGACAGAGCCCAAGTGTCCATAAGCTTTTTGTCAGGTAAAAAGAGAAGCAAAAGGAAAGGGACAAGAGGAGAAGCAAAGCTAAGAGGCATCTATTAGATGTCATGAGGCTTTTGTATTCATGTCAATGATTCAGGATTAGAGTATTTGAAATAATCTTATTGAGAGGAATCAAAAGGCCCACCGAGGGAGAGGCAGCTCTGTAGCATATGGCAAAGGCACGAACAATATCTTATTAAAGATGTGTTGGCTAACACTATTACCTTATATTATATTACAACACTATTGTGCCTCAAATAGTTAGCAGGATGGTATAGTTACCGTGTACCATTTTGGAGGTTATTGTGTGGGACTGAGCTATATAATTTGCCAGCTTGCCTAGTTAAGTCATTATAAGTAGGGCTTTGGGGCACAGTTGGAACTAGAGGCAAGCACTTCACCTGCAAAAACAAAAATTCCCAAAGCATCCTGAAGACCGCTCTGTTCCCACTGAAAGTAGAATACACACATATACAAAGATGAAACATCAGTGGCTTGTCCTTCCCAAGAATCAGTTGAATGAAGTTTATATCATTCGCCATGAGTGTCCCCCTCTCTCAAAGAAAAATATGACAGGTTTTTTCTTACTGGACTCCCTTCCCTATGAAGAATATATGCACACAAACACACGCATGCATGCGCGCACACACACACACACACACACACACACAAATGCACACTCAGTTCCACACCTTAGGAGGATTACAGCAATTAAAATTCTATTATATGATGTACTGTAATGTTAAAGCATTTCCTTCTGGACAAAGGCTTGTAAAAGGAGAAATGGTTTGCAAGGGAAATTTATCTTCATCTACGCACACCTTTAATGGCAGCAAGCAACCAAAGACAATCCTGTACTGTTCACTGTATTTCACTGAGTGCAGTAGAACTATTGGGTCACTTTTATGTTGTTCTGGACAATGTATAATTATAAAATTGGTAAAGAGAGGAATGGGATAGGGACAGGGCAGGCAGGCATGAGAAGGAAGAATTGGTAGACTCTTTTAGATAACATCTCTGCAAATTAAAATAGCCAAACTACTATCTCTGTATGCCAGAACCTCTGAATGGAGCTTTCTAAATTTATTTTTTACTAGAGAATTTGGTTGGGCACTCATAGTAGGGAAAAATGAGAATTTTTATTACAGAGAGTTGAACTGGAGGCAGATATTTTTCCCCAATTCAATCAATTTCTTTTAGAAAAGTAGAAGTATGTGTAACACACTGGTATGTTATCATCACAAACTGGGCAAAGTTGTTAATATGACACACAAGAGACTTTACCCTGGTTTGCTATATGTATTTTTCCAGAACTATTGCAAAAGCAACGTTAGGATGACATAAGATAAACACCCACACCATGAGCTGACACTCAGGCCATGTTATACACATACATTGCTGGTTCTCTGAAGCTCCATTAAATAACATTTCTTGGAAGTCACTGCCATTATTTCCATTACAGGAAAACCACTGTTACTCATTATACAGCGTCTGCAGTAGTATTATACCATGTAACAGTACTTTGCATTATGATAGATTGTCAGCGTATTTGAAATGCATTTTAATGTATCCTGACTGCGTATTTGAGAATAGCTGATTGCAAATGGAATATAGACTATTAGCTTATTGTATTAGCTATTTTCTTATCACAGTAGCAAACCACACACAAATGTACAAGGCTCATCTCATATTTAGAACGGTGTTACCTGATAAGTGCTAAAATTTAGAATGATACTTGCTCAGATAAGTCTCATTGCTAATAGTCACACAAGAATTCTCCCTGAGAAAACAAATGTTTAAGCCCATAAGGGTTAATGTATAACGGTAAATTCATGCTCTGTGTGGATGCTGGCTTTCCCTTTTTAAAAAGTACAAACCTCTCAAAGCAACCAAAAAGACAGCAATTATGCAGCCTGGGGCAATATTAAACAGTAAATTCCTCTTCCTTTTATTTTAACCCAGCAGTGAAGGTTAGGAAATCAGATAGTTTGAAAAGGTTTTATCAGAGCTCTGAGAAATGCATTTACACCTCTGGTTCTCTGTGACCCAGACAGTTGTTTGTGTATTGTGCAGAGTGATTATGTTAGTGGTTGGGACCTCTAAAAATTGGAGCAAGACCAAAATAATAAGAGTTGAAAGGGTAATGAAATGAAGTCATGAAACCCTGACTAAAAGCCTTACTTGCAACACTAATAATAGTACATCTTTATATTCACATTAGTTGGGCTTTACTTTTATGGAAAACAAAAAGAAAAACATTTTAATGAATCTTGGGATTTACCACTGATGATTTAAAAAAATCGAAAACAAAATGAAATGTCTTCCTGCGCTTAGGGGAATTTACACCTCACACTACCCCCTCCCCTCCCAATGGTAAAAAATGCACGTATATATCCCAGGTCTAGAGTCTGACTCTTATTGTTCTCCTGTTGTATGGATAGGCAGATATGTCACATAAACACACTGAGGTCAATTTACTCCAAAAAATTAGCTTGGTGATAAGACAACATGACACTTTTCTGAAACATCTTAGCACTGCAGTTTTACCTCTTACAATGAGCCTTCAATAAAAGTTTTTTCTCTGAACAGTCCTAGCATGGGTAACGTTTTCTGCTGGGATGATGAGCATTCTAATATTTTCCTTCCTGAACATTCTACTCCAGGCAATAAGTGTAACACACACCCAATTCATATCAGCTAAATGAAAGTCCTCCACATGCGGGCGATCTTTCACCCATTCTGGAAAATACAAGTAGAGGTCCCTCTTTTGTCATTGCTTTCTTTTCTTTTTTTATTTGAAAGAGAATAAAAAATTTTTAAAACAACAAAAATGATACAGAATTTGAAAACAAGATGATAGGAAATCAACAACAGTTGTTATATTGTTATCTTCAAAGTAGTTGTTCAGATTACCAGATACAGGCATGCAAAATTGGTCAAACAATTAAGCATTAACTTTTCCTTTCAACAAACCTCAACTGAGGAACGGATATAAAAAGACTTGGTATTTTTATACAGTGGAGTATTACTCAGTGATAAAGAAGGGTAACTGCAAGGCTTCTATGGGTAGATGGATGCAACTGGAGACCACACTTGGAAGTGGAATAAATCAGACCCGCATGTGTGAACACTGTAACAGCTCCCTAGTGTTCTCTTCTTAAGTGCACCTTGGGTAAGTGTGGCCTGAGGTAATTCCAACCCGACTAGGATACTCACATTATAAAATTCACGTATTTCTGTTAATGTTAAGACCTATATCCTAGGCTGGGGGTATAGCTCAGTGGAATAAGCGCCTGCCTAGCAAGCGCAGAGTCCTGAGTTCGATCCCCAGTACCACCAAAAAAAAAAAAAAAAAAACAAATCTAAGACCTATATCCTAAAAAAAAACAAAAACAAAAAAACGAAAAAAAAAAAGACCTATATCCTATGACTGTAAAGAGACTATAAGGATTCTAATAAATGAAAAAGATTCTAATAAATGGCAAATATATGAATAGAAGAAGCAAACTCCAAATCGTTAGAGGTATATTAATGACAGGCCTAAAAGTACATGTTTTAAATATTGGCTTTGAGGAACCCAAAACCTGCAGGTTACTTGAGTCGGTGTATATGCTGAATGAATGAAGTCTTAGTTCACATGAGATAGGAATACATACTTCGGGAAAGAATTTCATCCGTTATTAGTTCTATCAAGGAAAAAAAAATCACTCGTTAGCATCAAAGGATCCACAGTAGAAGGACCTGAAGAATTGGACCCTTATTGCCTCCCCTTACTTAATGGTCTAATTATTTCATCAATCACACCGATGCTACATTGAGGAAACAAACAAATACTGAACTGCTCCTTACCCACATACTGTAGCCAAAAGCACCAGGACTCTACACAAAAGGAAAGCAATAGTACAATTTAGAGAGAGTAATATTTTTGTAAGACCTGAATTCATCCACATCATCACTCAAAGGTAGGTTCAGAAAATAAAGTCTTGTGAAGCAAATCAAGTGAGGATGTAATCCTAACTAACTAGATACAGATTAATGTTCTCACCACATATACATAGTTCAAGAAGAAGTTTATAAAGAAGCTTCCATACAGAATTTGAAAGATTTTTTATTAACTCAGAAAAACTGGGTTCCCAATCCAGACTACCCTGTGTGACTTTCGTCATTGTCATCTTTTCTGATTCTTATGAAGTAACCCTAATTAAGATCCTCCCTCATTAGTCTTCCAGAAAAATTAGCACAGCTTATGCTAATTACTCCTGCAAAATTTAATAAACTCGTTGAAATGGGAATAGTCTAATGAGGTTTTATTTATTGAACTAAGGTAACTCCAGAGAAAAAGGTTAGGACACAAGGATACCCAATGTAGTATTAAACTATAATTCATTCAATTTCTAAACCCGAATTTTATTGCAAACCTTTTCAATTCAAATATAAGTTAGTGTGTGACTATGTTAAACCAATCTCCATCTTAACTCAATAACTGGAAATCATTTTTTGCTTTTTACTTTAACAATAATTACCACACACAGCCCTCTATTTCAGTGATAATGAAATTTGCTGCTATTAGTTCCTGGTCATCAGCTATTAAACAACACATTTGACTTTCCTCCATGCCTGCACAGCCCAAATATGGGGATCACTGGGAACAGCCTGTGTCTTGTGATCCTTAATCAAGCTTGTTGGCATCAAGAAGAAATGTAACCCAGTAGTCAACGCCAAACACACACACTTTCTACATTTTATAGCGGTTTTCCTGTGAACTTCTCTATAGTATAGTGACTTGACAAACTGTTGTAATTGTAGAAAAAGCATTTAGGTCATACTTTTCTTACTCTGATGCATGACAGAGGGAAGTAGAAATTCATTTTCTAAGTTACAGTACACATTTGATTTTGCTAATTCCACTTCTTGATAGAATATGTCAAGAAGATGTTTCCCAAACACTGACAGCAAATAACAGCCAAAAATTGACACGGAAATAACTTGGGCCACACCATTGCCGCATGACCAGGAAGCCTGCTCTGTCTCTCCTATAAACAGTTTTCCTTAATAACCACTGCAGAAAGTTTTTTGACTGATAACATAGCAGTGCTCTTCCAGATTCCAAAGGATGTGCAATGGGAGCTAAGGCATCTCGATGCCCAGGAGGTGACTGGCTGTTAAAACCACACTGAATTCATGACGGTCTGTACTCGTAGCTCTAGAATTGCAAATTGCATGCATCTTGTGAAGACAATCACTATTACTACTGAGCACAGGCCCCATGGCCTATTTTTATGAAGTGTTCAGGGATTTGCATTCACAAATCTGCACATCAAACCCTAAGCACATAACACGTATTATGCAATCGGTATAGGCTGAAATCAGAAACTATGAAATTCAGACTGAGTTGCCATTCTTTTTTTTCTTTTACAGAAATTTCATGGAGTTATAAACTCTTCTCTAGTTTGCCCTTCCTTATATAAGTCCTTTTCTTGTTATTTTCTTCTCTTGGTAAAAATAGAAGTTTCACGTATCAGCATGGACAGAGCTAGAGTTTTTTTTAAGCTTTTGGCAGACTGAAGGACAAATAAATGCTGAAAACTCAGATGCAAATAAAAATAGCTAAAAGGGGTTTCACATATGAACTGGTCACACCGCCTGAAAAGAGAGTTCACATGAGACAGTGGTGACAATCAGCACGTAAACATATGTGTGTGCACACACCAGGTTTCAGATGTTTTTAAAGTACTCCTCCAGCTAAAGAGACCACAATTAGCTACACACTCTTTTCCACTTGTGCAACCAAAAAGGGAGGATGAAAGGGATAAATGTCATGAGTAATATCTCTGAAGCCACCAACAGCATAAAGTGCATACTTATTTTGCCTAAATTGTTTGAACTACCCCAACCAAGAAAAGGTTTTAAGTACCCTACTGGGACAGATGCAAGGCGGCAACAATAGAAGCCACACTAATGCAACCCAAGTAACACAATCCTGTTTCAAACACACTGGCTGGGCTAATTACAGCGCTGCTGAGTCAAGTTTCTTATGCCATCGCAACCCACAGGAACAGGTCAAAATCAAATGTTATTCAAACCACAGTCATATCAACGTTCTATATCAGAGTCACAGCTTAAAACCAAATGAAGAAGTTAAAAGCTTTAACCCATTCACAAGCAAAAAAGTGTTCTCATTGCTGGTGGCAAGGTAAGGTTCTGGTCATTATTTAAACCAAAGGGAACTGTGTGGTAGAACAAAATGTTTATAGTTTCAAAGTTCTGGAGGCTGTTTGGGGTTGGTCCTTTGATCAGAATATGTTCTTTTCAATAAAAGGATAAGAAAAACCAGCTCAAAATAAAGAATGGTATTTTGAAGAGTATATCTAAATGAAACAAACAGAGTAAAGGTTATATTTATTTTGGACCTTACTCATTTGAAGCCTTATCTTCCAAGGCAGAAAAAGCAATTACATGAATGCCATATCTGCTCTCGAAGATAAACATGCTACCCTAATTCTATGGGCGGCATACAATGCCACTGGGCATTACGTTGTCCCATCTTTTAACTGTGAATCAATTTATTATTACTTAACATCAAGTAAAAGTGTATTTTAGTGAATATCAGTTAGAGATATTTAATTAAAATATCCAAATGAAATGTAACTTTTATAAAACTACTTGGCAATCAATATTAGATTAAAGCATAAAGACTAGCATAGGACAAACATCAATAATCTGGGGCATTAAGTACGATGAAGCAAAATAACCATTTTGTATCTTTAGCTGAAAAAGTGATAAATCAAGCCCAAAACAGTTAAAGAGTTTGAAAAATGAGTGTCCCCCCACCCCCCCCTTGGGTGGTGTTGTTCTTGTCAAAAATCAATACTACCAAAACCCCAAAAGAGACTTTTGTTTGTTGAGTTCCTCAATGAGAGGATCAGTCTGTCTTAACTGTATAACTCTTTCTCCAGCTAGAAGAGGATGCCAGCCCTTTTCCTAGCCGACAACTGACAATATCTATAAAGCTTCCAGGCCATTTAACTCTCAATGAATAATGCTAAGTAACAAATGGTTTATCATACATGTTTCTATACAATGAATTTCAATAATTAAAATGTAAAATGAATATTTGGAATGCAACTTTACATAATGTGTGCACACACTGACTCAAAATTGCTCTGAACAACTAAAACAGATTTATTGTTCTATAGTGATTTACTTGGTCATGTCAGATTAGTAATATGGATCTGTTTAAAAACACAATAATTAAGACAAGCGGGATAAATTAATCACACTACAATACAGTATGAGCTGCAATCAAACCCAGGAAATAACAGTAGAAAATCTTGGTTCACAGATCTCTTTAAACCGCTTTTATGCATAAATAAAACCTTAAAATGTAGATGGATTACATCCAACAGAACTACTGTAGCTAAAAGTGATAATGATTCAAACATTTTTCAAATAAAAGTTAAATATTTATAAGCACCCAACCACATTTCATAAATCACGAACTATTATTATTTTATTTCTGAAGCTTCCTGGCACAGCATGAGAATTGAGCCGCAGAAAGTCAGAAATGAAAAAAATATTCCTTGAGGAGTGTGAACCAGAGACTAAACCGGAGTCATCTAAGAAAAAGGCCTCCAAAGAACATTCCATACGGCTTTCCCAGGTATCACAAGCCGCCGGCACAGCATAAGTCATGACCAACAGGCAAATTTCGGCCACAAGGCAGGTGTTTCATTATAATGAAGAATGAGAATCCAGTGAAAGAAGAGTGGTCCCTACCTGTCAATTATCACTGGATCTGAAGGAGTCTCATTTCGGTTGCCACAGCTTTTCTTGTCACAACAGCGGCTACGGAGCAAAAGCGAAAGGATTTAGTACAACCATTGCAATGTGAAATCATCATTGAAGCAGACAGAAGGTTCAAACTGCTGGGTTGCAAATGCTAGAATTACCACAAAGCCATACCTGGCAATCAGCGGATCCCTAGGACAGAAAAGTCTATTTGGGTCCCCTATGGGTTAATGGCCAGGCTTAACCTCTCCCTGCTCAGAGTGGGAGGGAAGGAGAAGGGTTCTCCCGGAGCCAGGGGTGACAGCCCTACGGTGGGGTCTCTCCATCACTGCCTGCGGTGTTGGCAGAGTTCACTGTGAAGAGCATTATCTATCCAATAAGAATATTCAGGCTTGTGGGTGGCTCGAACATTCTTCCCACAAGATCACACTCACTCTGTGGAATGCATCCATAATCAGGTTGGAGTGATTTCTCCCCCTACAGTTATTTGGTATTAAATGGATTTCTTTTTCTTCTCTTTTATGGGTGGCATTGCCTTCAACTACAGACCTCCCCCCGTCCTACAGCTGTTAATGTTTGCTTTTGAACTGTTTTCATGTGAGTAAAGATTTAACAATAATTAAGACAAGGAAGAGATAACAATAAAGAAAGTGGAGGTTCATGTTCACAATCCTCTGGCTTTTAAGATCATCAAGTTTTCCGGGAGCAGTGTGGGCGACGGATCCGATGAGTAACACAGCCATGATCTTCTTTATCAGGTCATAGGAAGCACAGCTATGAGCGAAGTAAGCACCTGCTACAAAAATCCCACCCGGTTGTGACCTTAAAGCTGCCAGCGTTTTTAAAACTGAGGTCCTTCTAAAAGGGCGAAAAATTTGCGTTTTTGAAAAGTACCCACAATAAACAGAAAACTATCCATCTGAGAGTTGTTTGTAAATAACAAATACGTCCCTCGGCTGGTCTACACCCAGGGGTGCACTATGAAAGCATATATTTAATCAGTCAAGAAGGCGAGGAGGTTATGCAAGAGTTGGGACTTTACCATGCACCACCAATAAAAACAGCACCTTCCTCCATCCTCTTACGCTGTTACATACACATGTACACACACACACACACACACACACACACACATACACTTGAGACTTGGTGATTCATACAGCCTAAATTTAGAGAGCTGCTGGAGAGAAACAATTTTGAACTGCATTTTTAGGACCCAGAAATATACTGCTGCATTGGGAGTCTTTCACCAGAATCGGGACGTCTCTTCCTCACCGTAACTGTATCTCTGAGGAGAATCAGCTTCTAGTCTTGGCTCTCATCTTTCAAAAAGCAATGATAAAAACTGCATCTCCATCGTCAGTACCCCAGCTGAAACACCACCCCATGCACCTCGTGGTCATGCCCTTCCTAATTCACAGGACACTATCTCCTCTGGGCTTCAGGTCTGCTATACCAGAACATTGCATATAGAAAGCCCAAAGTGTATAGGTATCTGAGAAACAAATAAAGGAACAAGAGAAAAGGGGGTACAAGTTGTTGGAATGCACGCACAAGAAATAGTTTAAAAAGTAAACATAACTGCCTACATCTGTATTTCGTAGGCTTGCCAGAATAGGATAAGGGTTAAAAACACTGGCACTGATACCAGAGCTACCAGCATCACCTTGAGCAATGTACTCCACTTTATCACCTTTGCTTTCTTATTTGTAAGTTGGGGTCATTATGGCACCTACATGTACCATAGATTCCATACAACGAGGGTACAAAGCTGGGGCCCCGGGGCCAGCCCCTCTGAGAGCTCGGTGAAGAGCAGCACCATCACCGCTCCCCGTACCTCCTGCAACCTCCTCCTCCACACCTGAGCAAACTTGCCCAGCGCTCTGCAGATAAAGCAGGTTTCCCAGAGCAGCCCATCCACAGATCCCAAGTCTCCATCACACAGGAGGAAAGCTGATGAATGGAAAGACCTATTTCTCCTTCGTTTTCTTTTACAAAGACAGCAAGTAAGCAAGGCCAAGTCTTAGGTGCTGCACCCCACCCTGGTCCTGCCTGGAAGAAGTGCCCAGAAGGGGTTCTTCTAACTTGCCTTGATGATCTTTGTGGACAAGAACCTACCTCGCAGGCCTAACCGAGCCTCTCCTTCCTCATTGCCCCTGGCCTTATCCTAGTCACTTTCACTGCTCTTTTGGATCCTGCAATAGCCTCTCACCTGGTCTCATGGCCTCCACTCTGACTCCTCCAAAGTATCTTTTCATATGTCCGTGGAACTGTGTCATGGTCACAGACCTTTGAGTGGCTCCCTGTTGCACTTAGAATAAACTTGTGGTATGACATGACGCCATGCCACCTTCCAACCTCCTGCCCCTTCCCTCCAGCTTGCCACGCTCTGGGATGCACTCTGCTCAGTCAAGCCAACCATGCTGTGTTGCTGGCCAGCCCATCCTCCAACTCTTCCCCAGTCTACTAACCTCTCTCATCCCTTGTGCTCAGTCTGATCCTCTTCCTCAGAGAGCTTTTCCCTGACAACCTGCCCTTATCTAAATTAGGATCCTCCCAGGGTGTTTTCTTTTGAGGCACTTAACAAAATGCAAATTATATTGTTACATATGTATTTTTGTATTTTTTGTTACATCTTATCACCCCCATGATTCACACAGTTCATAAAAGAGGAAACTGTCAATTTTACTTAGCAAATGAGTAGCATAATGTCTAAGATAGAATAGAAAAGCTCAAACACTGAATGACTGAATGACTTCATGAATGAATATGATGTCCAGAAGAAAAAGAGGGTGACAGAAGAGACCAAGCTGACTCTCATACCAGACATTGCTGATGAAAGGAAGGTGCGCCCCACCCCAACACACACACCAAACCACCTCCTCAAACAAGGGCCACCCTAGACCTGAGATGTGTCCTTTGACTTCAGCACAGTCCTCACCTTTTCAAATGAGAATTTCCCTGAGGACAGTAAGATGAATATACCAGGCTTCTATGCTGTGCCCCAAGGAACCCAGGGAAAGAGGCAGATGCAAAGAGTGGAAGGATAGAAAGAAGTATAAAACAGAAATAAAACAGAAGAAAAAAGAATGTGAAGTTAGAGGTCACTTAATATTTATTTTTAAAAAGCTTTATGCAAAGTATGAGAACTAGTTCAGGCTGGATGTGGTGGTGCACATGTGCAATCTCTGCTACTCAGAATGTGGCTCAGTGCTCCAGGTTCAATTCCTACAGCCTCAAAAAATAATAATAATAAAAATTAAAAACTCAACAAATTTACTGATTCTTGGGTCATCACTGCATTACATACTCATTCCTAAACTATGTGAAGCAGGCTTCTTTCCGTACCTTTGAGCAGTCGCAAAATAGTCTGTAGTATGATCTTATTAACATATATAGCATCACATTAAAATATGTATATACATATGTCCCATAAGATATATATGTAGCTCATAGATACACACATACATACACAGACAGGTATCTCTTAAGACATATATGTGTGCATGTACATACATGTGTGTCTTGTGTATATACATCCATACTCAGGGAATATATTGCATCTGTACAATATTAAAAAGAATGGAGGTGGGGAAGTATTGCACTATGAAGGAAAGAAATCTACATTATATTGTAAATTGAGAAAAATAAGTTGTAGAAGAGTACGCATACTAGGGTCCCCTTTCTTGAAAATGAACAAGTGAAAGAGGGAAGGAAGAGAAGACAGCATTTTTCACAAATCTGGTTCACTCCCCATTTCACACAAGTCTAAATGATGTCATTGCTTTACAAGGCCTACTCTGACTTCTAAGCCTCCTCTTACTCCTCATCCTGCCACACTTTTCTTCATAGAAGTTACCGTGTTGCATTTCATGCTGGTCTTTTATGACCTCTCTCACTCTAATATAAGCCCCACAGGGACAGACAGAGAATTAGGCTGTTTGGTCCTCACCTACATCCCCAGCAACTGGAACTGAGCCTATCATACAGTAGATCTTCACAGCCTAGCATGCAGTAGACATTCAGAAAATATGTTTTAAATTAATAGGAACTTCAAAGAGTTAAACTATAGGGAGTGGAACAGGCACTGGGAAGACTGGAGGACATACATTTCATTTTCATGCTTCTTCAGTATTCTCCTTTGTGGTAAAATGTTACGTACCCATTAAAGAAAGATTTAAAAATCAACCACAAGGAGAAGGAAAACCCTTCTTCAGAATGCACTAACATCTACCCTGTAACGTCCATGCTCACTTTGGGAGCACATATACCCCTAACTCCCTAGCTCCAAACAGAGCAAGGACTGGTCCTTCATCCCATGGAAGTCTCTCCTGCAGTGCAAGTTCTTCCTTCTGCTAAACTCAGACTCAAAAAGATGGGAACCAAAAAAGATCTCCACTACACACAAGATGTGTTGACTAGGAAGGGCAAACTGAAAGGACACATTCACTGCTTTAGCATCGAGTGAGGCTCATACTGAAACAATCCAGTAAGTAAAATAGTTGCAAAAGCACTCACATGGAAGTTACTGTATTACTAAGAGAAAACACAGCGATCATTAATTATGTCCCTATTATCCCAGAACCAAGGCCTTCAGCTTCAGCCATCTGTGTGTCTGCATGGACTTTGTATATGTTCCTTAAAGCAGGCATCTATCATAGAACTTACAGCTTTCCTGACTTGCTTTGTCACCCAAGCAGGATTCTAAAAGCCACCACTATTTACATCTCTTCCCAGTCCACAACCCAAGGGACAGGAGAGCCACGCGGCTAGACACAACAGTGGGCCCCCCACACCTGGGGTGGTGCATACACTGTAAACTGAAAATAGTAGTCCTTTCTGCACCTGGGTCATGTGCCTCCCAGACAACTCTGCACAGTCAGAGAAAAGCAAGCTTCGAGGTGATGAATTTCTAGTGAGCTGACTTGCAGCTTCATAAATCGGGGCAAGGAATGTATCTTCTTTCTGTTCTTCCACGCCTGTCAACCCTATCTAAGCCCATAGCTACAATTCTCACCGTTGGGATGATGCCTTTGAGGTCGGTTATCTTTGACCCAGACTCTCTTCCCAGCTCAGGGCCATAGGCCCATCCCACTGCAGCCAGCCCACAGAAAAACCGTGCCTGGACCACCAATAAATACTTCTTCACGCACCCTTTGGAGTCCTTCTCGTCTCACTGCTGTCCCATTCCTCTGCAAAGACCCACCTACAAGTATTTCCTCCCTCCTCCGTGGAGGTCCTTTGGCTCCATCTTGCATCGCAGTCCACCCTTTCTAAAGCCAAGTCTAGCAGTCTGCTTACAAGGCTCAGCTCCCAGGCGAAACCATAAGCTCTCCTACTATGGGAACCTGGGTCTTCTCACTTTGCCTTCCACAAGGCTTTGCACATCACAGGCACTAAAGAATGGGGAAAGACAGTCTTAAGTACCACAGCTAGAAAGAACAAAGTACACCCTATGTAGTAGACCCTTCCTTTGAATATTCCCTTAGCATCCTTTATCTGAGCAACAATGTACCAAATACTTAGACAGGCAGATATTGCTGCTACTTCTATTAATAACAATAGACATTCAGTACTGACCGTGTCAGATACTGTGATACACATATATGGTAGCTGTAACATTTAATCTTAACTACCACCCTATGAGATAAGTAATATTAAAACCCAGTTTCATACATGAGTCAACGAAAGCACAGAGGAAAAATGAAGTAATTTCCTTGCCTTCCAGGTGCTTAGCCCAACAAAAAAAACAGAAAAGAAAAACGAAAGGCAGACTCTGAACATACCACTGCAGGGGTACTGAGAGCTGCGAAGGAAAAGCAGAGTGTATACAAGAGTGCATGGAAAGGACATGCCTCAGGCCAATGGCCAGTGTGTCTCCCTGAAGAAGCCTAGGGTATTTGAAGGCTTAGAAAATCAGAATAAGCTAGGAAAAGCATATCAAGGGACTAGGCTAGCCTTGAGAGCTCATGGCCCCACAGAAAACCAAGCACTGGTAATAGAAAAGAGCACTTTCTTAAGCAGAGTGCCTGTCCTCTGCAATAATTGTCTCATGCACTGTAAATGGAGAAAATCCACTTCATGCAGCTCCCTTAGGAATTGGGAACCAGGTTCACCTAGCAAGCAGAGTTCCTATTTTCCATTCACATTTAAACATAGGTTTTCAAGATCCTCTCATAATCAAATCTCTTACAGTATCCTTCATAGAATCTAAAAGATCACTCATGGGACCATATTATTTTAAGAACTTCACAACCAGGTACAAGTAAAACATCATGATGATTGATATGATAGATTCGAAATCCCCAAAAGGCAGGGACAGCCCCAGAATCCTATGCAAGAGCTCCATGTCAGCAAGTCAGAAGAGGATTTGTCTCCGAGTGGTAATAATTATAATTCAGTGGCGGCAATTCCTTGGGCCAGCATCATGAAGTGGAGTCACTTTCTCTACAGAACAAAATGGGAGTTTAAAATTTGCAGCACCGGAGACATGACTCTCTGGTGACTTTTTAAGTTTCCTTTTTCTTCCTTTGCCTGCAACAAAACAGAATCACACCAAGCCCTTACTTATCTATCTAAATTCTGTCTCCTTTACCATATCCAACATACAATAAATATACAGCTTTTGTGACATCAACGCAAAGTTTTATTGTGCTGTTAGCTTTGATAGAAAGCACGGCGGAAAGTTGTTTAGAAATTAAATATCTAAAACAGGCTATTTTAAAATCCAGCGCCCTCACTATTTCATGTCTGCAATGAAGAAATTTCATCTTGGGGAGAGCAAGCTGTCTTTCACACCATATGGCTAATGGTGGTGCATAGCAATTAGCCAGGCTGATTAATGGTGAACAGACTCTAATTTTATGCTTATAATTGAGCCTGCATTTGCACCCCTGGTGCAAATTCAGCACATCCCAACTTCCACTTACAACAGGCAAGAAATCAAGAGAAATAGGATGGTGTGGAAAGTGAGAATTTTTTTTTTCCTAAAGCCCCCTAAAGAGCATCAGATTTACAATTTAAAAGACTGTTAGCCACACAATGGATGACAGGTTTGTGTAATGGGGTCATGGCGGCCTGATAAACAAACAAGTACCCCATACACATCTATAGGCAGCCAGAAAAGTGGTAATTGGTAACATTAGCTGGATGACATTTTGAATATGGGTTTTCCCTCTAAGCCTTGTGGTGCAAACAGCATCATTTGCCTTCAGTGGCTTGAAATTTTTACTTTTGCTATTTTTATGTTTCTGAAAAATAGAGATAACATCAGCAGTAAAGCACACCAACCAGCATAATAAAGCACTTTGGACCAATGAATTTTAAAAACAAGAAAAATATAAGCTGCCTTAATAGAGGGTAGGCCTGTGTGTGTGAAAGGCATAATGTATCTTTAAGTATTTCAAGAATAGAATTATTTCTAGCATAGTCAAAACATGTGCAGACTTGAGATGTAAATCTATGATATACAGATGTTATTTGGCTTATTGGTTAAGATCCATCCTCCTGTCTATTTCCTACTTTGCTAGAATCACGTGTAGTGCAACATGGAAAATTCAGTCTAATGGCATGCTAATTATAGGAAGCTAAAATAATAGAGAGTTGATTGAAAAAATACTAAGACAAAGGATACCATGTTTCAATGCTTTTCAAAATGAATTTTATTCATTTAATTCTGAAAGGTACAACTCAGCTTTATTAAACCATTGTTACATAAAGTATAACCCTAATTTTTGCCTAGTGAAATAATCCCATGGCCATAATTTTGGGTTCTGTTACAGCTTGAAAGTCAGAGAAAAACAACCTATTTGGGGAATAATTAACAAGTTTTACAAATTACTGAAGTGAAAACTTGTGACACTCCCGCGTATTTTACAATTATATATTAGAAGTACTTTTTAGAGGGAAAAATGAAATTTTTATAGACATAGAAGTTAATATTGGGGATTTCACTCAGGAAGCACATTAAGCCCTTTCAACTTTATTTCCACCTGTAGAGTTTTAAGATCACTTTCCTCACAAGGCCACAAAGTAGCAAATAAAGGCCACCCATGCCGAGGTGGCAGCTGAGGTCCTAAACGGATTGGTCAGTGATAGCAGCCGAGCGTGCTTTGTGCCAGGAAAAGCTGCATGGCTAACAAAGCAATTAGTAGCCTTTCTCTGATGCACAGTGGCATCATCATGCTTTATCCAATTACTCAGAATATACTGGGGGCAAAGTGCTGGTGTTATTTTATAAAGAGTAAGAAGATAAGTTAAGAGGATGTTCCCTGCTCCAGTCCCTTGCATGTGGAGGCCTAGCTGAATCCAGGGAGGTGACTTGCCTATTTTCTAATATAGTTTCAGTCTGATTTCGGGCAAAAATAAAAGCACGCACTTCTAATATGAATTTTTATACTTCTCAGGAACTCATCTTTGCCAACCTTGCAAAAACACAAGACTCACTGTCTCTAAGAAATATTAGCTGCACTGCCACTCATGTACAGTGTAACTGTGAAGTCAGTTGCAAGGGGTGGGAAGAGAAAGAAAAGAAAAACACCACACTGGATGTGAGGAGAAATGATGCCCAGGTATGAATGATCATGTTTTCACTAGAGGAGTTAAAAATGGAGGACCTGTCATTTTTTACTTTGCCCAGACAGAAGCCTCTGCTGACTTCAATAGAACTTTTACTCATTTTACTGGCAAAGCAGTGGAACCCACTTATTAACAATAAAATAGTCATACTGCACTTTATTTATTTGTAAAGGAAAGAGGAAGAGAGCATTAACAGGGTGATATCAGAATGGAAATAAAGGTCTTTCAGCATGAAGTCCAAGAAATAATTTCAAACTACTGTGCTATCTGACTTCACTATCAAGTACTCCTGTCTAAATTTCTTTTAGACTATCTACTAGAAGCAAGATAAATGTATAACCAAAAATAGACCCAAGTTCATCTAAATGTGAAGTATAAATTCATCTTCTCTTTACTAATGAAAGAGAAAGACCAAGGTATTTCTTACCTGCACATGATCTCATGCGTGAGCAAGACTCGGCACATTTCGGGGTTCTTGTCTTGGCCTTCATACACTATGGCCTGAAAGCAAAGGCATGGTTTCAGCTAAGTAGCAGAACACAAAGTATAACTATTGAGTTCTTGACGCATCCATCACTGCTGAGGGCCAGTGAGCTTTCGGCAGCCAATTGCCTCACCAAGAAGACTGTTGCAAAATACATGGTTCAGCATCAACCCAAAGTAAATGGGAGAGAACATGATCCTCTTGGCCCCACCAACTACTTTGCTAGAATGCACATCTCGGGATCAGCATGATAGGTTTGTGTTGTCAAGACAACCATAATTCTCCTTTCAATGCAGAATAAAAATAAGCCTAATCAATAAGGAGGAAAAAGCCAGAAGGCTGAGTAGATTGAGATAGTACTGATCTAAAATGTAGAGCAGCATGTAAGATTAATATTTAAATGATATGCTCTTTCCCTCCTCACTTTACTACTTTCAGCCCCAATGTTTAGCATTTCCATGGTAAGCAGTAGAAAACAAGTGTGGGTGAAGCAAATGAGTCCATTCACCCACTGTGTCATTTTTTCTAAGTGATTCATCCACCAGGGAAAATCACTCTTCCCACCAACAGGCTGAAAACGTGCTCTGAAGGGATGAACACCCACCCAAAAAACGCTCCCCGGCACAGGCTGTGCAGGAATTTTGAGCCATAGAATTATCTCCCTCAATGAAGGAGAATTACGTCTCTGTCTCAAAATCTGGAATCCCAAACCACCTCAGCAGGCTTTGTACCTTGTCTATTGTGTGCACAAACATTTAGCTTCCGGACACCAAGAAGTCTTCCAGAGAGCTCTACTTCCTATGGACCTACATGTTAATACCTGAGCCAACAAAACACACACACAGCTATTAGCAGAGCCTGGCTCTGCAATGGGGTACATTTAGCTGACTTAACACTATACCACTGCATAACACTAATATAACACAGCTTCAAATTGTTAATAAAATTACTTTCACACATTCATTTAACTCTCAATTTCTTGGTGACAAAACTACTTCAGTTAACCAGAGACTGGTCTTAGGTAGTATGTAAAGATGCCACAGTGACTAGTAGTTGGTTTTAATGAGCTTTGTTCTTGAACCTGAGACTTCCAGTGGCTGTATAATGGGTACTGCTGAAAGCCAGCATATCTAGACCCTTGAAGCTGGCTCTGGGGATGACATCTGATCACAGGGCCAAACTTGGCAACAAACTAAGCATTAAGGAAATTAACTTTCCTGAGAAGAAAACATTACCATTGTCCATCAAAACCACTTTAATGGCTAGCCTATCATTATCCTGTATTGTTTAAAAAATATTTTTACTTTGACATATCTGTGGGGTTATGGAAGTGTTGTAAGAACATACAACAAAGTCCGCTATGTTCATATTCAGATTTGTCAGAGATGTTTGTGTTCTAATAAATGTTTTATTCTTTTTTTCCCCCTAAATCACCTTTTAGTAAACTGCAAGCATGTCCTAAATATTTCAGTATACTTCCTTCAAACAGACAGTCCTCTTACATAACCACAGTACATTGATACAATACCATAATCTAATCATCAGACCTTATTGATATTTATCAATTACCCAATAGTGCCCTTCGCAGTAAAAGAAAATCCAATACTAATCATTGCACTGACTTGTTATTTCTCCTTTAAAATGTAACATGCTTGAATTTTTTTTATTTTGCAACATCTTTGAAGAAGACAAGTTAGTTATTTTGTATGACATCCCTCAGTTTGAATTTTCCGAGTCACAGAGTAAAGTTTCGTCTTTCAGGAATACTACAGGAGGTGGAAAGGGACTGATTTCCTGTATTTCAGGTATTGCTGGTGATTAGTTCCACTGCTCGCAATATAATCTTTGACCATTGGGTCAAAGGTGGTGCCAGCTCTCCACAGAGATCACCAGCCAAGTTTTCCACTATACAGTTTTACTCTTGCCTATGCAATTCATATCTACCTTCTAGTTTTAGCATACATGGATGATTCTCTCTTGCATTCTTGTATTTGTGTTTTGTTGGTTTGGTTTGGTTTGGTTGGTTTGGTTTGAGATGGGATCTCATTATGTAACCAAGGCAAGCCTCAGACTTGCAGTGATCCTCCCGCCTCAACCTCCTGAGGGCTGCGATTATAGATGTGCACCACCAGGCCCAGTTTTCTTGTATTCTTTAAAGACCTTTTCAAATACCCCAAAAGTTGCTTTATTCAAGAAAAATGCATTAATTAAAACTGCTCTGAAACTCAAAAATTATATCTGCCCATTATATTTTCTACAATTGCTGCTGGAAATTATTTTTAAAGTAAATTACTGATTGGATCTAATACACAGTGCTAAAACAATTTTTAATGATGCATTTCTGCTAAATGCTATTGCCACAAAATTGTTTGTATGTTCTCTTAATGCTCTAGATAACCTCTGCTTCAACTTTAGCATTTGTCTCGCCAAATTAAAACAAGTAACTTGGTAAATAAATTCATAGATATTGGTGAGTTTTTCCCAACTGTTAAAAAAAATAAGTGTGGAGGCTTTGGGGGCTGTGAGTTACATCAGATCTTCTCATTTTATTTCTAGATAATGTGGATATTATTTTTACTGGAGCTACTGGTTCCGTGATATTATCCAATTTAAGATGTACTGCAATGCAAATCAGCTCAAGGCTCCCCCATGCAGTGGACAATATGGACTCCCCAAAGTTCCATGATTTTCGTTCATAACTGAGCATCATTTGTTTAAGGCCCAGAACCTCTGTAACACATCTCTTCACCAAATACCAAACTGCCACTTCGCTTCTGGCAGCAGAGTCAAAACAGAGAATCTTTCTCCAAATCAAGCATAGTAAAATGAAACCATGAGTTTGGATTTGCTCAGAAATAATTAGGAACTCTGGGGAGGGCTGGAAGCATGAAGTTTCTGCTCTCCTATCCTTATGCCCAGACAGAACAATTTTCTCACCACAGAAAGGCAGAGAAAGAAGTGTTGCTCCTGTGACTTCTGAAAGAAAAGCAAGTGAAAATCCATCATGGCCTAGGACTAAAATCCCGTAACTACAGTGAACTAGAGCCTCCAGGGTTAGCCTTCACATGGAATTCAAAGGCAAAGTCACCTCCAGCCCCACCCAAGTAATTTTTGTTACTGAAAAGGCTTTTTAACATACACACAGAGAACACATGGGCCCAGAAATCAACACTGATGAGATACAGTATGTGAAAATATGATAGATTTACATGGACGAGTATCTTTGGTGCAGAGTAGCAACCGTAAGATAGATTTAAAAATGAAAATTCTTGCAAGGTCTCCCTCCAGCTTACACCCCAACTGACAGCCCCAATCAAATCTCTTTCTACATTTAGCATGCATGTCAAGATCAGTTCACAGTTCAGCAAACCCAGACTGTAACCCAAAAGCAGACAGATCCTCTAACATTAACTTAGGGGGAAGTTTCTGCTTTTCTTCCTAATTCAAATATGTGCCTCTGTGGGGTATGAGGAAAGCTGGTTGAGGTTAGGTCAGCTGGGAGATCCCAGGAGCATATGAGACAGCACCGACTATTTTAAGTGAAACCATTTTAATAGACAGCTGGTTTAGAGCCAGACAATGGAACACCAAGAAGAAGGCTTATTGTCATCCTCCATAGTAAATCATGCATCTGCTCACTGGGAGGAAGGTAGTCTGCTGAGAGGGGGACAAAGACAACAGTAGTTTAAATAAATCAATGTGTTTATCAGGAGGGAAGATGGAGGTTTGCTACAGAGATGGGCAAGAGAGGACAGAAATTATATGAAATACATTATGAATATAAATCAACTGATGGTGAATCAAGTTGAGCTTTGTACTCCAAGAAACAAAAAATATAATTTCATGTTGAAAATAGTGTTTACATTAATCCTGCCAATAGCAAATAAATCTCTTAGGCAGTAGAAATGCTGGCTTGTACAGGAAGAAATGTAAAATAGTAAGCAGCAATGACTTCATCTCAACCCTAAAAGCCTATGTGATATTGATTTCAAAAAAAAGTTGGCAAAACTGAACATATTTTGTGCAGATTTAATTTTCTGATGGGCGGGCCTCCCTTTTCTCAGTGTTGTCCGCTAATAAGCAGACAGAAAATACAAGGGTTACGTATTACTTTTTAACATTCTCTTCACTTTCAGGTTGAGTTTTTCCCAGAAATGTTTTAGGTAATTAACTAAAGAAGAAAATAAAAGCATGAGTTGTTAAAATTTTCACACCCAGAGGTAACAATAGTACTGGATATTTTACTGTTAGAGGATAAAATGCCATCAATTTCAAAGGCTCCATAATAAATTAATCTGTAACATCCTTAAAGATAAATCAGTCAGTCAATATACTATGGTGCCCCCGTTGCCACTGTTTCAGAAGGCGTCTTTGAAGTGTAGGCTTATCCCTGTTTTTCTAAAATATCACTAGTTCTTAAAAGTTAAGTGAAACTTACTATAAAGAACACACTGTAAAACAAAATGTATACAGTGAATGTACACTAAGATCACACTTCAGCAGGATACCGAAGGAAGTACACAGAACTGAGCGTGGATTCTCTTTGTTTACTTTTCTAATAGTTTTAACCCCTTGTGTTCCATGCCAAAATAAAGGGAGCAAAGAGAGTACTTTTGACTTTACTTTAACAAAATGATTTTAGACACAAAATATTTCCAATTGGAGTCTTTTTTGTTTGGAACCAAAAAATAGAAGACTTGCCACCATTAGTTTAAAAAAGAAGAGAGGGAGGAAGGAAGGAAGGAAGGAAGGACGGAAGGAGAGAGGGAAAGAGAAAGAAAGAAAGAGAGAGAGAGAGAGACAAAGAAAGAAAGTCTGTAACTAACACAGCTCCTAATTTTTCACTTTTATCAAATGGTAACCTTGAAAATCTTACTCCTCCTTCTATATACAAAATACAAAGTCAAATCTAATTTGTTACCTGAGAGAACAAGTTCATGAATGTACAAAATACCTCTTTTCATCGGAAGAGAAATGTCCTCTGAATTTGAGCAATCAACAAGCCTCTGGTAACAAATTACCAAGAGCTGAACTAATCAAAAAATAATATGAAGACCTCTAATATCAACACACTTCCATAATAATCAGTAGATTCAGCCACCAAGTTCCACAGCCTGTCCCTTCAAAAGGGTACTAGCTAACATGAGCCTAGAAATCTCCAGTAGGTAAAAGAGCCTTAGTTAAAAATTAAACCATGCCAAAGAAAACACCGCAACTCTGACATTTCATAAGCAATTGTGTCAAACAACAATCCAACATTAATAATGGGGTAAAAAAAAATTTTTTTTTGCTTCAATTAGCAGCTTGGCTACTGGTGAACAAATTGCAAAGATGTAATTTCAGCTCAGCAGCTAAGCAGGCCCATTTTCAGAAGTGAATTAGGCAAGTCGCAAAGCAGTGATATCATATTCAGTATGCTGCTCAGTTACATCACAGGCCTGAATAAAAGTGAATGTATACCAATGAGTGAGCTCTAGAACGCATCTTTTATGTCTGAAAGAATCAAAACCCCTTATATTATGCAAATACCTGAAGAAAAGACCTCATCAGTCTAATAATCTCACATCATATTTCTTTTCTTAGCAGTAATAAAAGATTTTTTACTCACATGATAACTACATTTCCATCTATATTAGTAGATACACTTGACTTTGTCAACTCAGTACAGCGATAATAATAGTAAAATAATAAAAGCAGCTAATTTATTAGCACTTGGTATATTTCAGTCACTATTCAAAGCCCTTTAACATGTCTGAATTCATTGTTTTCTCACAACCGAGCTTTGAAATAGATGCTACCATTATTCCCCTTAGTTTGATTCCAAGTGCTTCTATATTTTAATTACTCACTAAGACCAAATCTTTCTTGCTCAACAACTATGTAAACAATTCGCCAATGTTCAAACACTCCTTCATCCCTCTCGGCAATATATGTAAAGACAGAGATAACAGACTGTCTGTACAGTCATACAAGTTCGATAAATGCATCCCTACTAATATGTTCATTTTTAATGCTGTTCAAACATTCACATGGAAACAGCTCTAGCGTAAATATCCCCGAACAAATGGCTGTATATTATCCAGGAGGGAGCAGTTGGACCGCCAGACTGGGGAAGTACTAGGCCATCTGGCTCCGGCAATCTCTCCAAAACCATCAGCTTTGTTTTCACCCCCAGACTCCAAACAACACATTTTCCACTGTGATGAGTTTATATTTTCCCAAACACAGGTCCTGATCATGCATAAAAATTCCAAACTTCTTCATTCCTCTATGTGCAAAGAAATTTAAATCACCTGCATTTTTGACATGCTATCAAAGAAGACAGAAAGCTGCTGAAATATGGCCCCTGGTTATAAATTTGCTCCATCCTTTCTGTGTGTTTCCCCAAATATATGGAAGGACCTCTCCACTGGCCTAGGGAGTCCCTTGGAACTTACTGATATGTTAAAAATGTGTTTATTTACCACTGAATGACTATGAACTAAAAGGGTGGTTAATCAGATCTACGTAGCTGTGGCAGAATATAATGAAACAATCAATAAAGAAAAGTGCATTTGTATCAATAACTTAAAGTACTGGGAACATCAAAAACAAATATAAAGAAGTCCGGCTGGAGGAGAAATCTGCAGGGCTTTCCCATTATTGTGCCTTGAAGCCTGCACAGTGGCAGAATCTTTTCAGCATCCCCTTACCACGTTTCCTACCTTTAAATCCATATATATAAGGATTATGTGAGCACTGTTTACCCTTCTCCAAAAACACTATTATCTGGGGGCAGGTAATATAGTGTTTATGATAACTTTATAGAATTTGATATCCTTCAAGTATCTCTGTAGAAAATGTCACTCTTTTCAAGCAAGATGGACAGAAAAGAGGGAAGATAAGCTAAAGTTTTGTTTTCTTACTACATAAAGATAAATACCTCGCTGAAGCAATCACATATTGTAATCATATTTCAAGTACTATGAGAAAATCTGAAATGAGGCGCATTAAACCTCAGACCTCCCCCACTGGGCTCATGTGAGCTTCTGGGATGGATACTGTTTCTGGATGCAGCGGCCATAAACTTCTGGATCCTACAGGGGTTTTTGCATGCTCACTAATAGAATACCAAAAACAGCAATGGCACAAAACCACTCTATTTTTAGTCCAGCTAAGCTTGGTTTTGAGCAACCCTTCCCAAAAGCAAGACTTGTTTTCTAGTTGGTAGGCAGCTTTTAAAAATACTATGTCCTATGTATTTTATTAAAGAGGCTTAGGGATAAGGAACCTCAGATCTTTACAAACTCACTTCTAATGAAACTTCTTCATTCCTGGTGAAGCCCAAAACTAAGAGTCTTTTCCCAAAAGAGCCTAATGAGACACTTTGAAAAGGTGTGAAGTACTGTGTCACACCAATACATCTTGGTTGATTGAGCACATTTCTGTTTGATCTCAATGTTGCTAACCCCACTCAAGATCAGGAATAATCCATGTAAATGCAGAATTCACAGCTAGCTTTGCATGTCGTTGGGCCATGATCCCTTTGGAATTTTAACACCAGCACATGCATCAGGGATATGACGTCATAAATGCAGAGTCAAATCTCTGATATTAAACACACTATTATAAAGTGACTAAGCGGAGACACTTGAGCAGTAGATAGGTATTCACCCCACAATTATAATATTATTAGAATATATTACATAGCCAAAAGTATTCTCTTCTGCACTCGAAATATCAAAATCTGGAAGAATTTCACAGAAAAAAATGTAACCATTTAATCAGTTAGCTTTTGTTAAATTTTATATCTGATGGAAGGGGCCTCTATATTTAAGTAAAAATCAAAATTTTAAGAAAGTTTAAATCAGATCAGGTATTTAATTATCATCAAATAATTTCAAGTAAATGAAGAATCACTGTTTTACTCATTAAGGCTAAATATAAATTATTATGTCACAGCTAGGAAAAGTTAGACTTCTTCATGCTGATCTATCTGCTTTGGGGAGACTATTTTATTAACTATGTACACAAGAAGCTAACCTACTTCCAAAGCTTGTACAGCACTAACCAAAGAATAAGCAACTGGCTAATGAGCAGGGAATTGCTTTCAAAGTGAAAGCTACAGAGAAGGTGGTTGTCTAAACAATCATTATGAAAGCACACAGGTATATCTTGAAATTTCCCTTTTCTGGATATTTTTACACTAACTAAGATAATTACTAATCCTTTTTCAGGTCACTCCCCACCAAAAAATATAATTGCATATATGGCAAACGATTTTCTCGTACTTGCTATTATAAAAACAAACCACATTTTCTTCTTTTCTATCTGTCCTCTTTCTGCAGCTTTTTAAAAGCTCTATTACCTTGTTAGTAAAATGTATTTGATGTACTGCTTCACAAAACTCAAAAGATTATTCTCCCCTCCATTTTCATATGTGTATATAAAGTCAATTAATTTCATAATGGGAAAATCAATTCTTGACGGCACACTGTTTAGCAAGATCTAAAAGTTTTAGAGGTTTAAATCAGATAGAATCACTTCAAATATATCCTAATTTTGTGCTTTTAAAAAAATGTTCATTTCACGGTGCTGCCTATAATTTAACATTTAATAGTTAATGCTGCACAAGCCTTATGTACTTATCGGCATGTGCTAACTTTTAGAAAACAGACCCTAATAAATACATATGGGATGTGTGTTAGGGTTCATACTGTCCTCCTCCCTTCTCCAAGAGATTGGCAGGAAAAGAAATCCAGGATTTCAAAGGCAATTTTGAAAACAATGCTCCACTTACAACTGTCAGTTTTGGGTATTTTAAAAGGGAAAGAAGTTATTGAAATGGGGGTTTTGTGTTTCTGTTTGGCAAAAAATTAAAAAATTAAAAAATTAAAAATTAAATAAAAAACAATGTCCAAATGACAGAGAATTATCCTACCTAATAAAACAGCCCAATGAAAGCAAGTAAGACCAATGCTAAAGAATAAATGGGAATTTAATCTAAGCCATCAACTGCACAATAAACAGAATCTTCAAGAAAAGATAAAATTTTAGGGAAGTAATGTGAAATTGATCTTAATAGACACATACTTATTAATTTTAAAAACAGATTTCATGCCCTTTATTCTGCTACTTGGGTTACAATGGAATAGGAATGTCTTAATCAAAATTAGCATTATCAAGTTGATTCTTGCTGAGTAGATTTTAAAACTCCCGACAACTTCCTAACATGCATTTTGTGCAACATATTGAAGCCATGGCCTGAAAGGCAATTTTTAAATATGCATGCATATCTTAATTTCCAACTTTCTGAGCCACCTCCCTTATGAAAAAAGGTTACCTCCCTCACTCTAAAGTGAGAACATTTAAAAATAACAATCAAATAAACAAATTTGAATCTCCTTACTAAATTGCTGGTTAGGTATAATGGATGTCTTCACCAGCGTGAAGACTCTTTTGTTTGACTTCTTTCTCCCACCCAATAAAACTGTCTTCTTTCTGCTACTAAGTTCTCCAACTACCTAACCAGCTACTTCATTCTGAAACTAAACATTTTTTAAAAATTAAGAAGAAGGCGGGGAGAAAAAACTCCTGTGCCTCATTAAAATGTCAGGCCTCTCTTCTGACTCGGCTCATAACTGTATCTCTTAAACCATAACTCAACCTTAATGTATACTGCCTGACACCCGCGTGTTGAGGAGCTTAAGGAAACGCGTCTATGTACCTTTAAGACCGCAAGCTCACTCATGCTCTCTGGCTTCCTGCCAAACTTGGAGGCAAAAGCGGGGAGGATTTTTTGCAAAATATCCTCTCCACAATTGTTGCTCTCTATTCCAACACTACCCTCCACCAACATTCCCTTTTTAAAAAATCTGTGGAGTGGTCATCTGCGCTCTGGCCCATCTCCCCATTCCTGGGGAAGCCTTGGGCCTCCACCCTCGGACTCCTCCACTGTGGGCCTGCAGGTTTAGGCCGGGCTGGCTCGGGTTTCAGAAGTTTAGTTCTTGCGCCCAGGGGTTCCTGGGCAACTTTGGCACCTCTGGCGCTCCCCTGCCAAGTCTGAGGAAGTTCAGCCCTTACTGCCTTCCCTCGGCACCATGCGCTGGGTTCGCAGGGCCTGCGCTTCCCTCGCAGCAACAGCGCCCTCGAGGATCCCGCCCACGCGGAGGCGCCAGTGCGCGGCCGGCCTGGAAGGCTGCGCTGCCAGAGAGGTCCGGGGTCCACCCTGGCTCTCAGAGTTTGGGCTCCAGCCCTCCTGCTGTGCAGCAGCCACCTTCGGAACCCTCCCCAATCTCGTGACCCTAGCGTCACCCCCACGGCTCGCGAAGAATTAAGCAACTTACTTGTTTGGTCATGGAGTCAATGAGGCGCACGTAGAAATCTTGCTCTGTCCTTATCCCTGGAGGGAAAATGAGGACAGGAGAAGTAAGTGTGAGGGACTCTGCTTCAGCTTCAAGAGCAGCAACTAAACACAACCAACAACTACCAGCTCGCAGGAAGAAAGGGATCCCGCTCGCTCGGACTGGAACTCCTGCCTGCCGTCCTGGAAAGGCGCAGCAGGACTGCCTGGTCCACCACCCAGAGAGGAGCCCTGGCCTCTAGCAACCGGGAGCGCTGCTTCTGCAGCTGGGAATGGAATGGGACGCCCACCTGGCTACTCTTCCTTGGTGGACAGCAGTCCCTCCGCGTCCCCGGTGGCCACCGCTGCCCACAGAACCCTGAGCCTAAGGGTCCTTGGGCCTCGTATTTGGGCCAAGCGGAAAGGCCAGGCCTTGGGAGGAGAGAATGAATGGAAGTGGACCAGGAGGAGCTGAGGCCCCGTACCTGGCCTCAAGTTCACACTGGCAGAAGCGCCCTGGGGCAGCTAGGGCCCTCCAAAGGTGAAACTTCCTAGGAGGAAAATTGAGAGGCCGGTTCTCCTAGAGGGTGGAGGCAGAAGACTGCACTTCACCTGGGGGGCTTTTCTCCACTGGAGCTGCTTGAGCCCCAGCCCTGCCCCAGCACCAGAGCCCGCAGCGCGCCGGCGCAGACCGACGGGAGCCTCACCATTGCTGTAAAGGAGCTGGAGCCGGTAGTGAATCCCGTTATTGGTCTTTTCGCTGTTGGCTTCCTAGTTGGCAGCAGGACACAGAGGCACAGGAGACGCAGGAAAGAAGTCACATGAGCAAGTGGGCCAATTTAGGGGCAACTTTCCCCCTTTCCCAGGCCGGCATCCCTAGTGGGTGAGCCGGCCAGGCCGGTAGCAACAGACACTAGGGCAAACTGTGATCCCTAATCCGCCCCCACCCCAAAAAGCTCTCTCCCTTTCCAGAGCATTCCTCGAGGCGCACACGTGTGACCCTCGTCCCAGGGCCTGGGGACATGGGCCTGTGCCATCAGAGGCAGGCGCTACCTGGTCTGGGAGTCCACAGCGGGTTCATTCAAGGAGCCCTGGCCCTGGACTGTGAGGCCGCGCTCACCTGGCTCCAGCTCTGGGGGCTCCATGAGAACTTTTTTGGAGCATGACCCCATGGACCGGAAGCCTAGATTCGCCCGGGACGGGAAGTGGCTTGGGGGGACCCCTCACGGGAGTTTGTTATGAATGCTTCGCACTCACAGAGGAGCGCCCTGCCCAGGCGCCTGAGCCTCCTCCCCAGCCGGGGCCAGGGGAGGCGGCACAGCGCCCACTTACTTTTTCCTTCTCCACGAACCCCACAAAGGCTGTCCTCTCGATCTCCACAGGCTGGCCCTGTCTGTCGTAGAGGGCCAGGACGAAGTGGAAGAAGTTGGATTTCCGCAGATTGGAAGGCGGCTGCTTCTCAAAGTGAGCCCGGGCCAGACCCACCCCGCTGTGGCCAAAGACGCAGAGTTAGATGTCTAAGCCGAACGCCACCCGCTCCTCCCGTGTAACCCACAAATTAAGAGAGGACCCCTCAAATGCCCACCTCTTCTGCCCCCAAAACATCCAGTGGACACCCTTAACAAGCCTTCAGGCGCTCCAGGTGCAGCCCAGGACAAGACACCTACACACTGCCTGTGCTGGCCCTCCCCGCCGAGGACAGAGCATGTCCTCAGAACATGCCAAAGAGGTGTGAAAGTTTTGTTCAGGTTTTGCGCGTGAGACGAAGCTCTATTAAGCTTTTACTCTGACCTAAAGCGCGCTGCTGCGTGGGGAGGAGGAAAAGTGGAGATGGGTGAGGTGAAACTAGTAGATTCAAAGGGAAACAAAAGCTCAAGGTTTGCAACTTAGGAGGAGAGGATATGGGAAAGGTTCCCTACTCCTTTGAATCACGAGTCTGAGGTACTAGGCAGGTGGGAAGGACGAGGACACGCTCCGCTGCTCAGGGCTGAGCCACCCTCTCGGAGGACTCCCGCGCCCCACGCTACAGCGGGCGCTCAGAAGCTAAATTTCCACTCAAAAAAACAAGCTTCTGAAGCGTCCCAGGGTGCACCTCAGGGCTGTCTAAGGTTGGTCTATGTGGGTAAAAGAACTGGGATGTTTTTAAAAGACCTGTGTTGACTAAGTTTTGCTGTTCTCCCGAAATCCTCAGATTCATTCCAGAAATCCTAAGGGACAGGGCTGTTAGTGGAGAGCGCCCGCCCGGCACTGGAGGAATGGGCGCCCAGGGCACCGGTGGCCACTGACAGCAGACCTGCCCTACACAGGCGCACAGAGCCACAAACAGACACAAACACGCGCGCCGCGCACACTCACTTTCACTTCCAGCCCAGTTACCCAATTCACTCTCACTACCAACCACCCCCAACCCTTTGCGGAGCAGAGATGGGAACGGGCAGGGAACACTTGTCTCCGGCCCCGGGAAGCTGGAGATGATGTAATTAGTCGTGTTCCTTCTTCCCCTTCCGCACTCTCTGAATCCGATAGGGCCTGGGGCCACCAGATTTCCCACTCTCTGAAGCCCAGCCGCTGGCCAAGAATTAAAAGGGGACCATTTCTCACTTGGGACCAGGAGCTCCAGGAAAGGACACTGGGTGTGCCCAGAAAGTTCCTGCAGTCAGCCCCCCAGGCCAGTGGCTCCAGGCCACCCGGTCTCGCATCTTGGGGAGCTTCCAGGGGCAGAGCGGCTGGAAGGGGCCAGGGCGACAGGGGGTGGGGAACACTTTTAGGAGATGTCAGAATTAAAGTTGGGAGCCGCTATTTCTATGGACGGACTGAGGAGAAACCGAAGCTACAGAGAGGGAGGGAGAACCAGACAGGAGAAATAAGAGAAGACTCCAGGGAGAACCGGGGAGAGAGGACAGCAGGGCCGGGGAGGGAAGGGAAGGGAGAGCGAGGCCAGCGGGGCAGGGGGAAAGAAGAGGCAGGAAAGGTGGAAGGGCGGAAGGGGGGACGAAGGTGACGCGGGAAAGGAGAGAATTAGAGAAGGGGAAGCGCAGAAAGAAGGGAGAGCGGGAGAAGAGAGGAAGAAAGACGGGAGGGGGGAGAGAGAATAGAACAAGATGGATTGCAAAAGGGAAAGAGCGTGCAGAAAGAAAAAGGAAGGGGCAGGGATGAAAGAAAGCAAAGAAAAGGCAGAAGGAAAGCCAGAAACCGAAGCCAGCGGGGAAAAAGAGCGATCTCATAAAAACACAGATCTCCAGCATCACGCTGGTCAGACGCCTCTTCTGGGGTAAAACGAAATGAAAACGGTCGCGGCCCACGCTGCGGAGAGCGCCGGCAGAGCGCGAGCTCCTCGCAGGCAGCCCCGCGTCTCCGGCCGCGGGCGACGAAAGCCGCGCAGCCGGGGAGCGCCGAGCCCCGGCGGCGAGCGGCGCGGAGCGGGGCGTGGAGGCACCGGTGCGGCCCGCAGCCCCAGCCCCGCCGCCGCCGCCGCCCGCGTCCCCGCGCGGTACCCACCTCTGCGCCGCCGTGTTGGCGTCCAGCACCCCGGCGCCCTGCATCCACGTCCGCACCGCGTTCATGCCGCTGGCCAGCGGCTCTTCCTTCATGCTGCTTCCACTCCGTTGGATGCTTTCCTGAATCCCAAACATGAAAACAACCTTTTCTTGTAGAAAATCTCCTCCCCCTTAAAAATATTAAAAAAAAAAAAAAGGAAAGAAAAACGCCGAGAGATTTTTTTTTTTTTGAGTCGATGAACTTGCGCTAGAAGATCAAGGCGGGCTGGAGGCAAATTTTTAAAAAAATGTAAACCTTCGCTCAACACTGAGCCATAACCCAGAAAAAATAAAAAAGAGAGAGAAAAAAGAAGAAAGGGAAAAATCCAACGAAAAGACTAAAATAAAAAAATTAGAGATATATGCTTGGCTGTTGGGGGTTGTTTGGTTGGTTGATTTTTGGTTTGGGTGCTTTTTTTTTTTTTTGCTTTTTTTTTTTCTCGTAGTGATCACAGGCCGGTGGAGGACAGGAGGGGCTGAAGTTTCCTTTTGTAGCGGTACCCTTTACTTGAAGAAGCAGGAAGAAAAAAAAACAAAACAAAACAAAACAAAAAAACCTTGATGGCAATTTAAGAAACAATAGACTCAACTCGCGCTGCCGGCTTTGCTACTTCAAGTGTCATTTTCCACAACCAAGCAAGTTTTTTTTTCCTCTCTTTTTTTTTTTTCTCCTTCTCTCCCAACCAAAGATGTTTCTTTCCTTTCAGTGCGCGTAGATGAGGAGGACGCTGGCTGCCGTAGACGGATACACCAGAGAGGGTGGGGGGAGAGGGGAGAGAGGGAAAGAGGAAAGGGGGGGAGGGAAAGAGAGAAAGAGAGAGGAGAGGGAGAGAGAGAGGGGTGGACCCTGCTGGATGGAGATTCTGTTTTCTCCTTGCTAAAATAGAAGTGATTTGCAGGCTTTCCCTATGGAATCCAGTTTGACTCTCCCCAGAGCTAAACACGGGCACACTAACCCCAAAGGGAGGAGGCGGGGCCCGCGGCTCATGGCCCCGCCCCTCCTTTGCATAACGTCATCCTTCCGCCTCGCCTTGGCCAATCGCAGCTCGGGAGCCGGCGGGCTCGCGGCGCCAGGCCACGCTCCCTCATTAACATCCTTCTCCGGGTGGCGCAGGAGCGCCGGCCCAAGTAACTCGCTGAGTGGCGAGCGAGGGAGCGCGGAGCACGGGCGGCTGAGCCCGGAGCAGAGAGGGGCTAGAGGGGCTAGCGGAGCGGGAAGGGGGCGGACGGGAGGCGGGGCAGTGTCCTTCCCAGGGATTTGAGCTGGAGGTCTGCTGCATCCCGGCTGTTGCAGTCCTTTAGCCTTCTTGCTGCGCCCTCCTGGCGTACAGGCTGCGTCGTCCCAGGGCTGATGCCACGTCCGGCTCCGTCGTCCTGGGACGTCGGGGGCCAAGGTGGAGGAGACGGGAGAGCCCAGACAGAAAATCAGGACACGCGTCCCAGGTGCCCACCTCTTCGCTTCGAGGCGGGGTTGGGATGGAGGACGGGGGCGCGAGGTCGGGGCTGGGCGCTCGCGGAGGGATTCTGCGCTGTCCCGCGAGGCTGGGGATCCCGGCTCCCGCAGGGGAGGCTGTGGGGGCCCCAGACACAGTAGTGTGGCTCTGTCCCCGCCCAGCTCCGAGACGCTTCACCCTCCACCGAGACTGCCGGTGTTAGGCATTGCTCTGGACCGCTCGCTTCTCCCCGGCAGCCTTGGGGAGAAGGGGAAGGTGGAAGGAATGATCTCCATGGGGCTGGGGCAGGGTGCGTTTTAAAAAGTTCTCTCAAGTTCACTCTTGCCCAAGTTTTTTTTTTTTTCTTTAGCGTAACTACCAAAGCAACAACGTGTACTGTTTGATTAGTTGGTTATTTGGTACAGGGTTGAGAGGGCTGGAAAATACCCTATCCAACTTCTGTCTCCGGCCAGAAGGAAAAGAGGGAGAGAGAAAAGAGAAGGAGGGAAGGAGGGAAAGGGAAGAGAGAAGAGGGGAAATCGAAAGAGAAGATTTCTTTTGCAGGAAGAAAAGAAAGAAAAAACTGTCTTCTACCTCAGGCCTTTTGGAGTGAGTGCCTGTGGCTAAAGGAAATAGCGGGATTTTTCTGGTAATGTGCCCCATCATTTTTTAGCAGGTTGTAACCTCTAATAAGCACGCAGTGAATTTCTGTTTCACTGCCCTCAAAGGAACTCGCTGACTGCAGCCAAATCTGCTAAGGACTCCTTTGGGGAAATGCTCTGAGAAATCCAGGTCCCTTTCTACTGGCCATCACTGGCCCTTTGATTTAGGAAGGTTCTGGGGTCAGTGAGGAAAAGAACACGTGCCCGTGCTGAATGGCAGAAGACAGGCAAGAGTCAGGCTTTGTGCTCCTGGCGGGGCAGGAAAGTGGAGCCACTTCCTGATTCCTAAACTGGATGAAAGAATGTGTTCCAGGCCTGCAGGACCACTGTCTTCAAACGGTGCTTTATCTGTGAGCCAGCACTCATACCACCTGTTCTTCATCTCTTAGGTGTTGAGGACTCTCTCTCTGGTGCCAGAATTAATACCAGCTCCTCCAAGGCAGCCCTGAAAAAATTGGTCTGATTCTTCAGGTTCCCCATAGCTTCTCCCAGAATTCCTGGAGGCCACTAGGCACTCAGGAGGGGTTGATGGTGGAGAGACTAGAAGGGCTATAGGCTTGTGGGAAGAGGGAAGAAAATGTAGATCTTCTTTATGGAATTTAGATGCGCAATGGAAAGTAGGCCTAAGACTTCCCAAAGCTCTAGGTTTACCCTAATGCCCCAGGGCCGAGAAGTCTCCAGAGATAATCCCCTGCCTCAGAAGGCACCCTTCAAGTGAGAGGATCTGGAAGCAGAGGCCCCTTTTCTAACACTGAGTCCCAGAAAGCCCCAGCATAAGACGCAAGCCTTCCTCTCATCAACTGCTTTAGGCTCCACTCTGCAGTAAACAGTCTGTACACCGCCAAGTGAGTGGATGGGGCACAGCTCTGCCCCCGGGAAACACACACTAAAGGGACAGACACTGCAGAAGTGCCCCGGAAAGGTGAGATACAGCCACTGGCAGAAGCAGAATGACCAGGGGACACATGACAGATGCATATCTGGGGGCCACACCATCTAGAAGCATATGCAAAAGATAGATTTGTTGAGGGAACTGACACTGACTATCCCAAATGAGAGACTGACAACTGACAGAGAAAAGACTTTAGCAGCCTAATTCCTGCCCCAGAGCCAATCTCTTCAGGAACTTAATATGAGAGAGGCAATTTCCACATCAAACAGGCCAGGAAAAGGAAAAAAATAAAGGGGGGCAGGGATCTTTTGATAAGACTAATTCCCTTTGGCCATGCAGAGGCAGCAGATACCTCACCTGGGATGGTGAGCACACTGTATTTTAATGGAGTAGAGTGTATTCATAGCTTTTCTTCTAGGCGTCCTTGTGCTTTCAACCTGGCTTTCACATCCTGTAATAAATGTTTAAGTTGGAAGGAGGCTAAAAAGAAGGTGGAAAAGAGATGTAGCGAGGGACAGAAAACTGGTAATGACACCTAGGCCAGCAGAGTAATAGCTTTCCGTGGATAGTCTCTGGTGAATATTGAACCAGCAAGTTTAAACTGAATAGCTGGATTAAAATTGAGTTGCAATTTCTAAACTTTTGGAAAAAGAATCCTCTTACATAGCTTTGAATCTGCCCCTTGTGTGAGGTGAATACCACTGCTCAGACAAAGCATGAGATCAGAGGGATGGCTGAAGGGTGTACCCAGACAAGCTTCACCCTTTCTAGGGTGACACCTCCTGTGAAGAGACCTACTGTGCACTTGTATGCATGGCACTGCTTAGGCCTTGGTAGCCCATGTGTGCTGGACTTCAGTGTAATTGATAAACTGGGGTCACGGTCATTAGCAATGACCATGACAACCACACGGGAAGGGGAGTGACGTGTGCAGGGACACGTCTTGGAAATGCACGTTTCCAGGCCTTATCCAGATCTACAGAAGCAGAGCTCTGGAGTTGGTGTCTGGGAATGTATATAGTACTTTAAGGTGTTTGGATATTTGTGATCATATACACATATATATGATCAGAGAATGTGTGTATATATGTATGATATATATGTGATGTACACACACACACACACACACACACACACACACACACACACACATATATATATTCTCTGAAATAAAGGAGAGGGAAGGAGGGAGGAGCAAAGGACCCATGGTGAGTTAGAAACACATCACCAGTGTTACCCGGAAGGAGCCACAGGAGAGGGCTGTGTTCCCTGGCATGAAGCCTCCCCGCTGAGCTCTGAGCTTCCTCAGAGCCCGGCCAGTTTCCCTGGAGCCCTCATCAGTCCCTAACATCAGGACTGCCCGGTTCTCGGTCTCTGCGATGGAGAGAGCTCAGGCCGACTGGCAAGCCCCGGCTCTCGCACGAAATTTCTTCCCCTTGACCACCCCAGCCTTCTCGAAACACAAGGAAATCGATTCCCTTCCCTGAAGGGCTTCAATCACCACAGTGATTTCTAGGGGCTCAGGGGGAAACATACCCGCCCTTAGCTTCCCCTGAAGAGAAAAAAGACCGAAGGATTGAGGCGGAGTAGATCCCAAGGAGAGAGGGAATCGGCTCGGCTCGTCCGCCCCCACGAGGCGAGTCTGAGGACTTGTCGCTCGGAAATTCCCCGGTCTCCGCTCCCTCTGGGGAGGGCGAGCCCCAGAAGGGCGCACCTGTCCGGGAAAGGCCCCTCACCTTTGTGGCTGCCGGAACTGTCTGTGAGCAAGGCGGGAGGACAGACGCCTCCCTCAGGGCTTGGAAGTCGGGGAAACGGGGCTGCAAAACCCCCAGGCGCCCAGTCCCTCCCGAGCCCGGCAGCAGAGCACTGAACCCCCAGCCCCAAGTGGCAGGTTGGCGGAGGACGGGAAGAGGCCCAGACGCTGTCCCGAGAGGGCGAAGGGCTCCCGGACCGGAGGGCCTCTGCCCGGCTCCGCTCTCCAAAGGCGCGGAAGCTGCGCGCGGACGCCAGCAGCAGTGGCTGAGTCCGGGACCCAGCGGCCCGAGACCCCGACGCTTCCCGCCGGCTACCGGCGCCCGCCGCGCTCGGGGAAGCTGTGGGAACAGCAGGCCGCAGTTCCTCCCGGAACTCCTCCGCCTCTGATCCTTGTTTCGGTAGCGATCAGGCGAAGGCCCCCTTCCTACCCTAATCTGAGCGACACTCCCAGCCTCTGGGAGTGCACCGACCCCAGTAGTACCAACAGGGCAACTGAGGCCTGCACAGGAACAAAGACCCACAGAGACAGGAGGTAGATACCGAGCAAACAGCACCACAGGGCTGGGGGGCGCGGTTCCCACAGATCTTTCCGGGAGCCAGCCTGCGGGCCCTCTCGGGTTTCCCCCGGGGCGGGCCCGGATAATAATAGATCCCATTGGTTGAAGCCTTTCTGGTCATGAACTCACTGACTTTCCACCACACACCAGACAGATAAGATCACTCCCATTTTACAGGTGAGGAAACTGAGGACCTGGAGGGAAGTGAGAAAAAAGTTGTCCACGGCCACACCGCGAGCAAAGTTCCCAAGTCAGAGTTTCTCCGAGCCCCGTGCCCTTAGCTTTGGAGCCCAGCCATCCACCCCGCAGCGGTGTGGCTTTCCTACCCCGATTGCTGATGGGTCCCTGGGCTCTGCAGCCCCGGGTCTGGGCTCTTTGTCCCCAAGGGCGCGCGTTGCTTACGGAGGGCAAAACAGCCGAGGTGAGCAAGGAAGGGGGAAGTCTCTGAAAAGCCCTAAGGAAGCCGCAGACTGAATGTGCGTTCATGCAGACCTCTCTGCGCTTCTGTCCCGACCCGCCGCCAGGACTGGGCACCAGGGGCGCGCCGGCTGGCCCCGCTGTCACATTCACTGTGTGACTTCCAGTCCCCCTTTCTTCCGGGTGTAGCTGAAGTCTTAGCGCCCACTCGCTCAAACTTGCCGGGGGAAGCACGCCCAACCCAGGACTGTGGGGCTCTCCGTCGCACTCATGAGGAGACAGGAATGTGAACACCTGCGAAGACTCTTTGCCTGGGGAAGAGGTTTCTGCCTTGGTGAGACCCGAAATAGATAACAGCTCCAGTCGTTCTGAGTCGGGAAAATAAGGTTTGGGACGAAGTCAGATAGAGCTCTAAGTCCAAGGCTGCCCCCGAGGACGGCCACGCTCTGCCCTGCCCAAAGTTCCTTGGCCCGCGAAAGGCCGCCACGTCCACCGCATTCCTGCTGCCTCAAAAGAAGGGAGCCCAGGCTGCGTGAAAAGAGCTCTCCAACAGTTTGGAAATAAGCATCCTTTCTTTAAGTAGCACAGGCTCAGGTGGAAGAAGCCTGGGCCTGAGAAGATTTGCAGGACAGAAAGGAAAAGGCCTGTTTACTTTGGGGAAAGCCTAAAGAAGGGAAAGCGAGGTTAGTAGACCAGCTTGGGCCCAATGCCCTATGACCAAAAGTTTTCGCACAATTTCGTTTGAGGCGCAATTTGCAGGATATTGGCGCGCCACGAGGTCCTCAGTTGCTACCTTTGTTTGGGAGATGCTTACAATGTACTCTTGAAGATACGCATGAAGGAAGGGTGGCTACATATTTGCGGGTCTGTACACTACACGTGTGCTGGGAAGTGACAGCGTGCACCTGGCTGCGCGTGTGCTCGACTGTTTGATGAAGCCGTGGTGCGCACAAGCAAGAGCACACCTGTGCCTGTGTGGACAGCGTGTGCATGTGTCACATGTCAAAATGTGCAGTTTATGTGATTGAAGTTTGTGTGTATTGGGCAAAAGCATCGTGAACGTATGTGTGAGCCTGAGCTCACACGAGGTGCGTGTGTACACGTGTAAGCTAGGTCCAGCCAGGGAAAAGTGGAAGGCTGGATGCAGACTGAAGAGCCAGGGGCAGGCGTCAAGACTGCTGGACCCTCGACTTTGCAGATAGCTGGCTGCCTCTTGGGGTTAGGGGTTTGAGGCACAACCAGAGGCCCCGTACCAACACCTGATCCACTCCTGGTTCGAGAGGCCCATTCCCGCTGCAGGCACACGCACTATGCGGACTGAGATCGGAATGGTCCCTGTTGGACAGTTCCGCACTCTTCATGGCTCCTGGAGGACACTTCCTCATTACTGATGCCCTGAGTTCTAAATGAAATCGCTTCCAGGTTATTCGCTTACGTACGCCTTCTCTTTATTGCCGTCGTTATTTGACGGCTCGGGTGAAGACAGTGCCAAACCTAGTACGCTGCTCCCGCCCCACTTCCTGGAGGACCCTTTGGGAGTGCGAGGATCTGCAGACGACAGAATCTCCCGCTCAGGTGGAGCCACAGCGCCATCTCGCGATCTTCTAGCCTCTCTCTGGTCACTGCTACCAAAGGCGGGGACCTTCCTGGTCCAAGCCACTAAATCGCCTCCACTGGTTTCTCTCCAGCTATAACGTTCCCCTCTCCAGAGGCTCAGGGTCCCCAAACACGCCTCGCTGCTACACCTCTGTGCACCTCCATATGTCCCCACGGCTCCTGGCGAAGCTCTGCTCTCTGTATGGTCACCAGCTCGAATATCGCCTTTTCAGACCTCTCCAAGGCTCATTTCTTTCCTAATGCTCATATCAAATTGGCCAGGAAATGTTTAAATGTCTCTCGACCCAACCAGGGAGCTCCTCAACAACCGCTATTGATGCTTACCCAACATCAACATCAATGAAACATAGTAATTTATTGAATGTATATTATGGAGCATCTTATTCAATGTACCGTAGTGAGCACTTCACTTATATTATCTTCCATCTCCGATGCAAAACTATGAAGGAGGCACTGATGTTATTTCCCATTTCGCAGGTGAAGAAACCCAGGCTGGAGAGAACAAGCACCTTGACAAGGCCATGCGGCAGAGCCGGGCCGGTCTGCCTGTCTGCTGTCACAGCCCTGTTGTGCTAAGCTGTGTTCTTGCAAACTTGTTCAGTTCTACATCTGCAAATGCTATACACAGGCCAAGGCAGAGTGGGCACTCACACGTTTATGAATAAACATACCACTTCTCATTTAAGTGCTTTGTTTCTTTAAGAGAATTGGACCTGGAAAAGCATTGCAATTAACAGACACCTTAATTCAAATGTCATTATGGTGGTTAATCCCAAAGAATATTCCACTACTAACTAGCCAGGTGACCTTGGTCAAAGGATCTAACCTCACTTCCTGTATTTGTGTAAGTAGGTTTAGTATAAGGATTAAATGAGGGGGAAAGTGTGATATACTTCATACAAAGCCTCATAGTCTAGTCACCCCTCAATAATATCAATAACTCATAATTATTGATATTCTGTAAAACCAAAATGGAAAAATACACATTAGTGTACCTTTCTCACATACAATGCTCTAGAATTAAATAAAATTACCTCGTTATTATATCTTCATTTTTATCTTGGATGTGAATTATGTGATAAAATATAATTGCTTTCTGGCGGTTGAGGTGTTAATGTTAACCCTGCTTTGTTATAAAAATTTAAGGGGCAGAGGGGAGGAATATAATTAAATGGTAAATCAGCAGAGTTTGCTTCTCACTCTTTCCTCCTGTTTTGTAGGTTCACCAAGACAGACTTAAGAAAGACTATAATAGTGCTTATTATTCTGGAAAGTATAACACTCTATTTTTTAAGTTAGGGGAGATTGTGAGCTAGTTTGAGTTTTTCCCCACTTGAAAAGTTTTATTAGCAGTAATATATTACAAGTTTAAAAATATATGTCTAAGCAAATGTTTGTACCCAAATAAAAGAAACAAATGAGGTTCACTGGAACATACTCCAGTCTTTCAGATATCAAAAAAAGCTAAGTTTTAAAAGTTTAGGATGTCTTTCTAGAATGATCCACAAAATAATTACTTCTATCAGCAATTTAGGTTAAGATGAATTTTTCTATCTGACCAGGCTATAAATTTTGTACTCTTGAGTTACTTTGGAAGGAATATTGAGTATATAGTTGCATTATAAGCACATTATTTCTCTAATAAAATCCACAAAAGATGTAAATGTGCTACCTCCATTATCTGGCCCCCTCGTCCTTTACTAGAAACTGCGCTACAACCACAGTTTAGCTTATTTGTACCTGCTTCTCATTCTGTGCAACACTGCTGTATGCTGATGAAGACAGAGATTTACCTGCAGCAAATTAATGTGTGCAGAGTTTTATTGCATAGCTGACTATTATTTTGTTATCCTTGCTCAGGTATTGATTCATATTAATAATGTGAGACATCAGGCTTTCTGACAATTTAAGGACCTGTTCTGTTTTCTTCTTTTTAAAATTCCTACTATAGTAGTCATTAGGGATGCTCACCAAAATTCTGGATTTTCTTCTTCAAGCATAGTAAAAATGAAGTGTCCTGATTACCCCATGTTTAAATGTGGCTCAGTTACCTGCCTTGGCAGATGAGGAACTGGCAGAAGTAATGTGTGCTATTCACAAGCAGAACCATAAAAAGCCAGTGTACAACTCACCCGATCTCCTTCCTTGGGCAACAGGGACTGATTTATTATGACCTCATACTCTTTGCAAAGATGCTGTAGGTGCTATAGAGTGGAGACCACTCCTACTCACATGGGCATTTAGCACAAATGGAAAATTATTCTTTGTTAGTATCAAGCCCAGAGTTTTGTTTTGTTTTTACTGGAACATAATCTAGCCTTTCTGGACTAATATGCTCAGGAAGGCTCTTACCTGTACTTTTCTCTTTGTACAGAGTAAGAAAATTCTTCTCCTAGGATAAAAAAAAGTCCCTTCCGTGCCTAATTAAATAGGGTAATCAGATAATGAAAACAGTCAACTAGAAATCTAAATCTCATGTTTTTAGTTGGTTCATACATTTCCTAGGGTCTCAAACATCATTTAGAAAACTCTACAATGAGAAAAACAACTAATACTTAGGAACTATTAAAAGGGAACTCAGAATTACAGCTAGATCTCCACAAGAATTTGCACTGGCATTTTTTGCCCATTTGCAGGTTGCCATGAGGCGAGGGCACAGCAAAGGTTAGCACCTGCAAGCCAGTGAGCGGCTTCTCACCGGCACCGGGCCTTATGGGCACCTTCATGTCAGACGTCCCAACTCTAGAACTATGAGAAATATATGTTGTTCTGGCCACCTGGAACATAGTATTTTATAGTAGCAGCTTGAGCTAACATTTCTGGAAAATAAAAGCAATTAGGCCAGAGTACTAAGACATATGCTGGTTAGAATTTTGAGGTACTTAAGTGATTCTAGTTTAGGCATTGAAGCTGCAGTATAATCTTCCTGGGTTTCCACCCTGACCAGCATTTGGTGAAATCCTCTTTTATGTTTGCCATAGTGATTCCACCTTAACTGCTTCTTAGGCAAGATAGATAGCACTTCTTTTCTTCAACCTCAAATTTTTAAAATGTGGGACTCTCCTGGAAAACTGGGCCATATAGATTTGGAGCTATGTAAAATGCTTTGTCATTTTTCTACCTGACATGAGAAATTTGCCTCTAGATTGAAGAAGTATTCTCTTTAGGTTTCAGTATCTGATCACCGTAGGGAATTTTCTGTGAATTTTTGTAAACTCTTGTGAGAAAATATTGATTGCGTGACAAGTGCCATATGGTGAAATCATTACTATCTGTTCTTTATCCTTGCAAACATGACTGATTGCCAGGATAATACTACTACTTTCATTTAGATAATAATTTAACATTGACAAAGGAGTTTCACATGATGTATTGCTTTGATTCCTCTCAACAAACCATGCGACTGACATTTCTTCTCTGTTTCACAGGAGATGAACAGAGGCTGAGATTTGCCTGTGCTGTATGGCTGGTGAGCAGCACATTTTGCCGATGACTCCAGAGCCACAGCTACGTAGGACATTAAGAAAGCTGTCAGCAACTTTTAGTCAGACGTGGAAAGGGTCAAAACAACACCACGGGCCACTCCTCTAGAAATATTACCAAGGGTAGATCCATCCGTTTGGTTCCCGCTTTGATAATAACCAGGAGCAGAGTTCTTTACTGACGCAATGAGCTTAATGCGACCAAGTAGTTCAAGCCACTGAGAACTGGTGTTTGCTTGTTTCTGCCTCTTGAATTAGCCTGTCTTTACTGGTAGTTTTCTATTTAAAATTTAAGTCCTCTGTAAAAGCAAACTGTCTCTGTGGGCTGGATACTCTTCAACTTGATTATACACATTTAAATTAAAATCGTTAAAGAGAAAATCATCTCCTAGGTTATTCGTGTCTTTAAGGTAGTTTCACGATGTGACTTAACTATACACACATATAAGACTAGGGATAAATTTTTTACACATATCATTATTAAGCAATTGTGAAACCAAATTCCGATTGGAATGAAAACAAAATCTCACTAAACCAAAGATTTATAAATGAAATAAAATATTCTTGATTTCATTGTCGTGATAAAACGAAAATACTGTCCAAATATCAACATGGTTCTGAATTCAATAAATCAGTTCTTTAGGTTACGTCAGCCTAGATGACAAGTCATCTATAATGGCTCAATTTTTCTGCCACTTTTCTCTTTTTTCTGAACTGCTACAACTACTACAACATATTATTAGGAAAATTTTAAATGAATCAAACTGCCTCTGCCCCTTTCTTATCAATTTATGATAGCTTAAGAATTGCTGTGGGTGCCAATAAACTAAATTTTGAGCTTAGCAATTTGGTGCCGATAATTAGGTTTAAGGTAATTACCTAGGTGAGTGTATGTTCAACTTTTTAAAATTGAAATGAAAACTCTAAGTCTTAAAATTCTTATTAGAACCCAGGACAGTGGTCCCAAACCTAGGGCACACATGCCACAGCAAGCTATTTGTACCCTGCCGTGGCAAACGGTTCTCCATCACTGACCTAGGATCATCCTACTTTCAAAAACATTTCAGAGGCCATTTTAGTGTATGCTTTAAAAACTGGTTAAAGGGGTACATTATACCATAATTAAAAATATTTTTTCAGGAAGAATAGCACAAGTATTCTGAGGAATGATCTCCCTGCCACTTCGATGGTGAGTAACCTTGAGACCACTTGCCTAACATCCCTGAACCTCAGCATCTCATCTATGAAGCATAACAACCGTATCTTGAAGCTGATAGAGTGAATGGCAGAGTCCATTGCAATAGGATGCTGTAGAGGACCGATCTTCACTTTTCTCCTGGGCTACAACTGCGCTGCACTTCCAGCTTCCCTTGATGAGAGCCATTTCCTGACATAGTCCAGCTGTCCTCCTGTGTAATCTTCAGTCCTCTCCTTCCCTCTCCTGTGGCTTATGCAGAGGATGCAGCATGGGATTCCAGGGCTGCAGAGCAGGACTTAACAAAAGTTGTTGGTAAAGGACCAGATGGCATATCGGGCTTGGTGTGCCACAGTCTCTGTCTCAACTTCTTTACCAATGTAGTGTGAGAGCAGCTAGGAAACACAGCTAGGAAACACATGATATGCAAGTGAGTGGGTGTGCCTGTGTTCCAATGACACTGTATTTGCAAAGAAAAGTGAATCAGAGTAGTAGGTAAGACGGCCCAGGAGCTTGCTTATGCCCAACAATGCTTAGAGGTCCCAAGGTGGAAGAAGTCTGACGCTCTAAAGGACTATAGGAGAAAACACTATATAAGCAAAAAATAAATGTTTATTGCATTACTAACATTTAAAGATTGTTTTAGCAATAGCCTGCCCTGATGTGAAACCCGAGAACATGAACACCTTCTTATAAATATGAGGCTTTCCCTTCTTCCCTACAGCCCCTGTAAAGACAACGGTTGTGGGCTATTCCTCTGTTTGTCCCATTACTGGGCATTCCCAATTCATATCAGGGAAATACATGAAATCTCATCAGACAAATAATCCTGCATATGGGGAAAGTAATAGATGCAACATTTTTGACATTTTAAGTTGTCACTGTCCTCCTAGACATATAGCTGAGCTAACCAGAGACACAGGGCTGTGAGATTATTTTCCTGAATGAAGCAAATAGACCTGGGCTAATTGGTCTAGTTTACATGAACAGGTTGTCCCCAGAAAGAGTAAGTTTCTGGAGCCTTTGTAAAGTCACCACTGGTCTTTGCTCAGCTCCTCCATAACACTCGGCCTGTCTCCTGCCAACATGACACAGCTCCGCTGTGGGTTGATACCTTCACCCCTAAATTTATAGGTAGAAAGCCTGAGACCCAGAGGGGTTAGAGAGATTTTCCGAAATGAGATGCTGGAAACTGGACTTTCCTTTCTACTCAGCATTAGACTCTGCCACTTCTAGGATCTTATCAACCTTCCCTATTTGAAATGTATTTGTTGGGGAACAATTGACCTCAGAATGAGTAATTTGTCACCACTCTAAGTAAGTTTCACTGAGTTTCAAATTTTCCCATTACAAAAGGAAAATGAGAAAAATATGTCCTAGATACCACAGAGAAAAATGCCTCATTGTCTTAATTGCCTTTCTAGTTCAATCAAGGAAGGCATTTAATTATTTCTGAACTACATTCAAAACCCTCTCTCACTCTCTCACTCAATTACTCTCCCCAGGTGTGTTAACCAAACCTGTGCAAAACATTTCTCAAGTAAGAGATTATCAAGTAAGAGATTTGTTGAGCACTTTTTATATGCCATTGACTATTCTAAGTTCTTTCCACTGATGACCTCATTTTGTCTCCCACAGCAAATCTGTAAAGGGGCCAAAATGGTTATTTCTCTCTAACGAACAAAGAAACCAAGATGCAGAACAATGAGATGTTTAGGTAACACATGGTGAAGTCATACCACCCCTAAGGTCCTACCAGCCTCTTCACTCCACAGTGCTGCCTCTGAGGAGAAAGTGGATTTTACTTTGAGATCCTCATTTCTAAGAATGTGCCCAAAAGCAATGTGGAAGAACCATCCACAAGTCCAGGATGCAGCTCCAAAGGGTCCTCCAGGGTCTCCAGCATCTGGGGATAGCTTCATCAAGAAGCTATAGGGTCAGGGCGTAGTTTATCTGGATTCTTAAGCAACTTGAGGCAGAAGTCCTTGCTGGTGAGTACCGCTGCCCTGGGCTGTAGAAGGGCTCCCTGGTGCTCAGTACCCAACAGTTACTTAATTATGGCTGTGAAACTGCAGGGAAAGGAAATAACTTCCCTGTCATTCATATTTTATGGCCATTATTTTTATCTTTTGACTTGTCTAGAGAATGAAGAACAGTAGACTCTATTTCTACAGTGGGCTCCCCTTATCTGAGGAGATGTTCCAAGACTTGTAGTGGATACGTGAAACCACAGAGACAGAACCCCGTATTTACCAAGTTTATTTTCTATATAAATAGATAGATAGATAGATCTATGACAAAGTTAAATTTATAAATTAGGCACAGTAAGAGATTAATAACTATAACCAATGATAAAATAGAACAATTATAAGACTCTATTATAATAAAGTTGCTAGCATCACTACTCCTGCACTTTGGGGCCACTATTAAGTGAAGCAAGTGTGATTTGAACACAAGCACCACATCACAGCAGTAAATTGGATAATCTACATGGCTACCAAGCAACCGATGGGTGGGTAGCATATACTGCATGGATACACTGCATAAAGGGATGAGTCTCATCCAAGGCAGAAAGGAACAGGATAATGTGAAATTTCAGCACACTTCTCAGACCAGTGCACAATTTAACACTCACAGATTGTTTATTTCTGGAATTCTCCATTTAATACTATATTTTCAGACTATAGTTCACCAAGGAAACTAAAACTATGGCAAGTGAAACCATGGGTAAGGAGAGACTACTATAAAATTGAAAGCTATCAACATGTGTACTGTATAAGAAGAATGGAAAACATTTTTTGTGTGATGGGCTGCAGCATTCAAAAAGTACCAATAGCAAACAAAATAATGAACAGATTTTAAAATGTGTAGGCCACATTAGTAGGAAGTGTACATTACAAATTGTCCACAAGGACTTTAAACTTTATAATAAGTAAACTGCAGAGTACCTTATATATTCAACACAAAAGGGCTGGGGATATAGCTCAGTGAAATAAGCGCCTGCCTAGCAAGCGCAGGGTCCTGAGTTCGATCCCCAGTACCGCCAAAAAAAAAAAAATGTAATTCATATTCAACCCAAAAGGTTCTGTAACTCAAGTTAATTTTTTTTGTTTTCATAGCAGTGTAGTTTTTCCTTTTTTTTGTACCAGGAATCCAACTCAGAACCTTGTGCTTGCTAGGCAGGCACTGTGCCACTGAGCTATATCCCTGGCCCCAGCACTGTTGTTTTAATTGTGTAGTTATTCTTAAATATTTTAATGGAAGTAGTCTATTTCATTTTGCATGAGGGAACATGTGAGAAATGTTAATATTATTTAAATTATAAAATATATCTTCCTTATAAATGTACAAATACATGTTAACCAAAAGTATTAATAATAAATTTTAAAATAAAAAATAGCCTCCCCATTCCTAATAGCCAGAGCAGTTGTGGATTCTTTGTTTCTCTTTGAAGGCTTCTATTCACAAAGCTGGTCATTTGTTTATATTTATCTCCAATAAATAAGATCACTTTTGAAAACTGCACATAAAAATTCGGCTTTCTAGGGGTGAAACCACTTATAACTTAGCACGTGCTCTACCACCGAGCTACACTCCCAGCCCCAAGTTTAGCTACTCATATTAAGATTTGTAGATGATGTATAGCTTTGACACAGCACAGTAGCTGTTTAATAAAGACTCGGACCATATTCTTAAATAACTAGAAGTAGGTTAGAAACCTAGACAAAATTAATTTTCTCTTTATTTTCCTTTATGCCATTTCACAGCCACATACATAGTACTTTACAAGCATTCAAGCATCCAAATTCCATTCCATTCAGGGATATGACAACTTGGGATGTATCCAAGGGTGTGAGCTCCTAATTTCCAGTTGTGGCAGCTACAGCACTCAAAGCAAACCCTTCTCTACCCCGAGAGAGAGAGACAGAGAGTGCGAGACAGACAGAGAGAGAGAGAGAGAGAGAGAGAGCGAGAGAGAAATATGTTCTCCCTGTCTTGAAAATATTAAGAGCCAATACAGCTGTGAGGAGTTCCCAGACTCAATTTCAGGGGAAAGATCTGTAATTCTGTAAGCAGACAGTATAATATTAGATATTCAAGTAGTTATGCGTGAGAGCATTTGAAAGCATTTCTGCTTAGAGTTCACTTGAGCTTCTGCTCAGGGGCTGAGTGGGGGGAGACAGCAAAGGTCATGACTCAAATCTACCCAAGGTAGAACATTGTCAGATTTTCTCATATTAACCTTAGATTTCAAAGAGGTATATTTTCAACATCAGAACAAAAGAGCTCTCTTTCCCAAACTCCGAGGAATGTTTTGCCCCTTACTAGCCCTGTAGAGGATTTAAAGCCAGGTACTCACAACCTGAGTTAACTAAGGACTCTCAGCTTGTAAAAATGGCTTAGGGTGCATCCACTGGTCGTGCACCAAAAGCTTTCAAGCAGGAAGACATAGATATGCTAAGCCTTAGTTATTCCTAATAATTTTACAAGGGTAAGGAAAGCAAGCAACCCAAGGTTAGCAGCAGCACAATGAAACATCCCAAGAAAATCACAGCATCAACAGAATACAGCAGATACTGAGTGTCATACAGACTGAAATACCAATACAGCCACCCAAGAAATAAATGAAAAATGTATATATCTAGATGAAAAAGTATAAAATTTGTTACAGAGATTTATAAAGACTAAAATAAACTGTTAAAAATGCAGTGAATATATTTACAGAAACTTGGGTAAAAGGTAAGGGAGAATTAATGAACTGATTGATAAATTAGAATAACCTATCAAATTAGAAAAAGTTAAAATGCAAGAAGGATCCAAAGATTGCATAGTGAGACATCTTACCTACATTTGATCAAGCCCTCCGGAAGAGAGGAAAGAAAGGATGAGGTAGAGGAAATGTCTGAAGAAAAATAGCTGAGAATTTTCCAAAATTGTAGAAACACAGATCTACAAATGATGGCAATACAGGGGACCGAAAGCAAGAAAAGGGAAAAAGCAAGGTTCACTGGTTGGTACAAAGCTCTGCAGTATAGCATTTGCCTAGCACACCTGGGGCCCTGTGTTTTATCCCCAGCACCAGAAAAAAAAGTAGATGTATAACTGAGTGTTGCAGAAAAGCAAGGTAAAGAGAAAATTCTAAAAAGCAGCCAGAGAAAAGAAAATAAGGTGCCTGTTAAAGAATGACAGACTTCTAGCAAACAGCCAGCTGTTTCCCCAATAGCAGTAATGGAGGAATGGTACCCCTGATGTACTAGAAGAAAATAATTTCCACCCTAGAATCCTGCAAGACTAACCCTATGAGAATTTGTCACCCAGAGATTCTTATTATAGAACTCTGTTAGCTCGCTTCAGGCAGAAAGATCTGACATGAAAGAAAGTTTGTAAAACAAAAAAATAAGGAGTATGGGTAAATAAAACAAGCATTGACTGTACAAAATAACAATGATAATTTCTACTGGGGAAAAAGAGGATAGAGTGAAGTACTAGTCAAAAAAAGGTATTTAGTTCAAAGAGGGAAAGTGGACAAGAGATCGATGATTCTTGTTTGTGGGTTCCTTGGGTTCCTTGTTTGTCTGGGAGAGGGTGAAAGCTGTGAGTACTTGTAGACATGGGTAAATTAATTACAGAGGTTGGAATTTCTAAGGCATGTTTGCTGCTAGGGTTACCACAGCGATGTGCCACAAATTGGGGGTTTAGACAACAATAGAAATGCATTCTCTGAAAGGTGTGAAGGTTAGAAGCCCCCAAATCAAGATGTCAGCAAGGCTGTGTTCTCTCTGCAAGGTCTGAGAAAGAAAGCATCCTGGCCTCTTTTCACCTAGGCATCCTCAGGCACTCCTTGGCTTGTGGCAGCATCACCTGATCTGTGGCTACAGTCCTCTGTATGTCTCTGTCTCTTCTCATAAGAACACCAGTCATGTTGGGTTAGGTCCCACCCTAATGACCTCATCTTAATTTACTTACATCTGTAAGGTCCTACTATTAAACCAGAGTATATTCCCAGTACCGGGGTGGGATTGAGGGGTTAGGACTTTCATATATCTTTGGGAAGAACATAGGTTAGTCCATAACATAATTAACAATGAAAATTATAGAATTAGAGCGTGTTTTTTGAAGTAGTAAAGGAAATGAACTGAATGCTACCAGAGTATTGAAGATTAAAGATAATGTTGACAGCAAATTCAACAAGAGCAGATAAGAAAGTTAGTCTTATGAACACAAGTTTTTAAAAACTTTAAACAACATATTAGCAAATTGATTTCACTATATGTAAAAGGACAATATCTCATGAACAAGTACACTTGATCTTTTGAATTTAAGTAGGTGTAACATAATGAAAATCAAGTAATGTAATTTACCATATTAATAGATTAAAAAAGAAAAGTTACTCTGGTAGGCTGAAACAGGAAGATTTTAAGTTCAAGCCCAACCTGAGCAATTTAGTGACTTAGTGAGCTTCTGTCTCAAAATAAAAACTAAAAAGAGCTGGAAATGAGCTGAGCACAGAGGCTCTGAATTCAATTCCCAGTATTTGGAAGGTAGGGGATAAATATTGTCACCATTGTGGTAAGTACAGGAAATTGAAGCAGTTAATGTAGACAATAACCAGGTGTGGTGGTGCTATTGCCTGTAATTCCAACACTCAGGAGACTGAGGCAGGAGGATGCTGTGAGTTCATCCTCCCTGGCCTAGACAGAGATTTCAAGGTTAACGTGAACTACACAGTGAGACTCTACCTCAAAAAAATACATACATACATACATACATACATACATACAAATAATACCTCACAAGGATATCATGATGATAAAAGAATACGTATCAGCATTGTTATGGTTGATACATTGTGTCAACTTGGGGAGTCTAGAGGTTTGGCTGAGAGATTCAGCAGGAAGCCAGGGTGCTTACTTTGTACACATCTTGAGCCTGTGGAAGAGGAGGGCATTGACCTTGTGTGAGAGCTACTGCCTCCTGGGTGGGGGTAGGCTGTTTACAATGTAAGGGAAGGAAACAGACTGCTTGCAGCCATTCCTCCCTTTTGCTGGTTGGTTTTGCTGTGCTCTGCTGCCATGAATGTTTGCCCTCTGCCATGTGCCACTCTGCCTCAGAACCAGCCAAGGATGGACTGAAACCTCCACAAACTACACTAAATAAATCTTTCCTTCCTTCATTTTGGGTGTTGGGTATTTTGTCTCAGCAATGAGAGAAAAGTAACCAAGACAGATTTTGGTAACAGTGGAGTGGGGTTGTTGCTGTGACTATACCTGACTATGTGGTTCAAGAGCCTTTGGAAATGGCTTGTGGGAAGAGTTTGGAAAGGTTCGGAGATGTTTCCTGAAAGAGATGCGCTGGAACGCCTTCAGCTGTTCTGTATGGGAGATTCTGGTCAGAGTTCTTAAGACCAGAAGGCCAATGGAAATCCTGCCAGTAAAGACCGGGTTTGGAAGGTTTCTGTTGGAAAGGACTGCACTGGCTGTTGGACTCCAGATGATGTATGTTATGGCTTGGCAGAAAGTTTGTCTGCATTTTGCTTGTGTTCAGAGACTTTGCCTAAGACTTGATATTAAGGGCGGAAGCAAACTGATTAATCTGGGAAGAGAAATTTCAAGGCAGCCCAATGTTGGGGCAGTGGCATGGCTATCGTTGGTTAGACAGATTTATATTGACAATGAAGAGTAAAGAGCCCAGCAGGATGATTTAAAATGTGAGTTTGGCCAAAAAGGAATCTCCAACAAAACTGGACTGCCAAGATAAGGCTGAGGAGCTCTCTATTGCTATGAAGGAACAAGAGAATGGAAAAGATGGCCTGAGGGCATCAGAAGCAGCAAATCTCCACCCTTTGCAGCCTCAAAACTGCAAAGGTGAAAGACCTTGCCTTGAGAAGGAAGCCAAAGAGTGCCATGTTCCAGAATGGTGGCGGCGGCCACACCAGGTTCCAGAATGAATGCAGCATAGAGAATTTGTTCTTCAGCACTGGATTCAGTGTGCCCAGCGATCCAGGCACTCGACCCCTATGACTAAAAGAGAGGGAAGTTTGGCTACTGCTCCAGGTGGCAGCAGACCTTGGCATCATCCATGTGGCCCTGGCTTTAGGTGCAAGGAAAATGCAAGAGTTCTGAGGTTGAAGAGGATTCCACCCAGATTTCAGAAGGCCTGGGAGGCCAGGCAGTGTGCTCCTGAGAGGGCAGTGTGTGAAGCTGTGAGTGTAAAGCAAAAGGTGCCCTGCAGACCTCAAAAGTTTAGAAAAGACAAGACCGTGGATCATCTAAGGAAAGCTGCAAAGGGGGAGCAAAAAGAGCCTAAGAGAGAAGTCGTGGGAGCTGTAACTACCAGAAGTGCCATAGGGGTGGACTCATGCAAACCCTTTAGAGCTCACAGTGTACCACAGGTTGCTTCAGATGCTGCATGTGGAATTACAAGACACAATGTTAGCCCTGTTGGATTTTGGACTTACTTTGGTCCCAGTGCTCTGTATCCCCCTGTTTGTACCTTTTGGAATGGTAATGTTTATTTTGTGCCTTTAAATGTTGGAAGTGTTTAATTTTCATTTGTATGGGGCAAAAAGTTATGGTTCTAATATAAGTATGTATTTGTATCTGGAAACTGGTTTAAAGAAATGTGTCTGATTGCCAAGTTGACAAGGGGTGGAATGTTATGGTTGATACATTGTGTCAACTTGGGGAGTCTAGAGGTTTGGCTGAGAGATTCAGGAGAAAGTCAGGTTGCTTACCTTGTACACATCCTGAGCCTGTGGAAGAGGAGGGCATTGACCTTGTGTGAGGGCTACCGCCCCCCCGGGTGGGGGCAGGCTGTTTACAATGTAAGGGAGGGAAAGAGGCTGCTTGCAGCCATTCCTCCCTTTTGCTGGTTGGTTTTGCTGTGCTCTGATGCCATGAATGTTTGCCCTCTGCCATGTGCCACTCTGCCTCAGAACCAGCCAAGGATGGACTGAAACCTCCACAAATTAAGCTAAATAAACCTTTCCTTCCTTCATTTTGGGTGTTGGGTATTTTGTCTCAACAATGAGAGAAAAGTAACCAAGACAAGCATATAAGCAATCAGTAATGTAACCGTATTATCCCTATTTATAAACTCTCTGAGGCTTTTCACACACATCATAAAATATATTGAAATAACAAAATGTGTGGAAAGATCCCAAACTTCGTTAGAATTCAGACAGATACAAAATAAAACCAGAATAAGATACTATTTTACCTATTAAATGAGCAAAAGTTTAAAAGCCTGACAATTACACAGGTTGCCTAATCATTGGCACCTCTCATTTATTGCTCTTGAGGACAACCACTCCAGAAAGTAGCTTGACATTACTTATAGTTTTTTTTCACCATATAATCCAGAAATTCCACTATGTATACACTGTACAGAAATGCACATTGAACCACATAACAGCACAGGGCTAGAACTCCTTGATCATAGTGAATAATCCTATTACTATATTGCTATCTTCAACTTTCTAGTATTTTGTTTAGAATTCTTGTGTCCTTATTCATGAAGGAAACTAGTCTGTAGCACTCTTTTCTCTGGAGGTCTTTGTCTGGCTTTGGGAGGGGGCTTACTGGACTTAGTTCAGAAGTTCTCCTCAACATTTTTGGGAAAAGTTTGTGAAGGATTGGTATTATTTTTTCTTTAATGGTTCACTAGAATTTACCAATACAACCATTGGGTTCTGTGCTATTCTCAGGGGAATTTTTTTTTTTTTTTTTTTTTACGATACGGGGATCGAACTCAGGACCTTGCATTTGCCAGGCAGGCACCTATTCCACTGAGCTATATCCCCAGCCCTCGGGGGAAATATTTTTAATCGCTAAGTTATTTTGGTGACTCATCTGTTGGGGAGAAGAATACACGTTGTGTGTATAACAGGTTTAGCAACAAGTGTTAAAATCTTATACCCTCCAAGCAGACTCTGGTCTTTTTAATTGTGGTAAAGTTACATAAGACTGACCATGAAAGCCATTTAAGCCCACCATTGAGTAGTACTAAATACATCCACATTGTTGTCCAACCAATCTCCACAATTCTTTTTTTTTTTTTTTTTTTTTGTCTTTTTTGGCGATACTGGGGATCAAACCCAGGACCTTGCACTTGCCAGGCAGGCGCTTATTCCACTGAGCTACCTCCCCAGCTTCCCCAGCTCAGCTCCCCAATTCTTTTCCCTCGCACTGAAACTCTGTAACCCTAAAAAACAAACTTCAGTTTCTCTCTACTCTAGCCTGTGGCAACCACTGTTCTACTCTCTGCGTCTATGAATTCGACTACTCTAAGCACCAATCATATAAAGCCTTTCTTTTTTGTAACTGATTTAACGTCCTTACAGTCTCAGTCTATATATGTTGAAGTATGTTCAGAAGCTCCTTCTTGTATAAGGCTGAATGATACTCCACTACACTTACCAAGTTTGTTTGTCCATTCATTTTTCATTGAGCACTTTGGGTTGCTTCTCTCTTAGGGCTATTATAACTAATGCTGCTGTGACATGAGCATCCAGTTTCTTTAGTTGTTATAGAGTTATTCACTTTTCTATTTATTCCCCAGTTGCAGTAATTTGCATCTTTGTAGCAAGGTATTATCTACTTTGCTTGACTTTTGGTGTAGTTATTAATAACATTCTCATATAATTCTTTTAATTTCCATAGGGTTGGTAGTAGTGACTGTTTTTTTCTTTCCTGGTTTCTGAAGCTTTTGTATTTTCTGTTATTTGTAGTATTTGCTAAGAAGATGTTAGTTTTTAAAATATTTTCAAAGAAGCAGCATTTGTTTTCCTTACTTTTCTCTATGGAATGGAGAAGCCTATTTCAGTGATTTCTGCTCTGATTTTTTTTTTCCTCCTGTTTATAGTTTCTTAAAGAAGAGCTTAAATTATTAATTGCAGACCTTTCTTCTTTTCCAACATAGGCATTTAAAGCCAAAAAAAACCTTTCAATGTGCTTATTTAATGCATCCTATAACTTGATTGCTGTGTTTTCATCCTCATTAAGATAAAATATACTTTAATTTCATGAGTCAAAAATGACAAGGGAAATATGTTATTTCCTAAATACTGTATTTGAGATTAACTCAGGAATCTTAATATTATGAATTACTAATTTAATCATGCTATAGTGAGAGAATAAACTTTGTTGATTTAATCTATTAAAATGTATTAAGATTTGTTTTGTGGGGCTGGGGAGATAGCTCAGTGGCACAATGCCTATCTGGCAAGTGCAAGGTCCTGAGTTTGATTTCTGGTACCAAAAACAAACAAACAAATGAAGATTTGTTCTGTGGTTCACTATACAATCTACCTTGTAGACTATTCCACACTAACTTGAAAAGAATATGTATTCTGCATTCACTGGGGCTTTGTCCTATAAATATTAATAAATCAATTTGATTGATAGCTTATTTAACTCTTCTATATTCTTCTTTATTTTCTGTCTGGTTGTCCATCAGTTATTGAATGTGAGATATTGAAATTTGCAGCTATGATTGTTGTCTACTTCTTTTGATTTTGTATGATTGCTTTATGTACTTTGAGGCTCTATTATTTGGTGCCTATAGATATATAATTGTTTTATTTTGCGATGGGTTGACTCGCTTACTGTGTACTTTTTTGGTAATATTTATTATCTTAGATATTATTTTGTGTAATATTAAAATAGCCTTTCCCACTTTCTCATTTTTGCCATTTGCATGACAGATTTTTTTAACCTGTTTGTGCCTTTGAATCTAAGGTCTCTTATACATAGTGTATTATTGGGTCTTGCTCTTTCATCCAGCCTGACAATCTCTCCTTTCAGAGAAGAGTGTCTACTGCAATCATGTTTAATGTAGTAATTGGCAGTGTTTGCCTCTATGCTTGCCATTCTGCTCTGCGCTATTTGTCTCTTGTATTTTCTTTGCTCTTCATTACTGCTTCATTTTGTGTCAAATAAACATTTTTAGTATGTCACCTTAGTTATTTCTTTTTTATTACTATATCTATTTAGGTATTTTCTTAGTGATTATATTTAAGAATTACAATATGTATTTCAACTTATCACAATCCACTTCAGAATACTACTAGCTTAATTCTCATAAAAGTGTAGACTCACTGTGCCAGTACTTCTCCTTGCTTCCTCTCTTCCTTATCATTATTGCCATGTATGTCTATGTACGTCATAAAGTCTATAAAAGTAGTGTTATAAGTGTTGATGTATGTCTTTTAAAGAAATTAAGAAAAAGATCAGAAAAATAGTTCTATCTGTCTTCATATGTTTACTCTTTGTGTGTGTGTGTAATCAAACTCAGGAACTTGCGCTTGCCAGGCAGGTGCTTGTACCACTAAGCTATATCCCTGGCCCTCTTTACTGTTTCTGCCACACTTCATTTATTCTTTTGAATTAAGGTTACTGTCTTTGCACTTTCTTGCAGCCTGACAGACCTCTTTGTATTTTTGTAAGGCAAGCTTGCTAGGAATGTGTATTTTTTTTTTTTTGGAATGCGTATTTTCTATCTTCACTTATTTATAGAAAATCTTTAACTTGTATTCATTTAGTTTGATATTGGATTATAAATTTGTGGTTATTTTCCTTCAACACTTCCACTGTGTCATTTTACCGCTTTTTGGCCTTAATGCTTCCTGATAAGAAGCCAAATATTAATAGCAGTTTTGTTCCCGTGTTGTTTTTCTAGATGCTTTTGAGATGTTTCTGTCTGAATTTATCTTTTGACAGATTCATTCTGATGTATTTAAAGAGGATATTTTTTAGTTTATTCAATTTGGGACTCTTTGAGCTTCTTTAATCTGAAGATGAATATATATTCATCAAATTGAGAAGTTTTGATTATTGTTGCTTTAAGTATTTTTTCTACTCCACTGTCTTTTTCAGGAAGTTCATCTGAGATTCTCATTACACATACTGGATATTGGTACATTCATGTTATGTCATGGGGTCTCTAAGGATTGTCCACTTCTCTTTAATCTTTACTTTCCCCATTTTTCAGATTGGGTCATTTTAAATGGATGCATTTTCTAGTTTGCTTATTCTTCTTTCTACCGTCTGAAAACTATTGCTGAGTTCCTCTACAGGGCTTTTCATTCAGTGTTACTCTTTTCAACTTCAGAAGTCCCACTTGTTTTCATTATTTTTATTATTTTATTTTTAAGTTTTGAGATAGGGTTTTACCAAGTTGTCCCTGCAGCCCGCAGATTTGCAATCCTTCTGCTTCAGCCTCTCCAATAGATGTGATTACACGTATGTACCACCATGACCAGCTTAATGTTTAATCTCTTTCTGGAGATTCTCTGTTCATTGAGTAATTATCACCATCCTTTTCGTTAATGCTTGAAATTTCTTCTTTAGTTTTTAAATATATTTGCAATACTTGCTTTGAAATTTTGTCCTCCAAATCTAAGATCTGGACACACTCAGAGACAGTTTCTATAGGTAACTTCTTTCGGTTGTCATGCTTTCTTGAGTGTAGTCATGCTTTTTATGCTTTACAAGTTTTGTGATTCTGTACTAAAAACTAATGGTAGCCACTCTGAACTATGACTTCCTCTGAGAATTGTTGTTGTCTTACCTAGTTTTTAAATTAAATTACTTGCCTTGGCTAAACCTGTGAAGTCTGTATTCCTTAAGGTGTGTGCTTGTAGATTTTGCTCAGTTTGTTTCTATTGTCCCTCTAGCTACATAGCATAGTTTAGCCAAAGATTGGTCAAGAATAATGTTCAAATGTCTCGAGCCAGTAAGACTTCCAGGCTTTGCTGATGAATGTTTGTGAACTGGAGAGCACATTCAAAGCTCAGTATATGTCCAACTGGCCCCAGGTATTATATTTTGTGAGGTGCTGTTCTGTTCCTTCTGTAGATGTGTGTGGGTTCCATTAGCCAAGCATGCGTAGTGTCCTGGGATCAATCTGGTCTCTACTGTCCCTGAATACAGGCTCCAGTGGTTTTAGTTAATTTTCTAATTACTGGAACAAAATATTCAACACCCACAAGTTAAAGGGGGAAATATTTATTATAGTCCATTGTTTGTAGAGTTCAGTCCATAGTTGTCTGGTTCCAAAGAAGAAACTGCATCTGTTATGGTTGATACATTGTGTCAACTTGGGGCGTCTAGAGGTTTAACTAAGTAACTCAGTAGTTGTAAATCTTGGTAAAAAGGACATGCCCTTACCCTTGTGGGATGTTGTTTATTATGTTAATTTGGGAAGTTTAAAAGGTTGCCTGTGTGATTCAGCAGGAAGCCAGGGTGCTTATTTGTATTCATTCTAAACCTGTGCAAGAGGAAGGCATACAGAGGGTGTGGGTGCAGAGGACCACGCCCCTAAGCTCCCCAGAGCTGGGAGACTATAAAAAGAAAAGAAGGACCGGCCGCGAGTTCTTCGGAGGCGCTCCAGTCTTCACCCTCAGCTCGGTCGTCTCCCGGCTTCCGGTGCGGACTCTTCGGCTTCCGCCTGGGACTTCATCATAGATTCATCAGCGTTTCATCGCAGACTCAACAGCCCTACGGACTTACACGGACACTGCGGTGAGCTCCAGGCCCCAGGCCTGGGCTCTTCAATCTCCAGTGTGCACTTCCTCATCTAACCCTGTAGCTGACCATTGTAAGCCAAATAGGTAATTTGTTGTACATTTGTACATCTTGTGTTAAATCTGTTTCTCTAGTAAACCCTGACTGATACAGCATCACAGAGGAAGAACAGTAGACAGCAAGCATCAGCAGCAGAAAGTCTCCTCCCTCTCTCCCTTTATATTCCATCCAGGCTATAAACCTATCAATTGGTACCACACAAACCCAGGGTGGGGGCTTCCATTGTCCACTCTCAGAAATATGCTAATTCCAATCAGTGTACTAAAGCACTGCACATCCTTGATTCCAGTATCTCACCCTTCATTCACATTCACACATCCCAGGTCCAGCTACCTCTGAAAAGCCCCACTTACAACCATATGAAGTTGTGGGGAGATCACATCTAGGTACAAGCTGTCTTAGTTACTTTTCTCATTGCTGCGACAAAATACCTAACACTCAAGGAGGAAAGGGTTACTTTGGCTCACAGTTTGTACAGGTTTCAATTCATACATGGCTGGCTCCAAGGCAGGGTAGAGGAGAAACAGTTCATGGCAGGCAGGGGCCAACAAGGCAACAGGGAGTGAAGTAGCGAAGTCACAAGCAACAAGTGACAGCACAAGCCCTCTTTCTGTCCCTTATATTCCATCGAGGACTCACATCCTTGGGGGGTAGCACTCACCTGCAGCATGGGTCTTCCCATTATCCATACCAGAACTGTCCCAAACTAATCTGTGGGCTAATTTAGTAATTGTACACCCTTAATATCAGCATTACACACTTAATACCAGCATCAAACACCCGGGATCCAGGCACCTCTGACAAGCTCCACATGACCTTATGAGGCTTTAGGAGGACTCCTAGGTATAAGCCATGATGACACAAGCCATGACACCAGTCAACCCAGGACATACACTGAAGTAACCAATCCCGTATGACCACCTCATATCTGGATACCTCTGGTAGCCAGCCAGTCCATTGCTGGTACCAGAGAGGTACACAGTAATCTCAGGCCAGTGGAGATGTGGGCTCTGCGTGTCCACTTCTCACCAAAATTTGCATTTTAATCAACAGTATTCCAAAGCAAACAGCCCATTCTGGCAGTTGTAGCAACAGATGGTTTTTATAACTTTGCCCACCTGGCTGAACTGCCACCATAGAGTCAGGAGTGAGGGAAAGGATGGTCATAGTCCAGGCAACAATGACACAGATTCACGCTGCCCTTACCCAAAATTCAGGAGCTTTAATAAATTTGTAATGTGCTTTTGGCCAATTTCCAAAACAACGAAATGATTATTTTTGAAGGTTTGATCATTTAACAGTTGCTTTTCGAGGATATGATTTATCAGTCTTTATACCCCATCATCCTGGAGGCCTGAAGGCTAAAACTATAATCTCAAGTGAAATTAGTATAGTGAAATTAGTAAAGTACATATGGCATAGTTGCATTTCTACTTAGTTCTAAGCACAGAAAAAGCTAAACAGTATGATTTAAGGGTAAGTGTTCTGATGGTTTGTGGTTTTTGCAAGGGCCAACAGTATGATACAGCACACATATTTTGTAAGATTATTTATAATAGTCACCCAAAGAATCACATACAAAAGAGTGCAAGAAATCTATCCACACACTAAGGACCAAAGAATCCAGCTGAGGGTCTGGATCCCACGATAATGTCCTACATGAGTCCAGCTGAAGGCCGAGAGCCCATAACAACGGCTCCCATGAATTCAGCTGGAGGCCCAGAACCCACAACAATGTCTCATGCAGTCCTATTTCATGGGTCTGTGCTGGGAGGGCCCAAAGGTCAGTGGTGGAACCTAGAAAGTCTGTGCCAGTGGGATGAAGGATCTGTGCTAGCAGGCTGAGGGGTCTACACTGCAGGCAGGAAGTGATGCTCAGAAGAACCAACGCTCTCCTGAAGGTACCACAGCTGCCATCAGCAACAGTGAGGTCCTGAGCTCCTCCAGTGGTGAAGACAACTGAGTTCCCATCAGGGAAGCCAATGCAGCAAGCTTCTCCAGGAAACCGGCAGTGCACCATCTTCCCCTCTAGAACCAGGAAGCAATGCTCAAAGTGAGGACCAGAGCTCCCTGCAAGTGAACCAAAGCTATTCTCAGGTCCAACAAGGTCCTGAGCTCGTCGGAGGATGAAAACAGCCAAGTTCATCAGGAAAGCCAGCATGACAAGCTCCTCCAATAGAACCAACAGCGCCTTACAGCTTCGACCAGCTTCCAACAACTTCTCTGCTCCCAACAGCCTAACTTCTCCAGTTCTGCCTCTTATGCTGCTGGCAACAGTCCCCAGGTGGGCCTCCCACACCCACCACCACACTTACTCAGTTCAGCTGGGGGTTATAAGTTGACCACCAGTTGTCAACCCACCACAAGTGTACAGGTGTTCATACTATGAAGAAAAATAAGTGATTATCTCACATGTGAACTTAGTAGTTATCGCTAGGAAAAATAGGTGTCATGGTTAGAATTGGATAAAGTATAAGGACAATTTCTGGGATGTTAGTGCTATTTCTTGCCTTGGGTGGTGGTTAATAAATATTCAGTATGGAACCATTTTTAAACTATGTGTATATATATGTATATATATATATATGTGTGTGTGTGTATGTATATGTATATTTGCATGCACATTAAATATTGTAATAAAATTATAATAAATATTTTTATAATAAATATTATAATAAAAACTTCTGTAAAACATACCACATAATTTATTTAATAACTATTTATCAAGCAACTCTATTGTGAAAGGCACAATTATAGACAACAATTATATAAAGTAATTAAAAAGTCAGGGAAGATCTCATGGCAACTATAGCTTAGTGAATGGATAGATAAATAGTAACTCGTCCTGAAGGGTAATTTTAGATTGTGATGCAGACTACGCGAAACAGGGTAGGTAGTGGGAGGAAGTGGAGGTCAACACTTCGCGTTCTGTTGGTCAGAGCAGGTCTTTCTGAGGAGATAGGATTTGGCTGTAAAGTGAGGAGCGAAGAGGAGTCAGCTACATAAAGTTTGGGTGAGGGCATCTCGGAGAGAAAATTACAAGTTCAGATTCAAGAAGAATCTGGAGAAGGGGGATGTGGCGCAAGAGATTTGCAAGCTGACCTCAAACATCTGAAGGATCTGCTTCAGATAAGCTCAAGGATCAGCAAATGAAAGCCGCAGAGCCTGAATTATCCCCACAGAAAAGCAGGGTTTGCAACCATTGGAACTTGTCAACAGTCAGTTTAAAGAGTGGAGATAGTCCATGTCCCCAGAAACCACTGGCACTCCCTTGAGAAAGATAATGATCACTGTTTTGTAGCCCTTTCCCTCTTCCCTGGGTAACATTCACCAATTTTCCTGTTAGTCAACTTTCTAGTACTTTGTCAAATAACATTCTAGCACTATATCAAATAACTTATTATCAGCTTATAAAGGTAATACTTATTTTGGATCACAGTTTTGGGGAGCACAGTCCATAGTTGTTGGCCCCATGGCTGCTGGGCCTGGGGTGGGGCAGAACATGGTAGGGAGCTCATGAAGGAGCAAGGCCGTGCCTTATGGTGGGGAAGCAAACAAGAGAATGAGGAAAAGACCGAGGTCCCGCAGCTCTTGAGGGCAAATCCGCAGTGCCAGAAGGTTCCCTCTCTCACACCCATCTCTTTTAAGATCTACCACCTTCCAACAGTGGCACGCTGGAATCTAAGATTTTAACACGTGGGCCTTTGGGAGACATTTCAGACCCAAAGTGAAACACCTCTCCCCTTCTATGACAGCTTTGCCTTAAACAATGATTCTAGCTAAGGTGGTCCTACCATGACCCAACATTGGCCAGATGGACTCTCTACCCCAAGGCCCTCCTCCCTGAAGTAAAGGAGTCAGCACAAAGCCAATGCCTCACAGTGGTTGTTTCAGTGGCAGCCTTATAATTTCTATGTAGAAGACTGAAGTGGCCACCTGGCTGAGGGCAGGATTTGGGGCATCACATTAAACTGCCTGTACATGAGATTTCACATATGCTAAGAAATCTCCACTTCCTTCACAAAGCAACTGGGGTGGAGGGGAGAGAACAAAATTCCCTGGATGCTCCCCTTGGAGTCTTCATTCTGTGAAATGACCAATCAACACCTGGCACTCAGGTCCTCAAGTGCATTACTCCTGAGCTTTCCTAGAGGCCACCCTTCCAGGGACACAAATCCCCTTTTAGGTATAACTTGCCCAGAGTTGGTTTCTTTCCTTGCACCAAAGCAGGCTGACATGGTGGGGCACTGCGCATAGAGGAGGTGGCATCAGTGCTGTGGTTCTATGATAAGCACAAGTACAATCTGGTCTCTCCCCAGGAATCAATACATGTAGATATGCTGGAGAGACAAGACTTGGTTCAGTCTCTTAAGCAGACACATCTGCTCTAGACTCTTGAAAACAATGAAATATGAAATAATTTGCAACTTGAGCGATATAGTTCCATAGGCAGGCCCAGAGGGCACATACGGTGATATTCAGAAGGCCGTGGAAGGACACTTGCCAGCAACGGCATCATCTGCTAAGGCTGACATCAACACATAGGAAAGCCACAGAGCAGGGGGGACAGGGATCTATAACTCGAGAATAACAGAATCACAAGCGTTGATCGCCTTTGGAAGCAAATGGGACTCAAGGAAACCTGAGGAATTCTTTAGGAAATCACAAGTGAGCCTCTCACCAGAAAACAGTCACACTTCATGTTTAATTCCCACTTGGATATGTAGCGTGTCTTTGAAATATTTCATGTGCTCACCCCGTTTGAATCTCAGCACAGTTACGGTAATAAAAACTGGGGAAAAATAGACTTTTATTCTGGACTGTGGGTGCAGCCTCGTTCTACAGAGTTTAAAGGCTTTATGGGTTTATAATCAACCTTTTTTTTTTAAACAAAGATTTCTTCTGTAGATAACTCTCTCTGGACAGTGTTTCCAGAAAACTTTGTTTCCCACTACACAAAATGCACTCTTTGTTGAACAGTGAAACGAATTCTCAGTTCTTGAGCTTCTAATGGCAAATTAAATCACCTCACAGAGAAAATTGTGAAAAAATAACTTTTATAATACATGAGGTCGCTGATGTATTGATCCTTATGAGTTTCCTGATTTCTTGACCCTGTAATCATTTTCCTTAATAGCAACATAGGCATTAAGAAAACAAGCGTATTTAATGGAAATCCATTGTCTTCTGCTTTTAAATTATTTAATAACCTGGGGTAGCTAAGAAATTGTCTTTGCTTAAATAAAATCCCCGATGCTAATTGTGGCCAGCAAATTAGTAATTATAACAGATTATACAAGGCAGGAAAGGGCTAAGCGATGTTAGGGAGTTCGGAGAGCCATTACACGGCTGAGCCTCATAGTTGCCGCTCTGAATCACTGCAGAAAATGAAGAAGAAAGCTCTGCACCAAAATTGAAGGGGACCAGTTTTCTGATGGTGTCCTAGGTGGGTTGGATAAAGCTCAAGCAATTTGGAGAACACCCTCAGGTTGTGCTCAGCAGAACTCCTGACCTCTGCCACACCCTATCTGTCGCAAGACTTTATCAGGAGGAGATGCCAAATCGCAAGCCTTTTGGTGGCATGTAATTGCTTCCGCATTGACGGCAGAGGGATGCACAGCATCTCCTCCCTTAAAAGGTGAGCGAGCATTTTAAATGGATGATGCACGAATAGAAAAGTAAGTTTAGGTAAACAGTAAATGGAAGTTAAAGCAATACAGAACCAAAATGAAAACCAAACCAAAACAAACAGAATGGAGAAAATGATTAATAAGGTATGATTTCTGATCACGTCCAGAGGAGAGAAGGGGAAAAGGAAAAGAGGAGGGGGAGGAAAGAGAGTTTGTGGGAGGAAGGGTCCGGTTTTAGCTGGGATGTGAAGTGTTGTATCGCCTTCACAGATACAGAAAGGTCTCCTCTGCCTTAATTCCTTTGCTTATCTCAAAAGGAGAGGCTCAGTGCTCATCTGTTTTCCACTTCTTTCTAACACTTCCAAACTCCTTTTTAAAAATACAAGAAAAACAAGTGGTGGCACATGCTTGTAATCCCAGTACTTGGGAGGCTGAGCCAGGAGGGTCACAAGTTCAAGGGCAGCCTGAGCTACCAAGCAAGTTTAAGGCTGGTCTGGGTTACATAACAACAGCCTGTCCTTTAAAAATAAACTTTACCAGGTGTGGTGGTACAGGCTGAGGCAGAAGGATTGCCACGAGTTTGAGGTCAGCCTGGGCTACATGGTGAGTTTAAAGCCAGCCCAAACTGTATGGCAAGAAGAAGAAAAACTAAAAAAAAAAGAGACAGAGATAGAGCGGATGATACCATCCAGCTAAACTGTCAAATTCAAGTACACTCTTGTTTTATTGTATTTATCTTTGTGGCTACTTTCCATTTAGGGCAAGTGAACTGGATTCCCTTTGTGATGAGCCTATATAACATATTATTTTCCTTATTTATGTTGTTAAACACTGAGCCAACTTAAAGACAAACATTAGACAAGTAAAAATACTGGAGAAAAAAAGAGAAAAGAAAAGAGGGGGAAGGAAGAGAGGGAGGGAGAGAGTAAGAAACAAAGGGAAAGGGGAG